>CM032162.1:25313018-25436223 GCA_018901935.1 Pugionium cornutum | reverse complement strand
CCATGAATTATGCTTCATTTATAAGCCTTTACTCAGTGAGCACCAATTTTCAGTTTAGAATGATCATTTTAACTATACGATCAACTTGACATGTCCGCACTAAGTCGTCCATAACTTCTGATTTAGAGTTTAGAATGACACGAATCCAACGCCCACATTATGCTAGCTCAGGTTTCTATACAGTGACAACATTTAAGACTTAAAGAGCTACGACAAAGCCTGCAAGTAATCCAATGTATCTCAAACTGCGTGATGCCATGCATTATGCTTCATTTATAAGCTTTTACTAAAGGAGCACCAATTATCAGTTTAGAATCCTTTTACCTAGCCCACCACTTGACATGTACGCACTAAATCGTCTATAATTTTTGATTTAAAGTTCCGAATGACACGATTTCAACACCCACGTTAAGCTAGCTCAATATTCCATATTGTGACAACAATTGAGACTGGAAGAGGTATGAAAAAGCCTCCAAGTAATCCAATGTATCCCAAACTGCATGATGCCATGCATTATGGTTCATTTATAAGCCTTTACTAAAGTAGAACCAATGATCAGTTTAGAATGATCATTTAAACTAGCTGATCAACTTGACATATCCACACTAAATCGTCTTTAACTTTTGATTTAGGGCTCAAAATGACATGAGTCCAACACCAACGTTAAGCTAGCTCAATTTTCCATATTCGGACAACATTTGACACTGGAAGAGCTACGAAAAAACCTCCAAGTAATCCAATGTATCCCAAACTGTGTGATGCCCTGCATTATGCTTGGTTTATAAGCCTTCACTCAAGGAGAACCGATAAACAGTTTAGAAATGATCATTTTAACTAGCTGAACAACTTGAAACATCCACACTAAATTGTCTTTAACTTTCGATTTAGAGCTCAAAATGACATGAGTCAACCGCCAACGTCTAGCTAGCTCAATTTTCCATATTGTGAAAACATTTGAGACTGAAAGAGCTACTAAAAAGTCTCCATGTAATCCAATGTATCACAAGCTTTTACTCAATGAGCACCGATGATCTGTTTAGAATGATCATTTTAACTAGCTGATCAACTTGACATGTCTGCACTAAATCCTCTTCAACTTATCTTTTAGAGCTCAAAATGACATGAGTGCAACACCCACGTTAAGCTAACTCAGTTTTCCGGAATGTGACAATATTTGAGACTAAAAACGCTACTACAAAGCCTCCAAGTAATCCAATGTATGCTAAATTTCGTGATGCCTTGAATTATGCTTCATTTATAACCCTTTACTCAAGGAGCACTAATGATCAGTTTAGAATGATCATTTTAACTGGACGATCAACTTGACATGTACGCACTAAGTTGTCCATAACTTCTGATTTAGATTCATAATGACATGAATCCAACACGCACGTTAAGCTAGCTCAGGTTTCTATATTGTGACAACATTTGAGACTTAAAGAGATACAACAAAGCCACCAAGTAATTCAATCTATCCCAAACTGCGTGATGCCATGCAATATGCTTCATTTATAAGCCTCAACTCAAGTAGCACCAATAATAAGTTTAGAATGACCATTTTAAGTGGACGATCAACTTGACATATCTGCACTAAATCCTCCGTAACTTCGGATTTAGAGTTCAGAATGACACGATTCAAATACCCACGTTAAGTTAGCTCAGTTTTCTATATCGTGACAACATTTGAGACTTAAAGAGCTACGACATAGCCTCCAAGTTATCCAATCTTTCCCAAACTGTGTGATTCCATGCATGCTTCATTTATAAGCCCTTACCCAAGGAGCACCAATGATTAGTTTAGAATGATCATTTTAACTGGGCGATAACTTGACATGTCCTCACAAAATCGTCTAAGACTTTTGAATTAGAGTGCTGAATGACACGAGTTCAATGCCCACGTTTAGCTAGCTTAATTTTCTATATTGTGATAAGAGTTAAGATCGAAATAGCTACAACAAAGTTACCAAATGATAAAATTTATTCCAATGTGTGTGACACCATTGTGATTTAGACTGGCCGATCACTTGACATGAGTCCTCACTAAATCGTCTTTCACTTTTGATTCAGAGTTCAAAATGACATGAGTCCAACCCGCACGTTAAGCTACATCTATTTTCCATATTGTGACAACATTTGAGACTGAAAGAGATACTACAAAGCCCCCAAGTAATCCAATGTACTCCAAACTTTGGGATGCCTTGAACTATGCTTCATTTATAAGCCTTTACTCAAAGAGCACCAATGATGAGTTTATGATGATCATTTTAACTAGTTGATACTCTTGACATGTACGCTCTAAATTGTCTTAAAGTTTTGACTTAGAGCTCAAAATAACATGAGTCCAACGCCCATGTTAAGCTAGCTCAATTTTCCATATTGTGACAATATTTGAGACTGAAAGAGCTACGAAAAATCCATCACGTAATCTAATGCATCCCAAACAGCGTGATGCCATGCATTATGGTTCACTTATAAGCCTTTACTCAAGGAGAACCAATGATCAGTTTAGAATGATGAGTTTAGGATGATCATTTTAACTAGTTGATGAACTTGACATGTACGCTCTAAATCGTCTTAAACTTTTGACTTAGAGCTCAAAATAACATGAGTCCAACGCCCATATTAAGCCAGCTCAAAATAACATGAGTATTCTCTATTGTGACAATATTTGAGACTTAAAGAGCTACGACAAAGCACCAATGATCAGTTTAGAATGATCATTTTAACTGGCAGATCACTTGACATGTCTGCACTGAAGCGTCCTTAACTTTTGATTTAGAATGCAGAATGACACGAATTCAATGCCCACGTTTAGCTAAGTCAATTTTTCTATATTGTGAAAAAAGTTAAGACCAAGATAGATACGACAAAGTTACCAAGTAATCAAATCTATCCTATATCTGTCATTCCATGCATTATGCTTCATTTATAAGCCTTTACTACAGGACCACCAATGCTCAGTTTTGAATGATCATTTTAACTAGCTGATCAAGTTGACATGTCCGCAATAAATTGTCTTTAACTTTTGATTGAATCAAAATGACATGAGTCCAACGCCAACATTAAGCTAGCTCAATCTTCCATATTTTGACAACATATGACAGTGAAAGAGCTACGAAAAAGCCTCCAATAAATCCAGTGTGTCCCAAACTACATGATACCATGCACTATGCTTTATTTATAAGCCTTTACTCAAGGAGAACCAGTGATCACCTTAGAATAATCATTTTAACTAGAATGGCACGATTTTAACGCCCATGTTAAGCTAGCTCAATTTTCCATATTATGACAATATTTGAGACTGAAAAAGGTACAAAAAAGCTTCCAAGTAATCCAATTTATCCCAAACTGCTTGATGCAATGCACTATACTTCATTTATAAGCCTTTAATCAAGGAGCACGAATTATCAATTTAGAATGATCATTTTAACTGGCCAGTCAACTTGACAGGCCCGCTCTAAATCTTTAGTAACTTTTGAATTAGAGTTCAAAATTAGACAAATCTAAGCTAGTTCAATTTTCCATATTGTGACAACATTTGAGAATGAAAGAGCTACTACAAAGCCTCCAAGTAATCAATGTATCCCAAACTGCGTGATGCCATTAAGTATGCTTCATTTATAAGCCTTTACTCAAAGAGCACCAATGATCAGTTTAGGATGATCATTTTAACTAGCTGATCCACTTGACATATCTACACAAAATTATTTTATTTTTTTCATTTAGAGCTCAAAATGACATGAGTCCAACACTTATGTTATGCTAGCTCAATATTGCATAAGGTGACAACATTTGAGACTGAAAAAGCTAGTACAAAGCCTCCAAGTAATCAATTGTATCCCAAATTGCATGATCCATGAATTATGCTTCATTTATAAGCCTTTACTCAAGGAGCACCAATGATCAATTTAGGATGATCATTCTATCTAGGGGATCAACTTGACATGTCTGCACTAAATCATCTTTAACTTTGACTTAGAGCTCAACATGACATGAGTCCAACGCCCATGTTAAGCTAGCTCAATTTTCCATATTGTGACAACATTTGGGACTGAAAGAGCTACAAAAAAGCCTCTACGTAATCCAATGTATCCCAAACTGCGTGATGTCATGCATTATACTTCACTTATAAGCCTTTCCTCAAGGAGCACCAATGATCATTTTAGAATTATCATTTTAACTAGCTGATGAACTTGACATATCTGCACTAAATTGTCTTTATCTTTTTATTTAGCGCTCAAAATGACATGAGTCCAACACCCACGTTAATCTAGCTCAATTTTCCATATTGTGACAATATTTGAGACTGAAAGAGCTACTATAAAGCCTCCAAGTAGTCAGATGAATCCCAAACTGCGTGATGCCATGAATTATGCTTCATTTATAAGCTTTTACTTAAGGACCACCAGTGATCTGTTTAGAATGATCATTTAACTATCTGATCAACTTGACATGACTACAAAATATCCTCTTTAACTTTTGATTTAGAGCTCAAAGTCCAACACCCATGTTAAGCAAGCTCAATTTTCCATATTGTGACAACATTTGAGGCAGAAAGAGCTAGTACAAAGCCTCCAAGTAATCCAATGTATCCCAAACTGCATGATGCCATGAATTATGCTTCATTAATAAGCCTTTACTCAAGGAGCGCCAATGATCTGCTTAGAATGATCATTTTAACTGGACGATCAACTTGACCTATCCTCACTAAGTCGTCTGTAACTTATGATTTAGAGTATCGAATGACACGAATCCAACACCCACTTTATGCTTGCTAAATTTTCCATATTGTGACAACATTTGAGACTGAAAGAGCTACGAAAAAGCATCCAAGTAATCAAATGTATTTCAAATTACGTGATGCCATGAAGTTCATTTATAAGCCTTTACTCAAGGAGCACCAATAATGTGTTTAGAATGATCATTTTAACTAGCTGATCAACTTGACATGTCTACAAAATATCATCTTTAACTCTTGATTTAGAGCTCAATATGACATGAGTCAAACGCCCATGTTAAGCTAGCTCAATTTTCCATACTGTGACAACATTTGAGACAGAAAGAGCTAGTACAAAGCCTCTATGTAATCCAATGTATCCCAAACTGCATGATGCCATGAATTATGCTTCATATATAGGCATTTACTCAAAGAGAACTAATAATCAGTTTATAATGATCATTTTAACTGGACGATCAACTTGACATGTCCGCATTAAGTCGTCTGTAACTTCTGATTTAGAGATTAGAATAACACGAATCCAACGCCCACGTTAAGCTAGCTCAGTTTTCCATATTGTGACAACATTTGAGACTTAGAGAGATACGAAAGAGCCTCCAAGTAATCCAATGTATCCCAAACTGGGTGATGCCATGCATTATGCCTCATTTATAAGTTTTTAATCAAGTAGCACCAATGATCAGTTTAGAATGATCATTTGACTAGTTGATCAACTCTACTTGTTCACAGTAAATCGTTTTTAACATTTGATTTAGAGCTCAAAATGAAATGAGTCCATCACCAACGTTAAGCTAGCTCAACTTTTTCCAAATTGTGACAACATTTGAGACTGAAAAAGCTACAAAAAGTCTCCAAGTAATCCAATGTATCCCAAACTATGTGATGCCATGCATTATACTTCATTTATAAGCAATTACTAAAGAAGCACCAATGATCAGTTTAGAATGATCATTTTAACTAGGTGATCAACTTGACATGTCTGCACTAAATCGTTTTAAACTTTTGATTTAGAGCTCAAAATAACATGAATCCAACGCCCACGTAAAGGTAGCTCGATTTTTCATACTGTGACAACATTTGGGACTGAATGAGCTACTACATAGCCTCCAAGTAATCCAATGTATCCCAAACTTCTTGATTCCATGAATTATGCTTCATTTATAAGCCTTTACTCAATGAGCACCAATGATCAGTTTAGAATGATCATTTGAACTGGATGATCAACTTGACATTTCCGCACTAAGTCATCTATAACTTCTTATTTAGAGTTCAGAATGACACGAATGCAACGCCTATGTTTAGATAGCTCAAATTTCCATATTGTGACAACATTTGAGACCGAAATACCTACGAAAAAGCCTCCAAATAATCCAATGTATCCCGAACTGCATGATGCCATGCATTATGCTTCATTTATAAGCATTTACTGAATGAGCATTAATGATCAGTTTAGAATGATCAGTTTAACTAGCTGATCAACTTGACATGTCTACACTAAATGGTCTTTAACTTTTGATTTAGAGCTCAAGATGACATGAGTCCAAAGCAAACATTAAGCTAGCTCAATATTCCATATTGTGACAACATTTGAGATTAAAAGAGCATCGAAAAAGCCTCCAAGTAATCCAATGTATCCCAAACTGCGTGATGCCATGCATTATGTTTCATTTATAAGCCTTTACTCAAGGAGAAGAAATGATTAGTTTAGAATGATCATTTTAACTTTCCGATTGACTTGACATGTTTCACTAAATCTTCTTTAACTATTGGTTTAGACTTCATAACGACATGAATCCAACGCCGATGTTCATCTAGCTGAATTTTCAATATTTTGACAACATTTGAGACAGAAAGAGCTATGACAAAAGCCTCCAAGTAATCCGATGTATCCCAAACTACGTGATGCCATGCATTATGCTTGATTTATAAGCCTTTAGTCAAAGAGCATTAATGATAAGTTTAGAATGATCATATTAACTGGTCGATCACTTGACATGTCCGCACTAAATCGTCCATAACTTTTGATTTAGAGTTAAGAAGGACATCACTCAAACGTCAAAGTCAAGCTAGCACAATTTTCTATATTGGAATTATATTTGAGAGTGAAAGAGATACGATAAAGCCTCCAAGTAATCCAACATATCCCAAATTCCATGATGTTATGCACAATGCTTCATTTATAAGCCTTTACGCAAGGGCACAAATGATCAATTTCGAATGATCATTTTAACTAGCCGGTGAACTTGACATTTCTTTACTAAATCCTCTGTTTACTTTAGATTTAAAAATCAAAGTGACACGAATCCAACGCAAAGGGTTAATCTAGCTCAATTTTCTATACTGTGACAACATTTGAGACTGAAAGAGCAACGACAAAGCCTCCAAGTAATCCAATGTATCCCAAACTGCATGATGCCATGCATTATGCTTCAATTTATAAGCCTTTACTCAAGTTGTATCAATGATCAGTTTAGAACGATCATTTTAACTGGACGATCAACTTCACATGTCCCCACTAATTTGTCTGTAACTTCTGATTTAGAGTTCAGAATGACACGAATCCAATGCCCACGTTAAGCTAGCTCAGTTTTCCATATTGTGACAACATTTGAGACTTAAAGAACTATGACAAAGCCTCCACGTAATCCAATCTATCCCAAATGGCATGATGCCATGCATTATGCTTCATTTCTAAGCCTTTACTCAAGGAGCACGAATGATCAATTTAGAATAATCATTTTAACTGGTTGATCACTTGAAATTTCCGCACTAAATCATCCGTAACTTTTGATTTACAATGCAGAATCATAGGAATTCAATGCGCACGTTTAGCTAGCTCAATTTTCTATATTGTGATAAAAGATAAGACCAAAATAGCTATGACAAAGTTACCAAGTAATAAAATATACCGCAATGTATGTGAGTCCATGCATTATGCTTCATTTATAAGCCTTTACTTAAGGACAACTAGTGATCAGTTTAGAATGATCATTTTAACTAGTTATACAACTTGACATATCCGCACAAAATTGTGTTTAACTTTAGATTTTGAGCTCAAAATGACATGAGTCCACTGCCCATATTAAGCTATTTCAATTTTCCATATTGTGGCAATATTTGAAAGTAAAAGAGCTACGAAAAACCCTCCAAGTAATCCAATGTATCACACATTGCGTGATGCCATGCATTATGTTTCATTTATAAGCCTTTTTCTCAAGGAGCAACAATGATGAGTAAAGAATGATCATTTTAACTTGCCGATCAACTTGACATTTCCGCACTAAATCATCTTTAACTATTGGTTTAGACTTAATAATGACATTAATCCAAAGTCCATGTTAATCTAGCTCAATTTTCAATATTGTGACAACATTTGAGACTGAAAGAGCTAGACAAAGCCTCCAAGTAATCCAATGTATCCCAAACTGCGTGATGCCATGCATTATGCTTTATTTAAATGCCTTTACTCAAGGAGCACCAACGATCAGTTTAGAATGATCATTTTAACTATCTGATGAACTTGAATGTCCACAATAAATTGTGTTTAACTTTTGATTTAGAGCTCAAAATGAAATGAGGACAACGCCAACGTTAAACTAGCTCAATTTTCCATATTGTGAAAATATTTGAGACTGAAAGAGCTATGAAAAGCCTCCAAGTAATCCAATGTATCCCAAACTGTGTGATGCCATGCATTATGCTTCATTTATAAGCCTTTACTTAAGAAGAACCAATGATCAGTTTAGAATGATCATTTTAACTAGCTAATGAACTTGACATGTCCGCACTAAATCGTTTTTAGCTTTTGATTTAGAGCTCAAAATGACATGAGTCCAACGCCCACGTTAATCTAGCTCAATTTTCCATGTTGTGATAACATTTGAGACTAAAATAGCTACTCAAAGCCTCCAAGTAATCTAATGTATCCCAAACTTCGTGATTCCATGAATTATGCTTCCTTTATAAGCCTTTATCTCAAGGAGCACCAATGATCAGTTTAGAATGATGATTTTAACTAGATGATCAACTTGACATGTTCGCACTAAGTCTAAACCAGATGTTAAGTTGATCGGCAAGTTAAAATGATCATTCTTATCTGATCATTGTTGCTCATTGAGAAAAGGCTTATAAATGAAACATAATGCATGGCATCCCGCAGTGTGTGAAACATTGGATTACTTGGAGGCTTTTTCGTAGCTCTTTTACTTTTAAATGTTTTTGAGTAATGGAAATCATTGAGGTAATATTCATTTTAACTGATGCTTTATGTCGAAAAGCTCTAACTTGATTTGTCAATTGATCACATTAAAATGATCATTCTAAAATGATCTGAGCAATTTTTGATGCATTGTATCACATTTGAAAGAAATGAATAGCTTTCGTAAATTCACAACATAGAAATTGTGCTAGGTTAACGTGGGCGTGGGATACGTGTCATTCTGAACTCTACATCAAAAGTTACGAATGATTTAGTGCGGACAAGTCAATTTTATCGACTCGTTAAATTCATCATTGTAAACTGATCATTGGTGATCATTGGTGCTCATTGTATACTAAATCGTCTTTAACTTGTCCATACTAAATCGTCTTTAATCCAATCTATCCCAAACTGCATGATGTCATGCATTATGCTTCAATTGTAAACCTTTTCTCAATGAGCACTAATGATAAGTTTAGAATAATCAATTTAACGAGCCGATAAAATTGACATGTCTGCACTGAATCGTCTGTAACATGTCCGCACTAAATCATCTGTAACTTTTGATTTAGAGTTCAGAATAACACGAACCCAACGCCAACGTTAAGCTAGCACAATTTTCTATATTGTGAAAAAGAATTTGACCGAAATAGCTATGAAAAAGCCTCCAAGTAATCCAATCTATCCCAAACTGTGTGATGCCATGCATTATGCTTCATTTGTAAATCATTTCTCAATCAGCACCAATGAATAGTTTAGAATTATCAATTTAAGTAGCTGCTAAACTTGACATGTCCGCACTAAATCTTCTAAAACTTTTGATTCAGAGTACTGAATTACACGAATCGAACGCCCACATTAAACTACCTAAATTTTCTATATTGTGACAACATTTGAGACTAAAAGAGCTATGACAAAGCCTCCAAGTAATCCAATGTATCCCTAACTACGTGATGCCATGCATTATACTTCATTTATAAGCCTTTACTAAAGGAGGATCAAAGATCAGTTTAGAACGATCATGCATTATACTTCATTTATAAGCCTTTACTAAAGGAGGATCAATGATCAGTTTAGAACGATCAATTTAACTAGCTGGTAAACTTTACAAGTCTGCAGTAAACTGTCCGTACCTTTTGATTTAGAGATAAGATTGAAACGAATCCAACACCCACGTTAAGCTACCTCAATTTTTTATTTTGTGACAACATTTGAGTCTATATTGTGACAAAATTTAAGACCGAAATAGCTATGACAAAGCCTCCAAGTAATCCAATCCATCTCAAACTACGTAATGCCATGCATTATGCTTCATTTGTAAACCTTTGTGCAATGAGCACCAATGATCAGTTTAGAATGATCATTTTAACTAGATGATCAACTTGTCATGTCCGCACTAAATCGTCTTTAACTTTTGATCCAAATCTCAAAACGACATGAATCCAACGCCCACATGAATCCAACACTCACGTTACGCTAGCCTCAATTTTCTATATTGTGACAACATTTGAGACTTCAAGATCTACCATAAAGCCTTCAAGAAATCCAATGTATCCCAAATTGCGTGATGCCATGGATTATGCTTCATTTATAAGCTTTTACTCAAGGAGCACCAATGATCAATTTCAAATGATCATTTTAACTGGCCGATCAACTTGACATGACCGCAGTCAATTGTCCATAACTATTGATCTAGAGTTCAGAATGACACGAATCATACGCCCACGTTAAGCTAGCTCAATTTTCTGTATTCCGACAAAATATAAGACCAAAATAGCTATGACAAAGCCTCCATGTAATCCAATCTATCCCAAGTTGCATAATGCCATCCATTATGCTTCATTTGTAAACCTTTTGTCATTGAGCACCAATAATCAGTTTAGAATCATTAACCTAACAAGCCAATAAAATGGACATGTCCTCACTAAATCATGCGTAATTTTTGATTTAGAGTTCAAAGTGAAACGAATCCAACGCCCACGTTAAGTTAGCACAATTTTCTATATTGTGAATAAATTTTAGACCGAAATAGTATGACAAAGTCTCCAAGTAATCCAATCTATCCCGAACAGTTTGATGCCATGCATTATGATTCATTTGTAAACCATTGCTCAATGAGCACCAATGAATAGTGTAGTATGATCAATTTAACTAGTCGATAAACTTGACATGTCCGAACTAAATTGTCTGAAACTTTTGATTTTGATTACCGAATGACACGAATCCAACGCCCACGTTAAACTAGCTCAATTTTGTATATTGTGACAACATTTGAGACTAAAAGAGCTACAAAAAAGCCTCCAAGTAATCCAATGTATCAATACGTGAACCCATGCATTATGCATCATTTATAAGCATTTACTAAAGGAGTGCCGGTAAAATTTTCTGGTCCACAATAAACTGTCGGTAACTTTTGATTTAGAGTTCAGATTGAAATGAATCCAATGCCCACGTTAAGCTAGCTCAATTTTTTATATTGCGGAAACATTTGAGACTTAAAAAGCTGCCACAAAGCCTTAAAGTAATCCAATCTATCCTAAACCTCGTGATGCCATGCATTATGGTTCATTTATAAGCCTTTACTCAAGGAGCCGTAATGATCAGTTTAGAATTAATAGTTTAGAAAGATCCCTTTAACTGGCCGATCAACTTGAAATGTCCGCAATAAATTCTCCATAACTGTTGATTTAGAGTTCAGAATGACACGAATTCAACGCCCACATTAAGCGAGCTCAATTTTCTATATTGTGACAAAATTTAAGAGAAAAAAATAGCTACGAAAAAGCCTCCAAGTAATCCAATCTATCCCAAACTGCATGATGCCATGCATTATGCTTCATTTGTAAACCTTTTCTCAATGAGCACCAATGATCAGTTTAGGATGATCAATTAACCAGACGATAAAATTGACTTGTCCGCACTAAATCGTCCATAACTTTTGATTTAGAGTTCAGAATGACACGAGTCCAACGCCCACGTTTAGCTAGCTCAATTTTTTTGCATATTGCGACAAAATATAAGACCAAAAAAGCTATGACAAAGCCTCCAAGTAATCCAATCTATCCCAAACTGCGTAATGCCATGCATTATCCCTCTTTTGTAACCTTTTCTTAATGAGCACCAATGATCAGTTTAGAATGATCAATTTAACTAGCCGAGAAACTTGACATGTCCACACTAAATTATCCGTAACATTTGATTTAGAGTTGTGATGTGATCCTTATGAGGATCAAGCCCTTGATCAACTCCAAATGATTGTGGAAGAGTGGATGAATGGATTGATGTTGCCGAATGGGTGAAACGATGGTGTAATTTGCGGATGTGTGATCTCTTAAGTGGATGGATCCAAGAACAAGGGGAAATGGATGATACTTCTCAAGGATGGTGGAAAATCCTTGGACTATCTGCTTGCTTTGTGTGGCTGAGAAAGGCCACGCACATTGGGCAAGGGGTGAATAGAATTGAAACTTCCAAGGGTGATGAAGATCCCTTAGATTTTTGGCTTTTTAGAGGAATGAGAAAGTGTTCTAAAATTCTTTATACAAGAGGATGATCAAACGAGTTTAGGAAGGCGATTTGCTATTAAAATGTTTGATGATTCAGAAAGAAAGATACAAGAGAGTACTTATAATAGTCTAGGAAATTGAAAATGACTCCTAAAATACTACCAAAACATTAGGAAATACTTAGTGATTTACACAGAAAATTAAGACAAAGACTAAAAAGTAAATAATGTTTTTACTTGGTTGTTCCTCTCTTATTTCGTGGATGATGAGATAGAATGGTCTTTTATTCACCAAGAGGCTGTGGTAAAGTACCTTGGGCTTGCCTCATTAAAAACCTATCTTAGAAAACTCACTGGGACAAAACTAAGAATAGGGAAACAGAGTACAATCCAAGCCACCTCTCTTGGTGAGGTTTAGGTGGCTTGAATCACAATCAATGTGCTTGGATTAGCACACACAAAACTGGTCTGAATGGTGTTGAGAAGGTGTTGTAGTGTTGTTTTAACTTTGGCTTGCTTAGATCGGGTAATGGGACCATTGAAGATTTGTAGGCTTTCATCTCTAATATCCGTGGGTTTTAGCTGCTCCTTAGCATCTTTAGTGGCTTCTTCCTCCTCTGGTTCAAGCTGCTCCTTAGGTTGTGGTTCCTTGCTGGCCATGCTCACATCATCCTCCCCCAGTGAGAAGAATTTGACCTCAAATATGTTTCATCTGCAAAATATGGAACCAAATCAGTAATATTGAAGCATGAATTCACTTGGTACTTACCTTGAAGATCCAGCTGGTAGGCATTGTCATTGATCTTCTTGATGACTTTAAATGGGCCACCAATCTTAGGCATTAGCTTGGATTTCCTTTCACTCAAAAATCTATCTTTGCGCAAATGGATCCACACCAAGTCTCCTTCCTAAAATGCTAACTTCTTTCGGCATTTATTGGCTTGTTGAGCATACATCTTAGTCTTATTTTCAATATTGAGCCAAACCTTCTCATGATTTTGTTAACCAACTTAGCCTTTTTCTTTCCATCACGGCTAGTCCTTTCTCTCAAAGGTAAAGGCATTAGATCCAAAGGTGAGATGGGATTGAACCCATAACAAATTTTGAATGATGAGTACTTAGAAGCAGTATTCCTAGCACGATTATACGCGAATTCAACATGAGGCAAGCATTCTTCCCAAGTCCTAAAATTCATTTTAATCAAAGCTCATAACAAAGTAGACAAGGTTCTATTGACTACTTCAGTTTGACCATGCGATTGCGGGTGACAAGGACTAGAAAAACAAAGCTTAGTTCCTAGCTTAGAATAAAGTGTTTTCCAAACCTAACTAAGGAACTAGTGTCTCTATCTGATACTATGGTCCTAGGCATGCCATGAAGTCAAACTATCTCCTTAAAGAATAATCTGGATATGTTAACGGCATCATCCGTCTTATGACAAGGAATAAAGTGAGCCATTTTGGAAAACCTATCAACTAAAACAAACACATAATCCTTTCCAGTCTTAGTTCTAGGCAATCCAACAACAAAATCCATAAAAATATCATGCCAGGGTGCAAAGGTATAGGAAGAGGGGTATGCGAACCGTGCTTTTGGATTGTGGATTTGGCTTCCTTGCAAGTTTTCTCAACATCACTCCTCAAGTGCGACCAAAAGAAGTGTTCCTGTTTAATTTCTTTGCCACGCCAAAGTGACCCATAAGACCACCTCAATTTGCTTCCTTAACAAACAACTCTCGCAAATAGGAGTTAGGTACACATAACCGATTATAATAAAACATGAAGCCTTCACTCTTGAAGTATTTCCCAGTACCAAACTTCTCACAAGATGCATAAATATCCTTAAAATCAGCATCAGTAGCATATAACTCTTTGATTTGCTCAATCCCTAGCAGTTTAACTGCTAAACAATTCAGGAGCACATACCTCCAAGAAAGAGCATCGGCTACTACATTCTCTTTACCTTTCTTGTATTTGATCACATAAGGGAAGGTCTCGATGAATTCAACCCACCTAGCATGTCTTTGTTCAGATTTTTTTGCCCTTTGAGATGTTTGAGTGACTCATGGTCGGTATGGATGACAAACTCCTTGGGCCAAAGATAATGTTGCCATGTTTGCAAGGCCCTCACAAGTGCATATAGTTCTTTGTCATAGGTTGGGTAATTGAGTGTGGTCCCTCCACGTTTCTCACTAAAGTAGGCTATGGGCTTCCTTTCCTGCATAAGAACAGCACCAATACCAACTACTAAGGCATCACATTCAATTTCAAAAGTTGTATCAAAGTTAGGAAGAGATAGCACCGGGGAGTGTGTGAGCTTATCTTTCAAGGTTTGGAATGTCTCCTCTTGCGCCTGCTACCACTTAAATCCCACATTATTTTTGATAAACCTCAGTGAGTTGAGCTGCTATAGTGCTAAATTCCATGAAAAATTTCCGGTAAAACCCAGCTAGGCCATGGAAGCTCCTTACTTCCCCCAACATTCTTTGGACTTGGCCACTCCTTAATCGCTTTTATCTTTTCCTCATCAACCTTAATACCATCTGTACTCACAACAAAACCTAAGAAGAAAAGGTTATCTGTTCCAAAAGTACATTTCTTAAGATTGGCATACAAGGTTTCCTTTCTAAGCACTTCAAATACCTTTCTGAGGTGTTCTACATGATCATCTAAGGTTCGGCTAAAAACTAGAATGTTATCAAAGTGTACTACCACAAAATGACCTATGAATTCCCTAAGGACATGGTTCATCAATCTCATGAAGGTACTAGGTGCATTTGTCAAGCCAAAAGGCATTACTAACCACTCATATAAACCTTGTTTAGTTTTAAATGCAGTTTTCAACTCATCACCTTCTTTCATCCTAATTTGGTGATAACCACTCTTAAGATCTACCTTAGAGAAGATGCAAGAACCATGCAATTCATCTAACACATCATCTAATCTAGGTATAGGATGGCGATACTTTACAGTGATATTGTTGATGGCTCTGCAATCAACACATATTCTCTAGCTTCCATCATTTTTTGGGACAAGCAAAACAGGTACAAGACACGGGCTCATACTTTCGCGGATATGTCTGTTCTCGATGAATTCAGTGACTTATTGTTGAATCTCCTTGATCTCCAGGGGGTTGGTTCGGTAGGCTGGCTTGTTGGGAAGAGATGCTCCTAGTAGAAAGTCAATTCGGTGCTCAATTCCTCGGATTTTGGTAAGCCTTGCGGTTGCTCCTACGGAAAGAAGTTGAATTTTGCTAGGAATGTCCTGCATAGATTAGTTAGTATGAAAGCATTATTTAAGAAAAAAATTAGGTGTGGTAAGTTACTCCCTGGGTTGGACTTAATCATAAGAGTTGTCGGTTGTTTGGCAGGTGGCTTGGTTTGCGGTTTGGCGGTGCCGTCGGCATGGGGTTTGCTTTTAGGTTCGGATTGGGTTTTATTTTTCTTTAATGCTATCTGATCTAAATGAACCTCTTGTGGGGATAAAGGTACTAAAATATGTTTCTTTCCCTTAAACTCAAATGAGTTCCTATTAGTAAACCCATCATGAATGACCCTTATGTCCGATTGCCAATGCCTACCTAACAAGATGTGACAGCATCTATGAGTAATACAATGATCATTACTTGACCTTTACTCAAAGAGCGCCAATGATCAGTTAAATGATCAATTTAACTAGACGATAAACTTGACATGTCCGCACTAAATTGTCGGTAACTTTTGATTTAGAGTTCCGAATGACACGAATCCAACGTCCACGTTAAGCTAGTTCAATTGCTTTATTGTGACAAAATTTGAGACTGAAACAGCTACCAAAAAGCTTTCAAGTAATCCAATCTATCCTAAACTGTGTGATGTCATAAATTATGCTTCATTTATAAGCCTTTACTCAAGGAGCACTAACAATAACTTTAGAATGATCACTTTAACTGGCTGATCAACTTGACATATTCGCACAAAATCGTCCGTAACTTTTCATTTAGAGTTTTGAATTACACGAATCTAACACCCACGTTAAACATGCTCATTTTTCGATATTGTGACCAAATTTAACACCGAAATAGCTATGTCTAAGCCTCCAAGTAGTCCAATCTATCCCAAACTGCATGATGCCATGCATTACGCTTTATTTACAAACCTTTCTCAATCAGAACCAATGATCAGTTTAGAATGATCAATTTAACCAGCCGATCAACTTGACAGATACGCACTAAATCGTTCGTAACTTTTCATTTAAAGTTTAGAATGACACGTGTCTAACTCATACGTTATGCTAGTTCAATTTTCCAGATTGTGAAATTATTTGAGATTGAAAGAGCTATGAAAAAACCTCAAAGTAATCCAATGTATCCGAAACTGCGTTATGCCATGCATTATGCTTCATTTATAAGCATGTACTCAAGTAGCACTAATAATCAATTAAGAATGATCATTTTAACTGCCTAATAAACTTGACATGTCCACACTAAATCGTCCGTAACTTTTGATTTAGAGTTCAGAATGATACGAATCCAACGGCTACATGTTAAGCTAGCTCAATATTCTATATTGTTTAAAATTTAAGACCGAAATATCTACGACAAAGCCTCCAAGCAATCCAATCTACCCCAAACTGCGTGATGCCATGCATTATGCTTCATTTATAAGCTTTACTCAAGGAGCACTAATGATCAGTTTAGAATGATCAATTTAGAATTATCTGTTTAGAATTGTCAGTGTAGAACAATCAATTTAATTGGCCGATCAAGTTGACATGTCAGCACTAAATCATCTATAACATTTGATTTAGAGTTCATAATGACACGAATCCAACACCCACATTTATCTAGCTCAATTTTCTATATTGTGATAAAATTTAGTACCAAAATAGCTACGACAAAGCCTCCAAGTAATGCAATCTATCCCAAACAGCGTGATGCCATGCATTATGGTTCATTTGTAACCCTTTGCTCGATGAGCACCAATGAGCAGTTTATAATGGTCACTTTAACTGGCCGATCAACTTAACAGGTGTGCCTAACTTTCTTTTCAAGTTTGGAATGACACGAATCCAACGCCCACGCTAAGCTAGCTCAATATTCTATATTAAGAAATTTTAAGACCGAAATAGCGCCTCTAAGTAATACAATCTATCTCAAACTGTGTGATGCCATGCATTATGGTTTATTTGTAAACCTTTTCGCAATGACCATCAATGAGCAGCTTAAAATGATCATTTTAACTAGCTGGTGAACATGACATGTCCGCACTAAATCGTCTTCAACATTTCATTTAGAGCTCAAAATAACGGGAATTCAACGCCCACAATAATCTAGCTCAATTTTCAATATTGTGACAACATTTGAGACTGAAGGCGCTATGAAAAAGCATCCAAGTAATCCAATCTATCCCAAATTGTGTGGTACCATGCATTATGCTTCTTTTATAAGCCTTTACTCAAGGAGCACCAATGATCAATTAAGAATGATCATTTTAACTGACCGTTCAACTTGATATATCCTCACTACATCGCCGTAACTTTTGATTTAGAGTTCAAAATGACACGAATCCAACACCCACGTTAATCTAGCTTAATTTTGTATATTGTGATAAATTTTAGTACTGAAATAGCTACGACAAAGCCTTGAAGTAATCCAATCTATCCTAAACAGCGTGATGCCACGCATTATGGCTCATTTGTAAACCTTTGCTCAAAGAGCACCAATGAGCAGTTTAGATTGGTCACTTTAACTGGCTGATCAACTTGACCGGTCCACACTAAATCGTCTGTAAGTTTTGATTTAGAGTTCAGAATAACATGAATCCAACACCCACGTTAAGCTAGCTCAGTATTCTATACTGTGACAAAATTTAAGACTGAAGTATCTACGACAAAGCCTCCAAATAATCCAATGTATCTTCAACTGCGTGGTGCCATGCATTATGCTTCATTTGTGAACCTTTGCTCAATGAGCACCAATGACCAGTTTAGAATGATCAATTTAACTATTCGATAAACTTACCATGTTTGCACAAAATCATCCATAGCTTTTGATTTGGAATTCAGAATGACACGAATCCAACGCCTACGTTAAGCTAGCTCAATATTCTATACTATGATAAACATTAACACCGAAATAGAGTTGAAAAAGCTTTCAAGTAATCCAATCTATCCCAAATTGTGTGATGCCATGCATTATGCTTCATTTATGCATTACACAATGAGCACCAATGATCAAATTAGAATTATCAATTTAACTAGCCGATAAACATCACATGTCTATACTAAATCATCTGTCACTTTTGATTTCAAGTTCAGAATGACATTAATCCAACGCCCACGTTAAGCTAGCTAAATATTCTATATTTTGACAAAATTTAAGGCCGAATTAACTACGGCAAAGCCTACAAGTAATCCAATCTATTCCAAACTGCATGATGCCATGCATTATGCTTCATTTATAAACCTTTGCTCAATGAGCACCAATGATCAGTTAAGAATGATCATTTTAACTAACTGATTAACCTGACATGTCTGCACTAAATCATCTTTATCATTTCATTTAGAACTCAAAATGACATGAATCCAATGCCCACATTATTCTACCTCAATTTTCAATATTTTTACAACATTTGAGACAAAAAGAGCTACGACACGAGTAATCCAATATATGCCAAACTGCCTGATGCCATTCATTATGCTTCATTTCAAAGCCTTTACTCACGGAGCAAGAATTATCAATTTAGAATAATCATTTTAACTGGTTGATACTTGATATGTCTGCACTAAATCGTCCATAACTTTTACTTTAGAGTTTAGAATGCCACAAATCCAACGTGCACTTTAAGCTACCTCAATTTTCTATATTGTGACAACATTTGATACTGAATGAGGTACCACAAAGGCTTCAAGTAAGCCAATATATCCTAAGCTGCGTGATGCTATCCATTATTTATAACCCTTTAGTCAAGGAGCACTAATGATCAGTTTAGAATGATCACTTTAACTGGCTGATCAACTTGATATTTCCGCACAGAATCGTCCGTAACTTTTAAGTTAGAGTTCATAATGACACGAGTCCAATGCCCACTTTAATCTAGCTCAATATTATTTATTGTGATGAGAATTATGAAAGAAATAGCTACAAAAAAGCCTCCAAGTAATCCAATGTATCCTAAACTACGTGATGCCATGCATTATGCTTCATTTTTAAGCCCTTACTCAAGGACCACCAATGATCAGTTTAGAATGACCATTTTAACTTGTCGATCAACTTGACATGTACGCATTTAATCATCCATAACTTTTGATTTCGAGTTCAGAATGCCAAGAATCCATCGCCCATGTTAATCTACCTCGATTTTCTATATTGTGATAAAAATTAAGACTGAAATAGCTACGACAATTACTTCAAGTAATCCAATGTATCCCAAACTGCGGGATGCCATGGATTATGCTTTACTTCTAAACGTTTGCACAATGAGCACCGATGATCGTTTTAGAACGATCAATTTAGAATGATCAATATAACTAGCTGATAAACTTGACATGTCCACACTAAATTGTCCGTAACTTTTGATTTAGAGTTCAAAATGACACAAATCCAATGCCCACGTTAAGCTAGCTGAATATTCTATATGGTAACAAAATTTAAGCCCAAAATAGCTACGACAATGCCTCCAAGTAATCCAATCTATCCCGAAGTACGTGATGCCATGCATTATGCTTCATTTGTAAACCTTTGCTCAATGAGCACCAATGATCAGTTTAGAATGACCATTTTGCCTAGCTGATCAACTTGACATGTCCCAATAAAAGAGCTATAACAAGGCCTCCAAATAATCTAGCTCAATTTTTTATATTCTGACAACATTTGAGACTAAAAGAGCTATAACAAAGCTTCCAAATAATCCAATGTATCCAAAACTGCGTGATGTCATATACTTCATTTATTAGCCTTTTCTTAAGGACCACCAATGATCAGTTTAGAATGATCATTTTAATTGGTCGATAAACTTAACATGTTTACACTAAATAGTACATAACTTTTTATTTAGAGTTCAGAATGATAAGAATCAAACGCCCACGTTAAACTACCTCAATTTTCTATATTGTGATAAAATTTAAGACGAAATAGGTACGAGAAAGCTTCCAAGTAATCCAGTCTATCCCAAACTGCGTGATGCCATGCATTATTCTTCAATTGTAAACCTCTGCTCAATAAGCACCAATGATCAGTTTAGAATGATCAACTTAACTTGCTAGTAAACTTGACATGTCCCCACGAAATAGTACATAACTTTCGATTTAGAGTTCAAAATTACATGAATCCGACACCCACGTTAAGCTAGCTCAATAGATTATCTATGTTTAAACTCTTCACAACTTATCAATGGATATAACCCGTTTGGTATGAATAGTTTGTCAGTCCCCACCCATGAGTAAAAATTTCATAGTAGCCTCACTAGAACCCAAGTTTTCGAACTTTTTTTACAGCATAGAGATATCAACCATGCCAAACAGATTCCTTTTCGGGAGCTATTCATCCTTCCCGAACGCAGCAAATTGTGACAAAATTGTGTGATGCCATGCATTATGATTCATTTAGAAGCCTTTACTCAATGAGCACCAATGATGAGTTTAGAATGATTTTTTAACTGGCTGATCAACTTGACATGTCCGCACTCAATTGTTTTTAACATTTGGTTTAGAGCTAAAACTGACAGAATCCAATGCCCACGTTAATCTAGCTCAATTTTCTATATCTGACAACATTTGAGACAGAAAGAGCTACGACAAAGCCTCAAAGAAATCCAATGTATCCCAAACTACAAAATGCCATGCATTACGCTTCATTTGTAAACCTTTGCTAAATGAGAACTAATGATCAGTTTAAAATGATCAATTTAAGTAGCTGGCAATCTTGACATGTCCGCACTAAATTGTCCGTAACTTTTAATTTAGAGTTCAGAATGACATGAATCCAACGCCTATGTTAAACTAACTGAATATTCTTCATTGTGACAAAATGTAAGACCAAAAAAGCTACGACAATGCCTCCAAGTAATCCAATCTATCCCAAACTGTGTGATACCATGCATTATGGTTCATTTCTAAACCTTTGCTCAAGGAGCACCGATGATCAGTTTATAATTATCTTTTTAACTAGTGGATCAACCTGTCATGTCTGCACCAAATGGTCTTTAACATTTGATTAAGAGCTCAAAATGATATGAATCCAATGCCCATTTTAAGCTAGCTCAATTTTCAATATTGTGACAACATTTGAGTTTGAAACAGATACAACAAAGCATTCAAGTAATCCAATGTACCCCAAACCGTGTGATGCCATGCATTATGCTTCATTTATAGGCCTTTACTCAAAGAGCACCAATGATCAGTTAAGAATGTTCATTTTAATTGGTCGATTAACTTGACATATCCGCACTAAATCGTCCGTAATTTTTGATGTAGGGTTCGGAATGAGACGAATCCAACGACCACGTTAGGCTACCTCAATTTTCTATATTATGATAATATTATAGAATGAAATGCAACAACAAAGCTTCCAAATAATCCAATATATCCAAAACTGGGTGATGCCATGCATTATGCTTCATTTGTAAACATTTGCTCAATGAGCACCAATGGTCATTTTAGTATGATCAATTTAACTATCCGGTAAACTTGACATGTCCGCACTAAATCGTCCATAACTTTTGATTTAGAGTTCTGAATGACATGAATCCAACGACCATTTTAAGCTACCTCAATTTTTTTATATTGTGATCAAATTGAAGAATTAAATAGCTACAACAAAGCTTCTAAATAATCCAATCTATCTTAAACTGCGTAATTGCATGTATTATGCTTCATTTGTAAACTTTTGCTCAATGAGCACCAATGATCAGTTTAGATTGATCAATTTAACTAGTCGCTAAACTTGACATTTCCGCACTAAATAGTCTGTAACTCTTGATTTAGAGTTCAGGATAACACGAATCCAACACCCACGTTAAGCTAGCTCAATATTTTGTATTGTGATAAAATTTAAGACCGATATAGCTATGACAAAGCCACCAAGTAATCCAATCTATCCAAAATTGTGTGATGCCATGCATTATGGTTTATTTATACGTCTTTACTCAATAAGCCAATGATCAGTTTAGAATCATCATTTTAATTAGCTGATCAACTTGACATTTCCGTATGAAATCTTCAATGTTCAATGTTCTATTTGGTGACAAAATTTAAGACCGAAATAGCTACGAAAAAGCCTCTAAGTAATCAAATGTATCCCAAACTACGTGACGCCATGCATTATGCTTCATTTATAAGCCTTAAATCAAGGAGCACCAACATAAGTTTAGAATGATCAATTTAACTAGCCGATAAACTTGACATTTCCGCACTAAATCATTCGTAATTTTTTATTTAGAGTTCAGAGTGAGATTAATCCAACGCCCACGTTAAGCTATTTCAATATTCTATATTGTGCCAAAATTTAAGACCAAAATAGCTACGATAAAACCTCCAAGTAATCCAATCTATCCCAAATTGCGTGATGCCATGCATTATGCTTCATTTGTAAACTTTTGCTCAATGAGCGCCAATGATCAGTTTAGAATGATCATTTTTAACTAGCTCATCAACTTGACATGTCCGCACTAAATCGTCTTTATCAGTTGATTTAGATCTTAAAATGTCATGAATCCAACACCCACGTTAATCTAGTTCGATTTTCAATATTGTGACAACATTTGAGAAAGAAAGAGCTATGACAAACCCTCCAATTAATCCAATATCCCAAACTGCGTGATACCATGCATTATGCTTCATTAACAAGCACTTACTCAAGTAGCACTAATGACAAGTTAAGAATGATCATTTTAACTGGCCGATCAACTTGACATGTCCGCACTAGATCGTCCGTAACTTTTGATTCAGAGCTCAAAATATCATGAATCCAACCCCACGTTAAGCTAACTCAATTTTCCATATTGTGACAACATTTGAGACTAAAAGAGCTACGACAAAGCCTCCAAGTAAATGATTAGTTTATAATGATAATTTTAACTGGCCGATCAACTTCACATGTACGCACTAAATCATACATAACTTTTTATTTAGAGTTCAGAATGAGATGAATCCAACACCCATGATAAGCTAGCTCCGTTTTATATAATGTGGCAACATTTGAGACTGAAAGAGGTACCACAAAGCCTTCAAGTAATCGAAGTATCCCAAACTGCATGATGACATGCATTCTGCTTCATTTATAAGCTTCATTTATAACGAGCATCGATGATCAGTTTAGAATGATCATTTCAACTGACCAATCAACTTTATATATTCACACTAAATCGTCCGTAACTTTTGATATAGAGTTTAGAATGACACAAATACAACTACCATGATAAGCTAGCTCAATTTTCGATATTGTGACAAAATTTACGACCAAAATCGGTACGACAAAGCCTCCAAGTAATCGAATCTTTCCCAAACTGATTTATGCCATTCATTATACATCATTTGCAACCCTTTGCTCAATGAGCACCAATGATCAGTTTAGAATGATCATTTTAACTAGTCGTTCAAGTTGTCATGTCCACACTAAATCGTCCATAACTTTTGATTTGGAGTTCAGAGTGACATGAAACCAACGCCCAAATAAAGCTAGCTCAATTTTCTATATTGTTATAAAAATTAAGACCGAAATAGCTACGACAAAGCCTCCAAGTAATCGAATCTATCCTAAACTATGTGATGCCATGCATTATGCTTCATTTATGCGCCATTGCTCAATGACCACCAATGATCAGTTTAGAATGATAATTTTAACTAGCTGATCAACTTGACATATCTACACTAAATAGTCTTTAAAATTTTATTTAGAGCTCAAAATTACCTGAATCCAACGCTCACCTTAAGCTAGCTCAATTTTCTATATTGTGACAACCTTTGACACTGAAAGGGCTACGACAAAGCTTCTAAGTATTCCAATATACCCCAAAATGTATGATGTCATGCAATATGCTTCATTATAAGCCATTGCTGAAGGGGCACCAATGATCAGTGTAGAATGATCACCTTAACCAGCCGATCAAGTTGACATGTCCGCATTAAAAAGCCTCCAAGTAATCCAATTTATCCCAGATTGTGTGATGCCCCATTATGCTTCGTTTATACGCTTTAACTTAATGAGTACCAAATATAAGTTTAGAATGATCATTTTAACTCGCTGATCAACTTGACATGTCCGCACTAAATCGTCTTTAACTTTTAATTTAGAGCTCAAAATGACATGAATCACCTGCACACGTTAAGCTAGCTCAATGTTCCATATTGTGACAACATTTGTGACTGAGAGAGCTACCACAAAGCTTCCAAGTAATACAATGTATCCAAAACTGCGTGATGCCATGCATTACGCTTCATTTATAAGTTTACTCAAGAAGCACCAATGATCAATTTAGATTGATCATTTTAACAGCCCGATCAATTTGACATGTATGCACTAAATCGCCCATGACTTTTTATTTAGAGTTCGTAATGACACGAATCGAACACCCACGTTAAGCTAGCTCAATTTTCTTTATTATGACAACATTTGAGACTGAAAGAGCTACCACAAAGCCTCCAAGTAATCCAATTTATCACAAACTGCATGATGCCATGCATTATGCTTCATTTATAAGTTTCGAATGATCATTTTAACTGGCCGATTAACTTGACATTTCTGCACTAAATCGTATGTATCATTTGATTTAGAGTTCAGATTGATACGAACCAAACACCCACGTTAACCTAACTCAATGTTCCATATTGTGACAACATTTGAGAGTGAAAGAGCTATGACAAAGCTTCCAAGTAATATAGTGTATCCAAAACTGTGTGATGCCATGCATTACGCTTCATTTATAAGTCTTTACTCAAGCAGCACCAATTATCAGTATAGAATGATCATTTTAACTGGGTGATCAACTTGACATGTACGCACTAAATCGTCTGTGACTTTTGATTTAGAGATCAGAATGACACGAGTCGAATGTCCATGTTAAGCTAGCTCAATTCTCTATATTATCACAACATTTGAGACTGAAAGACGTACGACAATATTTCCAAAACTGCGTGATGCCATGCATTACGCTTCAGTTATAAGTTACTCAAGGAGCACTTATGATCAATTTAGAATGATCATTTTAACTGGCCGAACAAATTGACATGTCCGCACTAAATCGTGTGTAACTTTTGATTTAGAGTTCAGAATGACACGAAAAAACGCCCACATTAAGCTAGCTCAATTTTCTATATTGTCTCAAAATTTAGGACCAAAATAGCTAAGACAAAGCCTCCAAGTAATCGATTCTATCCCAAACTGTGTTATGCCATGCATAATGCTTCATTTGTAAACCTTTGCTCAATGAGCACCCATGATGATCTTAGAAAGACCAATTTAACTAGTCGATCAACTTGACATATATGCACTAAATCAACCGGTAACTTTTGATTTAAGGTTCGGAATGACATGAATCCAACGCCCACATTAAGATAGCTCAATTTTATATATTGTGACATACCTTTCCTCAATGAGCTCTAATGATCAGCTAAGAAAGATCAGTTTAGAACAATCAATTTAACTTGCCGATCAACTTGACATGTCCGCACTAAATTGTCCGTGACTTTTGATTTAGAGTTCAGAATGACACGAATCCAACGTTCAAGTTAATGTAGCTCAATATTCTATATTGTGACAAAATTTAAAACCTAAATAGCTATGACAAAGCCTCCAACATTTGAAACTGCGTTATGCCATGCATTATGCTTCATTCATTCGGTTTTACTCAATGAGTACCAATGATAAGTTTAGAATGATCATTTTAGCTAGCTGATCAACTTGACATGTCCGTACTAAATCGTCTTTAACTTTTTATTTAGAGCTCAAAGTGACATGAATCCAACGCCTACGTTAAGCTAGCTATATTTTCCATATTGTGACAAAATTTGAGACTGAAAGAGATATGACAAAGCCTCCAAGTAATTCAATGTGTCCCAAACTGCGTGATGCAATGCATTATGTTTCATTTATAAGTCTTTACTCAATGAGCACCAATGATCGCTTTAGAATGATCATTTTAACTGGCCGATAAATTTGACATGTACGTACTAAATTGTCCATAATATTTTATTTTGAGTTCAAAATGACACGAATTCAAAGCCCACGTTAAATTAGCTCAATTTTCTATATTTTGACAACATTTGAGACTGAAAGAGCTACTAGAAAGCCTTGAAGTAATTAAATGTATCCCAAACCGTGTGATGCCACACATTATGCTTCATTTATAAGCATATACTGCAGGAGCATCAATGATAAGTTTTGAATCATCATTTTAACTGGCCGACCAACTTGACATGTCCGCACTAAATATGCTTTAACTTTTAATTTATAGCTAAAAATGACATGAATCCAACGACCACGTTAAGCTAACTCAATTTTCCATATTACAATAACATTTGAGATTGAAAGAGTTATGACAAAGCCTCCAAGTAATCCCATGTATCCCAAACTGCGTGATGCCATGCATTACGATTCATTTATAAGTCTTTACTCAATGAGCACCAATGATCAGTTTAGAATGATCATTTTAACTGGCCGATCAACTTGACATGTATGCACGAAATTGTCTGTAACTTTTGATTTAGAGTTGATAATGACACGAATGTAACGCCCATGTTAAACTAGCTCAATTTTCAATACTTTTGAAAACATTTGAGAATGAAAGAGCTACTACAAATCCTTCCATCAATCCAATGCATTATGTTTCATTTATAAGCCTTTACTACAAAAGCATCAATGATCAGTTTAGAATGATCAGTTTATGACGATCAATTTAACTAGCCGATACAATTGACATGTACGGAATAAATCATCTGTAACATTTGATTTAGAGTTCAGAATGACACGAATCCCACGCCCACGTTAAACTAGCTCAATTTTCTATATTGCAACAACATTTGAGATTGAAAGAGCTACCACAAAGGCTTCAAATAATCCAATCAATCCTAGCCTGCGTGATGCCATGCATTATGCTTCATTTATAAGACTTTACTCAAGCAGCACAAATGATCAGCTTAGAATGATCAGTTTAGAACGATCAGTTTAGAACGATCAATTTAACTAGGCGATCAACCTCCCATGTCCGCACTAAATCGTCTGTACCTTTTGATTTATAGTTCAGAATGACACGAATCAAACGCTCATGTTAAAGTAGCTCAGTATTCTATATTGTGACAAAACAATTTAGACCTAAATAGCTATGAAAAAGCCTGCAAATAATCCAATCTATTCAAATATGCGTGATGTCATGCATTATGATTCATTTGTAAACATCTGCTCAATGAGCACCAATAATCAGTTTAGAATGACCAATTTAACTAGTCGATAAACTTCACATGTCTGCACTAAATCGTTTGTAACTTTTGATTTAGAGTTTAGAATGAGACGAATCCAACGTGCACGTTAATCTAGCTCAATTTTCTATATTTTAACAACATTGGAGACTGAAAGAGCTACGACAAAGCCACCAAGTAATCCAATGGTCCTAAACTCCATGATGCCATGCATTATGCTTCATTTATAAGCCTTTGCTGAAGGAGCACTAATGATCAGTTTATAATGATCATTTTAACTTGCCAGTCAAATTGACATTTCACACTAAATCGTCCGTAACTTTTGATTTAGAGATCAAAATGACACGAATCCAACGCCCACGTTAAGCTATCTCAAATTTTTATATTGTGACAACATTTGAGACTGAAACAGCTTCCACAAAGCCTCCAAGTAATCCAATGTATCCCAAACTACGTGTTACCATGCAATATGCTTCATGTATATGCCTTTACTCAAGTAGCACCAATGATTAGTTTAGAATGATCATTTGAACTGGTCGATCAACCTGACATGTCCGCATTAAATCGTCCCTAACTTTTGATTTAGAGTTCAGAATGACTCGAATCCAACGCCCACGTTAAGCTAACTCAATCTTTGAATATTATGACAAATTTAAGATCGAAATAGCTACGACAAAGCTGCCAAGTAATCCTATCTATCCCAAACTGTTTGCTACCCTCCATTATGCTTCATTTCTAAACCTTTTCTCAATGAGCACCAAAGATCAATTTTGAATGATCAATTTAACTAGCCGATAAACTTGACATGTCCGCACTAAATCATTTTCACTTTTGATTTATAGTTCAGAATGAAATGAATCAAATGCCTACGTTAAGCTAGATCAATTTTCTATTATGGCAACATTTGAGACTGAAAGAGGTACGACAAAAACGCTAAATAATCCAATGTATCCCAAACTACGTCCTGCCATGCATTATGCTTCATTTATAAGCCTTTACTCAAGGAACACTAATGATAAGTTTAGAATGATTATTTAACTGGCCGATCAACTTGACATGTGCGCACCTAATCATCTATAACTTTTGATTTAAAGTTTGGAATGATCATTTTAATGTGTGCTGTTATGCATTATACTTCATTTATAAGCCTTTAGTCAAGGCTCACCAATAATTAGTTTTGAATGATCGTTTTAGCTGGCCGATCACTTGACATGTCTGCATTAAGTCATCCATAACTGTTTATTTAGAGTTCTGAAACACACGAATCCAACGCACACGTTAAGCTAGCTCAATTTTCTATATGTGACAACATTTGAGACTTAAAGAGTTACGACAAAGCCTCCAAGTAATCCAATTTACCCCAAACTGTGTTATCTCATGCATTATGCTTTATTTATAAGCCTTTACTCAATGAGCACCGATGATAAGTTTAGAATGATCATTTTAACTGCCCGATCAACTTGACATGCCCGACCTAATCGTTCGTAACTTTTGATTTCGAATTCAGAATGACAGAAATCCAACGTCCATGTTAAGCTAGCCCAATCTTTTATATTTTGACAACATTTGAGACTAAAACACCTACCACAATCTTTCAAGTAATCCAAATTATCCTAAACCGAGTGATGTCATGCATTATGATTCATTTGTAAACCTTTTGTGAATGAAGACCAATGATAAGTTTAGAATGATTGTTTTAACTGGTTGATCAACTTGACATTTCTGCTCTGAATCACCCGTAACTTTTTTTTAGAGTTAAGAATGATTCCAATCCAGCGCCCACATTAAACTAGCTCAATTTTCTTTATTGTGAAAAATTAAATACTGATATAGCTACGACAAAGACTCCAAGTAATCAAATCCATCCCAAGATGCGTGATTCCGTCCATTATGCTTCATTTGTAAACGTTTGCTCAATGAGCAGCAATGATTAATTTATAATGATCAATTTAACTAGCTGATTAACTTGACATGTCCACATTAAATCATCCGTAACTTTTGAGTTAGAGTTCACAATGACATGGATCCAACATCCACATTAAGCTAACTAGATTTTCTCTATTGTGACAACAATTGAGGCTGCAAGAGCTATGACTAAGCCTACAAGTAACTCAATGTATCCAAAACTACGTGATGCCATGCATTATGCTTCATTTATAGGCCTTTACTCAAGAAGCACCGATGATCAGTTTAGAATGAACATTTTAACAGGTCGATCAACTTGACATGTCCGCACTAAATCATCCGTAACTTTTGATTTAGAGTTCAGAGTAACACAAATCCAATGCCCACATTAAGCTAGCTCAATTCCTTATTTTGTGAAAACATTTGATATTGAAACAGCTACCACAAAGCCTTCAACTAATCCAATCTAATCTAAATTGTGTGTTGTCATTCATTATGCTTCATTTATAAGCCTTTACTCAAGGAGCACTAATGATCAGTTTAGAATGATCACTTTAACTAGCCGATCAACTTGACATATCTGCATTAAATCGTCCGTAACTTTTGATTTAGAATTTAGAATGAACGAATCCAACACCGATGTTAAGCTAGCTCAATTTTTATATTGAGACAATATTTAAAATTGAAACAGGTACCACAAAGCCTTCAAGTAATCCAATCTAACCTACACTGCGTGATACCATGCATTATGCTTCATTTATTAACCTTTACTCAAGGAACACAAATGATCAGCTTAGAATGATTAGTTTAGAATGATCACTTTAACTGGACGATCAACTTGATATGTCCACACTAAATCGTGCGTAACTTTTGATATAGAGTTCAAAATGACATGAATCCAACATCCACGTTAAGCTATTTCAGTTTTCTATATTTTGATAACATTTGATACTGAAAGACCTTTGACAAAGCCTCCTAGTAATCCAATGTATCCCAAATTACGTGACGCCATGTATTGTGCTTTATTTATCGGCTTTTACTCAAGGAGCACCAATGATCAGTTTAGTATGATCATTTTAACTGGTCGATCAACTTGACATGTTCGCACTAAATCGTCCATAACTTTTAATTTAGAGTTCAAAATGACATGAATCCAATACACATGTTAAGGTAGCTCAATTTTTTATTGTGACAACATTTGAGATTGAAACAGCTACCAGAAAACCCTCAAGTAATCCAATCTAATCTAAACTGCGTGATGTCATGTATTATGCTTCATGTATAAGCCTTTACTCAAGGAGCACCAATGATCAGTTTAGAATTATAAGTTCAGAAAGATCACTTTAGCTGGCCGATCAACTTGACATGTACGCACTAAATCGTCTGTAACTTTTGATTTAGAATTCAAAATGATAAGAATCCAACACCCACATTAAGCTATTTCAGGTTTCTATATTGTGTCAAAATTCATGACCGCAATAGCTACGAAAAAGTTTCCAAGTAATCCAATCTATCCCTAACTGCGTCATGCCATGCATTATGCTTCATTTATAAGCGTTTACTCAAGGATCACCAATGATTAGTTTAGAATGATCATTTTAACTGGCCGATCAACTTGACACCTAATCGTCCGTAACTTTTGATTTCGAGTTCAGAATGACATGAATCCAACGTCCACGCTAAGCTAGCTCAATTTTTATATTTTGAAAACATTTGAGACTGAAACAGCTATCACAAAGGCTACAAGTATTTAATCTATCTGAAACTCTGTGATGCCATGCATTGTGCTTCATTTATAAGCATTTACTCAAGAAGAACTAATGATCAGTTTAAAATGATCATTTTAACTGGCCAGTACACTAGATATGTCTACACTAAATTGTCCGTGACTTTTGATTTAGAGTTCAGAATGACACGAATCCAACACCCACATTAAGCTAGCTCAATTTTCTATAAAGTGACAAAATTTAAAACTGAAATACCTACGACAAAGCCTCCAAATAATCTAATCTATACCAAACTGCGTTATGCCATGCATTATGCTTCATTTGTAAACCGTTGCTCAATGATCACCATTTATCAGATTAGAATGATCAATTTAACAAGCCGATAAACTTGATATGTCCGCAGTAAATCGTCTGTGACTTGTGATTTAGAATTTAGAATGACTTTAATCCAACGTCCACGTTAAGCTAGCTACTTTTTCTATATTCTGACAACATTTGAGACTGAAAGGGCTCTGGTAAAGCCTCCAAGTAATCCATTGTATCCCAAACTACGTGATGCCATGCATTATGCTTTATTTATAAGCCTTTACTCAAGGAGAACCAATGATCAGTTTAGAATGATCATTTGAACTGGTCGATAAATTTCACATGTCCGCACTTAATCGTCCGTAACTTTTTATTTAGAGTTCAAAATGAAAAGAATCTAACGCCCACGTTAAGCTAGCACAATTTTTTATATTGTAAGAACATTTAAGATTGAAACAGCTACCACAAATCCTTCAAGTAATCCAATCTAACCTAAACTGCGTGATACCATGCATTATACTTTATTTATAAGCCTTTACTCAAGGAGCACTAATGATCAGCTTAGAATGATCAGTTTAGAATTATCACTTTAACTAGCCGATCAACTTGACATTTCCGCACTAAATCGTACGTAACTTTTGATTTAGAGTTCAAAATGACATGAATCCAACGCCCACATTAAGCTATTTCAATTTTCTATATTGTGATAACATTTGAGACTGAAAGAGCTTTGACAAACCCTCCAAGTAATGCAATATATCCCAAACTATGTGACGCCATGCATGGTGCTTTATTTATAGGCTTTTACTCAAGGACAACTAATGATCAATTTAAAATGATCATTTTAACTGGTCGATCAACTTGACATGTCTGCACTAAATCGTCCGTAACATTTGATTTAGAGTTCGAAATGACACGAATCCAACACCCACGTTAAGCTAGCTCAATTTTTTATTGTGACAACATTTGAGATTGATACAGCTACAATAAAACCTTCAAGTAATCCAATTTCATCTAAACTGCGTGATGTCATGCATTATGCTTCATTTATAAGCCTTTACTCAAGGAGCACTAATGATCACTTTAACTGGCCGATCAACTTGATATATCCCCATTGAATCGTCCCTAACTTTATTTAGAATTTAAAATGGCACGAATCCAACGCCCAAGTTAAGCTATTTCAATTTTCAATATTATGTAATATTTAGGACTGAAATAGCTACGACAAAGCCTCCAAGTAATCCAATCTATCACAAACTTCGTGATGCCATGTATTATGCTTCATTTGTAAACCTTTGCTCAATGAGCACGTTATAATGATTAATTTAACAAGCCGATAAACTTGATGTGTCACAAAAAATCATCCGTAACTTTTGATTTTGAGTTCATAATAACACGAATCCAACGCCCACGTTAAGCTAGCTCAATTTTCTTTATTGTGACAATATTTGAGACTGAAAGAGCTACGAAAAAGCATCCAAGTAATCCAGTGTATACTAAACTACATGATGCCATGCATTCTACTTCATTTACAGGCCTATACTCAAGGAGCACCAATGATCAGTTTCGAATGATCATTTTAACTGGCCGACGAACTTGACATATCTGCAATAAATCGTCAATAACTTTTGATTTAGAGTTTAGATTGACATGAATCCAATGCCCACGTTAAGCTAGCTCAATTTTAATATTGTTACAACATTTAAAATTGAAACAACTACCACAAAGCCTTCAAGTAATCCAATCTAACCAAAACTGCGTGATGCTATGCATTATGTTTCATTTATAAACCTTTACTCAAGGAGCACTAATGATCAGTTTAGAATTATCAGATTAGAATTATCAGATTAGAAAGATCACTTTAGCTGGGCGATCAGCGTGACATGTCCGCACTAAATCATCCATAACTTTTGATTTAGAGTTCAAAATGATACGAATCCAAAACCCACATTAAACAATTTCAATTTTCTATATTGTGTCAAATTTTATGACCAAAATAGCTACAAAAAAGTGTCCAAGTAATCCAATCTATCCCAAACTGTGTGATGCCATGCAATATGCTTCATTATAAGCCTTTACTCAAAGAGCACCAATGATTAGTTTAGAATGATCATTTTAACTGGCCGATAAACTTGACATGTACGCACCTAATCGTAGGTTACTTTTGATTTCGAGTTTGGAATGACATGAATCCAACGTCCACGTTAAACTAGCTAAATTTTTATATTTTGAAAACATTTGAGTCTGAAACAGCTACCACAAAGCCAACAAGTAATCCAATCTATCCGAAACTCTGTTGTGCCATTCATTGTGTTTCATTTATAAGCCTTTACTCAAGAAGTACTAATGGTCAGTTTAGAATGATCATTTTAACTGGCCAATCAACTTGACATATCTACACTAAATTGTCCGTGACTTTTGATTAAGAGTTCAGAATGACACGAATCCAACGCCCACATTAAGCTAGCTCAATTTTCTAGATTGTGACAAAATTTAAAACTGAAATACCTACGACAAAGCCTCCAAGTAATCTAATATATCTCAAACTGAGATATGCCATGCATTATGCTTCATTTCTAAACTTTTGCTCAATGAGCACCAATGATCATATTAGAATGATCAATTTAACTAGCCGATCAACTTTACATGTCCGCACCTAATCGTATGTAACTTTTGATTTCGAGTTTGGAATGACATGAATCCAACGTCCACGTTAAGCTAGCTCAATTTTTATATTTTGACAACATTTGAAACTGAAACAGCTACCACAAAGCCTACAAGTAATCCAATCTATCCGAAACTCTGTGATGCCATGCATTGTGGTTCATTTAGAAGCCTTTACTCAAGAAGCACAAATGATCAGTTTAGAATGATCATTTTAACTGGCCCATCAACTTGACATGTATACACTAAATTGTCCGTGACTTTTTATTTAGAGTTCAGAATGACACGAATCCAACACCCACATTAAGCTAGCTCAATTTTCTATATCGTGACAAAATTTAAAACTGAAATACCTACGACAAGGCCTCCAAGTAATCTAATCTATCCCAAACTGCGTTATGCCATGCATTATTCTTTATTTGTAAATCTTTTCTCAATGAGCACCAATGATCATATTAGAATGATCAATTTAACTAGCCGATAAACTTGACATATCCAGACTAAATCATCTGTGACTTGTGATTTAGAATTCAGAATGACATTAATCCAACGCCCACATTAAGCTAGCTATTTTTTCTATATTGTGACAATATTTGAGACTGAAAGAGCTTTGACAAAGCCTTCAAGTAATCCATTGTATCCCAAACTACGTGATGCCATGCAATATGCTTTATTTATAGGCCTTTACTCAAGGAGCACCAATGATCAGTTTAAAATAATCATTATAACTGGTCGATAAACTTCACATGTCTGCACACTACAAGAAAACATGCGATTTGCGACCACGTGAAGTGGTCGCAATATACTAGTCGCAAAAAAAAGTAGTCGCAAATCAGTCGCACATTTGCGACTGATTTGCGACCATGGGAATAGTGGTTCTTTTGCGACTAATTTGCGACCACAAGGTGGTGACTATTTTGCGACTAATTTGCCACTGAATTTCCGTAACAAATTTTGCTACTGTTTTGCGACTACGTTTGTGGTTGCTAAATATGTAGTCGCAAAACAGTCACAAAATTTTGTGACTGATTTGCGACTACGGTAGAACCGCAGTTGCAAATCAGTCACAGTTTTTTGTGACTGTTTTGCGACTGCAGGAGAACCGTAGTCGCAAATCAGTCACAAAAAATTGCGACTGATTTGCGACTACAGGAGAACCGCAGTCGTAATTTTTGTGACTGTTTTGCGACTGCACAAATCTCGCAGTCGCAAAACAGTCACAAAACATTGCGACTGATTTGCGACTACAGGAGAACCGCAGTCGCAAATCAGTCGCAATTTTTTGTGACTGATTTGCGACCACATGTATGAAGGAGTTGCAAATCGGTGGCAAAAATTGCGACTGATTTAGGACTAATTTGCGACTACACCGTAATTAGATTTAAAAAAAATATTATATTTTTTATTATTATTGAAATAATTTCGTATATTTGGAAAAAATATAATATTAATTATTTAAATTTAATTTCGAAATATTTAAATTATTTTAAAAAAATGTAAAATAATATTTGTAAATTTAAATTTCAATAATAATTTTGGAAATTAATTTCAACAATAAAATTAATATTTTGAAATTCGAAATATTAATAAAATAATTTATATTAAATATTAATATAATTGGTTTAAAATTAATATTATTTATTACTAATTTTTATTAATGAATTAAAAATATTGTAATATTAAATGAAAAATATGTGAACTAATTAATATAAAATATTGAATAAAAAGATATACAAATTTAAAATTATAACATTTATTATTGAAAATTATTTAATACATGAAAAAAATCTAATTGTCAGGTGGCGGAAATTGGAAATCTGATGGCGAAAATGGGGTGGTGGGCGGAGCCGTCGATGGTTCCCCTGTGCAATCGTTATCCCGCATATAGGAGGCGAATGCGGGATCCATCCGTTGGATATATCCGAGGAGCATCTCCAAGCTCAAGATCTTCTTCTGGTTTTCTCTGTTGAGCTCTTCAATCTTCTCATTTCTTTCCATAATCTGCGTGTTTTGTACTTTAATCAATGCGTTTTGTTCTTGAAGCATTACATACTCGGGTGAATGGGTTTGTACCCCAGTACTTCTACCCGTAGACTGTACGCGGCTGAGGCTACCAAGTCCATAAAGACGGCCTCGTTCATCCGGAACAGATGACTACAAAATAACAAAAACGTAATTTAAATAATAAATTTAATTATTTAATTAATTACAAAAATATGTTAAAAGAAAAAAGTTTGAAATTTTTTTTTTACCTGAAGGAAGATCTCATTCTTCTGTGCTTGAGTTAGCTCAATTTGACAGGAGGTTCCATCGGATGTTTTTGTTGGATCGACCTCCATGATCGCCATCTTCTCTTGGATGTTTCGTTCGTATGCTTCACAGATTTGTTTTGCTTTCAAATCTACATACGAACCATCCGGTCTTGTGTGAGTCTTTATAAAGACCTCACCTATTGAGACTGGTCATCCCAAATTATGTTCCTTCACAGATATTAAAATATTATTTAATTGCTACCAAAAATGTTAATTAAATAAAAAAATTTTGACTTACCATTTCCTGCTAGACCTGAATATAGGATTTTTGGCCCGATAAATGTTTATGCGGGCCAAGACCGTCCCAAGCGGAGTTGCGGTTATGAGAGGATTTCGTACTCCTCTCGGTAGATGTTTCTGTTCCCCAATAGTTTGTCATAATTTTGTACAAACTTGGGGAAATCCATCTGGGACGTTTTCCGGTTGTATGAACCGTGCTCACCATCCCTTTCATCCGCCTTACGCAGACGGCCTCGAACTCTTTTTGTACCACCGGGGTGATCAGAGGATCCCAGGTGTACGATTGCTTGAAATTAAATTATAAAATATTAATATATATATTATATATATTTTATAAAATATGTACACAATTTAAAAAAACAAAACTTACCGCAAACTCTATGAAATATTTTTCCTGCCTCTCAGGAGGTACGATGGTCCAACTGTAGTACGGACCGTCAAATTTATTTTTCAAAATTTTTGCGATTTGACGAGTTATAGCCCCGTTATTGCGGTCAAACCTAATATTTCAAATATACAGAGAAAATTTAAATTTATATTAATATAATTACAATTATAATAAATATTTATTAAAAAAATTTATTATTTATAAAACTTCTTACCACATTGTATTAGGAGCCGCTTCTGGAGAAAGCACAGTCAAATACTGCTCGCGGCCCGGAGTTTGTAACAAACTATCAAGAGTGATAGCTTGTTCATCCGTTCCCGTTTCGCAATCGGGAATTTGTTCCTCCTCATGTTCATCTGATTCCTAAAACTGTGGAGGTGTTTGGGTTTCAAGAACGGAGTGAGGGATAAAAGTGTATTGGGGAGGGAGGCGGGATGCTGCTCTATTAGCGGATGGTGAAGGGTTCGAGGAGGCCGAAGAGGTTCCTCGGCCGGAAGACGATCCGAAAGATCGTCTTCCACGACCTCTTAACGACCTACCACTACTTGCCATTTTTAGAGAGTGTTTTTACAAAGTGTTTAGAAAGTGTTTTGAGAGATTTTGATTATGAAGTTTTGAGAGATTTGTGAAAAATGAGGGAAAACCTTCGTGTATTTATAGTTTTTTTTGCGACCACGGACGTGGTCGCAAATCAGTGGCAAAAATGATGTAGTCGCAAGTCAGTCGCAAATTTGCGACTGATTTGCGACCACCAATTAATTTGGTTGGAAACGAAAACGTTCAAACTCCCCCCAAATTAATTGGTGGTCGCAAATTAGTCGCAAATTTGCGACTGATCTGCGACCACATGTACATTTATCGAAACAGTAAATGTGGTCGCAAATCAATCGCAAGTTGCGACTGATTTGCGACCACCAATTAATTTAGTTGGAGTTTGAACGTTTTCGTTTTTTCAAACTATCACCTAATTAATTGGTGGTCGCAAATCAGTCGCAAATTTGCGAGTGATTTGCGACCACTACCAAAGTTTCGATAAATTAATTAGTGGTCCCAAATCAGTCACAAATTTACGACTCATTTGCGACCACTGTTTACAGATTCGAATTTACTACACGTGGTCGCAAATCAGTCGCATATTTCCGACTGATTTGTGACCACATGTACATATATTATATTTATTACTCATGGTCGCAAATGAGTCGCAAATTTGCGACTCATTTGCGACTTCACATCAAAGTTTTACAATATGGTCGCAAATCAGTCGCAAATTTGCGACTAAATTGTGACCACATTTAATTTTTGTGAGTGAAATACGACCACATTGGCAATGCAGTTACAAAGTGGTGGCAAATCAATCACAAATAATACCCTAAACCCTAAATTTTGAGATTTTGATGAATGCATATAATTATATAAGATTGATTAATTGATTATAAGTTATAAAAATTTCAATTACTATGAAAACAATAACATTTCCCAAATTTTCAAATAACTTACCTAAAATACTTAACAAATTTACTTAACCTTATACTTCTTATATACATTCCAAATGTTATCTAAATATGAAATCATTACAAATATGGTTTTCAATATATGTTATCACTTATAATGGTTAGTAGTCTTATTAGAATAGAAATACAAGTTTTAAATGTGGAAAATACTTAGGGGAAATGTGAATTTTTAGAATGTGGTCGCAAATCAGTCTTATAATTGCGACTGATTTGCAACCACATCAAATTTTTGTGACTAAAATGCGACCACATTGCCAATGCAGTTGCAAAGTGGTGGCAAATCAGTCACAAATAATACCCTAAACCCTAAATTTTGAGATTTTGATGAATGCATATAATTATATAAGATTGATTAATTGATTATAAGTTATAAAAATTTCAATTACTATGAAAACAATAACATTTCCCAAACTTTCAAATAACTTACCTAAAATACTTAACAAATTTACTTAACCTTATACTTATATACATTCCAAATGTTATCTAAATATGAAATCATTACAAATATGGTTTTCAATATATGTTATCACTTATAATGGTTAGTAGTCTTATTAGAATAGAAATACAAGTTTTAAATGTGGAAAATACTTAGGAGAAATGTGAATTTACCATATATGGTCGCAAATCAGTCGCAAATTTGTGACTGATTTGCGACCACATTTAATTTTTGTGACTGAAATGCGACCACTTTGGCAATGCAGTTGCAAAGTGGTGGCAAATCAGTCACAAATAATACCCTAAACCCTAAATTTTGAGATTTTGATGAATGCATATAATTATATAAGATTGATTAATTGATTATAAGTTATAAAAATTTCAATTACTATGAAAACAATAACATTTCCCAAATTTTCAAATAACTTACCTAAAATACTTAACAAATTTACTTAACCTTATACTTCTTATATACATTCCAAATGTTATCTAAATATGAAATCATTACAAATATGGTTTTCAATATATGTTATCACTTATAATGGTTAGTAGTCTTATTAGAATAGAAATACAAGTTTTAAATGTGGAAAATACTTAGGGGAAATGTGAATTTACCATATATGGTCGCAAATCAGTCGCAAATTTGTGACTGATTTGCGAACACATTTAATTTTTGTGACTGAAATGCCACCACATTGGCAATGCAGTTGCAAAGTGGTGGCAAATCAGTCACAAATAATACCCTAAACCCTAAATTTTGAGATTTTGATGAATGCATATAATTATATAAGATTGATTAATTGATTATAAGTTCTAAAAATTTATCGAAACTGTAAATGTGGTCGCAAATCAGTCGCAAATTAGCGACTGATTTGCGACCACCAATTAATTTGGTGGGAGTTTCAACGTTTTTGTTTTTTCAAATTCCCACCAAATTAATTGGTGATCGCAAATCAGTCGCAAATTTGCGACTGATTTGCGACTGATTTGCGACCACTACCAAAGTTTCGATTAATTAAATGGTGGTCCCAAATCAGTCGCAAAGTTGCGACTGATTTGCGACCGCTGCATACAGATTCGAATTTTTTACTCGAATTTACATATATTATATTATATTTATTACTCGAATTCGAATTTACATATATTATATTTATTACTCGTGGTCGCAAATCAGTCGCAAATTTGCGACTAATTTCTGACTTCACATCAAATTTTTAGAATATGGTCGCAAATCAGTCGCAAATGTGCGACTGATTTGCTACCACATTTAATTTTTGTGACTGAAATGCAACCACATTGGCAATGCAGTTGCAAAGTGGTGGCAAATCAGTCACAAATAATACCCCTAAACCCGAAATTATGAGATTTTGATGAATGCATATAATTATATAAGATTGATTAATTGATTATAAGTTATAAAAATTTCAATTACTATGAAAACAATAACATTTCCCAAATTTTCAAATAACTTACCTAAAATACTTAACAAATTTACTTAACCTTATACTTCTTATATACATTCCAAATGTTATCTAAATATGAAATCATTACAAATATGGTTTTCAATATATGTTATCACTTATAAAGGTTAGTAGTCTTATTAGAATAGAAATACAAGTTTTAAATGTGGAAAATACTTAGGGGAAATGTGAATTTACCATATGTGGTCGCAAATCAGTCGCAAATTTGCGACTGATTTGCGACCACATTTAATTTTTGTGACTGAAATGCAACCACATTGGCAATGCAGTTGCAAAGTGGTGGCAAATCAGTCACAAATAATACCCTAAACCCTAAATTTTGAGATTTTTATGAATGCATATAATTATATAAGATTGATTAATTGATTATAAGTTATAAAAATTTCAATTACTATGAAAACAATAACATTTCCCAAATTTTCAAATAACTTACCTAAAATACTTAACAAATTTACTTAACCTTATACTTTTGTATACATTCCAAATGTTATCTAAATATGAAATCATTACAAATATGGTTTTCAATATATGTTATCACTTATAATGGTTAGTAGTCTTATTAGAATAGAAATACAAGTTTTAAATGTGGAAAATACTTAGGGGAAATGTGAATTTACCATATATGGTCGCAAATCAGTCGCAAATTTGTGACTGATTTGCGACCACATTTAATTTTTGTGACTGAAATGCGACCACTTTGGCAATGCAGTTGCAAAGTGGTGGCAAATCAGTCACAAATAATACCCTAAACCCGAAATTTTGAGATTTTGATGAATGCATATAATTATATAAGATTGATTAATTGTTTATAAGTTCTAAAAATTTATCGAAACTGTAAATGTGGTCGCAAATCAGTCGCAAATTAGCGATTGATTTGCGACCACCAATTAATTTGGTGGGAGTTTCAACGTTTTTGTTTTTTCAAATTCCCACCAAATTAATTGGTGATCGCAAATCAATCGCAAATTTGCGACTGATTTGCGACTGATTTGCGACCACTACCAAAGTTTCGATTAATTAAATGGTGGTCCCAAATCAGTCGCAAATTTGCGACTGATTTGCGACCGCTGCTTACAGATTCGAATTTATTACTCGAATTTACATATATTATATTATATTTATTACTCGAATTCGAATTTACATATATTATATTTATTACTCGTGGTCGCAAATCAGTCGCAAATTTGCGACTAATTTCTGACTTCACATCAAATTTTTAGAATATGGTCGCAAATCAGTCGCAAATGTGCGACTGATTTGCTACCACATTTAATTTTTGTGACTGAAATGCAACCACATTGGCAATGCAGTTGCAAAGTGGTGGCAAATCAGTTACAAATAATACCCTAAACCCGAAATTTTGAGATTTTGATGAATGCATATAATTATATAAGATTGATTAATTGATTATAAGTTATAAAAATTTCAATTACTATGAAAACAATAACATTTCCCAAATTTTCAAATAACTTACCTAAAATACTTAACAAATTTACTTAACCTTATACTTCTTATATACATTCCAAATGTTATCTAAATATGAAATCATTACAAATATGGTTTTCAATATATGTTATCACTTATAAAGGTTAGTAGTCTTATTAGAATAGAAATACAAGTTTTAAATGTGGAAAATACTTAGGGGAAATGTGAATTTACCATATGTGGTCGCAAATCAGTCGCAAATTTGCGACTGATTTGCGACCACATTTAATTTTTGTGACTGAAATGCAACCACATTGGCAATGCAGTTGCAAAGTGGTGGCAAATCAGTCACAAATAATACCCTAAACCCCAAATTTTGAGATTTTTATGAATGCATATAATTATATAAGATTGATTAATTGATTATAAGTTATAAAAATTTCAATTACTATGAAAACAATAACATTTCCCAAATTTTCAAATAACTTACCTAAAATACTTAACAAATTTACTTAACCTTATACTTCTTATATACATTCCAAATGTTATCTAAATATGAAATCATTACAAATATGGTTTTCAATATATGTTATCACTTCTAATGGTTAGTAGTCTTATAGAATAGAAATACAAGTTTTAAATGTGGAAAATACTTATGGGAAATATGAATTTACCATATATGGTCGCAAATCAGCGACTGAATTACGACTGATTTTAATTTTTGTGACTGAAATGCGACCACATTGGCAATGCAGTTGCAAAGTGGTGGCAAATCAGTCACAAATAATACCCTAAACCCTAAATTTTGAGATTTTGATGAATGCATATAATTATATAAGATTGATTAATTGATTATAAGTTCTAAAAATTTCAATTACTATGAAAACAATAACATTTCCCAAATTTTCAAATAACTTACCTAAAATACTTAACAAATTTACTTAACCTTATACTTCTTATATACATTCCAAATGTTATCTAAATATGAAATCATTACAAATATGGTTTTCAATATATGTTATCACTTATAATGGTTAGTAGTCTTATTAGAATAGAAATACAAGTTTTAAATGTGGAAAATACTTAGGGGAAATGTGAATTTACCATATATGGTCGCAAATCAGTCGCAAATTTGTGACTGATTTGCGACCACATTTAATTTTTGTGACTGAAATGCGACCACTTTGGCAATGCAGTTGCAAAGTGGTGGCAAATCAGTCACAAATAATACCCTAAACCCGAAATTTTGAGATTTTGATGAATGCATATAATTATATAAGATTGATTAATTGTTTATAAGTTCTAAAAATTTATCGAAACTGTAAATGTGGTCGCAAATCAGTCGCAAATTAGCGACTGATTTGCGACCACCAATTAATTTGGTGGGAGTTTCAACGTTTTTGTTTTTTCAAATTCCCACCAAATTAATTGGTGATCGCAAATCAATCGCAAATTTGCGACTGATTTGCGACTGATTTGCGACCACTACCAAAGTTTCGATTAATTAAATGGTGGTCCCAAATCAGTCGCAAATTTGCGACTGATTTGCGACCGCTGCTTACAGATTCGAATTTATTACTCGAATTTACATATATTATATTATATTTATTACTCGAATTCGAATTTACATATATTATATTTATTACTCGTGGTCGCAAATCAGTCGCAAATTTGCGACTAATTTCTGACTTCACATCAAATTTTTAGAATATGGTCGCAAATCAGTCGCAAATTTGCGACTGATTTGCTACCACATTTAATTTTTGTGACTGAAATGCAACCACATTGGCAATGCAGTTGCAAAGTGGTGGCAAATCAGTCACAAATAATATCCTAAACCCGAAATTTTGATATTTTGATGAATGCATATAATTATATAAGATTGATTAATTGATTATAAGTTATAAAAATTTCAATTACTATGAAAACAATAACATTTCCCAAATTTTCAAATAACTTACCTAAAATACTTAACAAATTTACTTAACCTTATACTTCTTATATACATTCCAAATGTTATCTAAATATGAAATCATTACAAATATGGTTTTCAATATATGTTATCACTTATAATGGTTAGTAGTCTTATTAGAATAGAAATACAAGTTTTAAATGTGGAAAATACTTAGGGGAAATGTGAATTTACCATATGTGGTCGCAAATCAGTCGCAAATTTGCAACTGATTTGCGACCACATTTAATTTTTGTGACTGAAATGCAACCACATTGGCAATGCAGTTGCAAAGTGGTGGCAAATCAGTCACAAATAATACCCTAAACCCTAAATTTTGAGATTTTTATGAATGCATATAATTATATAAGATTGATTAATTGATTAAAAGTTAAAAAAATTTCAATTACTATGAAAACAATAACATTTCCCAAATTTTCAAATAACTTACCTAAAATACTTAACAAATTTACTTAACCTTATACTTCTTATATACATTCCAAATGTTATCTAAATATGAAATCATTACAAATATGGTTTTCAATATATGTTATCACTTATAATGGTTAGTAGTCTTATTAGAATAGAAATACAAGTTTTAAATGTGGAAAATACTAAGGGGAAATATGAATTTACCATATATGGTCGCAAATTTGCGACTGAATTACGACCACATTTAATTTTTGTGACTGAAATGCGACCACATTGGCAATGCAGTTGCAAAGTGGTGGCAAATCAGTCACAAATAATACCCTAAACCCTAAATTTTGAGATTTTGATGAATGCATATAATTATATAAGATTGATTAATTGATTATAAGTTCTAAAAATTTCAATTACTATGAAAACAATAACATTTCCCAAATTTTCAAATAACTTACCTAAAATACTTAACAAATTTACTTAACCTTATACTTCTTATATACATTCCAAATGTTATCTAAATATGAAATCATTACAAATATGGTTTTCAATATATGTATCACTTATAATGGTTAGTAGTCTTATTAGAATAGAAATACAAGTTTTAAATGTTGAAAATACTTAGGGGAAATGTGAATTTACCATATATGGTCGCAAATCAGTCGCAAATTTGCGACTGATTTGTGACCACATTTAATTTTTGTGACTGAAATGCGACCACATTGCCAATGTAGTTGCAAAGTGGTGGCAAATCACTCACAAATAATACCCTAAACCCTAAATTTTGAGATTTTGATGAATGCATGTAATTATATAAGATTGATTAATTGATTATAAGTTATAAAAATTTCAATTACTATGAAAACAATAACATTTCCCAAATTTTCAAATAACGTACCTAAAATACTTAACAAATTTACTTAACCTTATACTTCTTATATACATTCCAAATGTTATCTAAATATGAAATCATTACAAATATGGTTTTCAATATATGTTATCACTTATAATGGTTAGTAGTCTTATTAGAATAGAAATACAAGTTTTAAATATGGAAAATACTTACGGGAAATGTGAATTTACCATATGTGTTCGCAAATCAGTAGCAAATTTGCGACTGATTTGCGACTTCACATCAAATTTTTAGAATGTGGTCGCAAATTACAGTCGCAAATAGGCAGTTTTCTTGTAGTGGCACTTTTTCGTCCGTAACTTTTTATTTAGAGTTCAGAATGACAAGAATCCAACGCCCACGTTAAGCTAGCGCAATTTTTTATATTGTGAGAACATTTGAGATTGAAACAGCTACCACAATGCTTTCAAGTAGTCCAAACTAATCTAAACTTTGTGATGTCATGCATTATGCTTCATTTATAAGCCTTTACTCAAGGAGCACTAATGATCACTTCAACTGGCTGATCAACTTGACATATCCTGATTAACTCGTTCGTAACTTTTGATTTAGAATTTAGAATGAACGAATCCAGGACTGATGTTAAGCTAGCTTAATTTTTTATGTTGTGACAATATTTAAAATTGAAACAGGTACCACAAAACCTTCAAGTAATCCAATCTAATCTAAATTGCGTGATGTCATGCATTATGCTTCATTTATAAGCCTTTACTCAAGGATCACTAATGATCAGTTTAGAATGATCAGTTTAGCTGGCCGATCAACTTGACATATCCACACTAAATTTTCCGTAACTTTAGATTTAGAATTTAGAATTTCACAAATCCAACGCCAATGTTAAGCTATTTCAATTTTCAATATTGTGTCATAATTCAGGACCAAAATAGCTATGACAAAGCCTTCAAGTAGTCCCATCTATCCCAAACTTTGTTATGCCATGATTATGCTTCATTTGTAAACCTTTTCACAATGAGCACTTTAGAATGATTAATTTAACAAGTTGATAAACTTGGCGTGTGGCACAAATCGTCCTTAACTTTTGATTTTGAGTTCAGAATGACACGAATCCAATGCCTACATTAAGCTAGCTCAATTTTCTTTATTGTGATAATATTTGAGACTGAAAGAGCTACGAAAAAACATCCCAGTAATCCAGCGTATCCTAAACTACGTGATGCCATGCATTCTGCTTCATTTATAGGCCTATACTCAAGGAGCACAAATGATCAATTTAGAATGATCACTTTAACTCGTCGATTAACTTGATATATCTGCACTAAATCATCCGTAACTTTTAATTTAGAATTTAGATTGAACAAAATCCAATGCCCACGTTAAGCTAGCTCAATTTTTTATATTGTGACAATATTTAAAATTGAAACAGCTACCACAAAGCCTTCAAGTAATCCAATATAACGAAAACTGCGTGATGCCCTGCATTATGTTTCATTTATAAGCCTTTACTCAATGAGCACCTATGATCAGTTTAGAATTATCAGTTTAGAAATATCACTTTAGCTGGCCGATCAACTTGATATGTCCGCACTAAATCCACCATAACTTTTGATTTAGAGTTCAAAATGATACAAATTTAACCCCCACATTAAGCAATCTGAATTTTCTATATTGTGTCAAAATTTATGACCGAAATAGCTACGACAAAGTGCCCAAGTAATCCAATCTATCCCAAACTGCGTGATGCCATGCATTATGCTTCATTTATAAGCCTTTACTCAAGGAGCTCCAATGATTAGTTTAGAATGATCATTTTAACTTTCTGATCAACTTGACATGTCCGCACCTAATCGTCTGTAACTTCCGAATATGAGTTCAGAATGACATGAATCCAACGACCACGTTAAGCTAGCTCAATTTTCTATATTGTAATAACATTTGAGACTAAAAGAGCTACGACAAAGCCTCCAAGTAATCCAACGTATCCCAAATTACGTGTGATGCCATGCATTATGCTTCATTTATTGGTCTTTACTCAAGGAGAACCAATGATCAGTTTAGAATGATCATTTTAACTGCCCAATCAACTTGACATGTATTCACTAAATCGTCTGTAATTTTTGATTTAGAGTTGAGAATGACACGAAACCAACGCCCTCGTTAAGGAAGCTCAATGTTCTGTATTATGATAAACGTTTACACTGAAATAGCGACAACCAAGCCTCCAGGTAATCCAATCTATCCCAAACTACCTGATGCAATGCATTATGCTTCATTTGTAAACCTCTACTCAATGAGTAACAATGATAAGTTTAGAATGATCAATTTACTACCCGATAAGCTTGACATGTCCGCACTAAATCTTTCGTAACTTTTGATTTAGAGTTCAGAATAACATGAATCCAACGCCCACGTTAAGTATCTCAATGTAGTATATACTGATGAAATTTGAGACTAAAAGAGCTTTGACAAAACCTCCAAGTAATCCTATGTATCCTAAACTAGGTGATGCCATGCATTATTCTTCATTTATAGGCCTTTACTCAAAGAGCACCAATGATCAGCTTAGAATGATCATTTTAACTAGTCAATCAACTTGACATGTCCGCACTAAATTGACCATAACTTTTGATTTAGAATCCGAATGACACGTTAAGCTATCTTAATGTTTTATATTGTGACAACATTTGAAATTGAGATAACTAGCACAAAGCCTTTAAGTAATCCAATCTAACCTAAATTGCCTGATGCCATGCATTATGCTTCATTTATAAGCCTTTAGTCAAAGAGCACTGATGATCAGTTTAGAATGATCTGTTTAGAATGATCTGTTTAGAATGATCAGATTAGAGTGATCACTTTAACTAGCCGATTAACTTGACATGTCCACACTAAATCGTCCGTAAGTTTTGATTTATAGTTCAGAATGACACAAATCCAACACCCACGTTAAGTTATTTCAATTTTTGATTTATAGTTCAGAATGACCAAAATAGCTATGAAAAAGCTTCTAAGTAATCCAATCTATCCCAAATTGCGTGATGCCATTCATTATGCTTCATTTGTAAACGTTTGCTCAATGAGCACCAATGATCAGTTTAGAATGATCCATTTAACTAGTTGATAAACTGTACATGTCCACACTAAATCATCAGTCATTTCTGATTTTGAGTTCAGAACGACACGAATCCAATTCCCACCTTAAGCTAACTCAAATTTCTATATTGTGACAACATTTGAGACTGAAAGAGTTATGACAAAGCCTCCAAGTAATCCAATGTATCCCAAACTACGTGATGTCATGCATTATGCTTTATTTATAGGCCTTTTTATTCAAGGTGCACTAATGATCAGTTTATATTGATCATTTTTCCTGACCAATCAACTTGACATGTCCGCACTAAATAGTTCATAACTTTTGATTTAGAGTTCAGAGTCACACGATTCTAATACCCATGTTACGGTAGCTTAATTTTCTATATTATGAAAAAATTTAGGACCGAAATAGCTACAAAAAAGCCTTGAAGTAATCCAATCTATCTAAAACTATGTGGTCTCATGCATGATGCTTCATTTATAAACCTTTGCTCAATGAGCACCAATGGTTATTTTAGAATTATCAATTTAACTAGTTCATAAACTTGACATGTCCGCACCAAATCGTGGGTAACATTTGATTTAGAGTTCCAAAGGACACGAATCCAACCCCCACGTTAAGCTAGCTCAATTTTCTATCTTGGGACAAAATTTCAGAATGAAATAGCTTTGACAAAGCCTCCTATTAATCCAATCTATCAGAAACAGCGTTGTGCAATGCATTATGCTTCATTTGTATACCTTCCCTCAATGAGCACCAAAGATCATTTTAGAATGATCAGTTTAACTAGTCGATAAACTTGACATGTAATGCATAAAATTCCACACCCACCTTAACCTAGATCAATTTTCTATATTGTGAACTAATTCAGGACTCAAAAAGCTATGACAAACCCTTCAACTAATCTCATCTATCCGAAATTGCGTGTTGTATTATGGTTCATTTGTAAACCTTTGCTCAGTGAGAATTAATGATAAGTTTAGAATGATCATTTTAACAAGCTGATCAACCTGTCGTGTCCGAATCATCTGTAACTATTGATATAGAGTTCAGAATGACAGGAATTCAATGCCCACGTTAAGCTAGCTCAATTTTCTATATTGTGACAAAATTTCAGACCGGAATATCTAGGATAAAGGCTCCAAGTAATCCAATCTTTTCCAAACTGCATGATGCCATGCATTATGCTTCAATTATAAGCCTTTACTCAAGGTGAACCAATGATCAGTTTAGAATGATCATTTTAACTAGGTGATCAACTTCACATTTTCGCACTAAATTGTTTTTAACTTTTGATTTAGATCTTAAAATTACATGAATCTAGTGCCCACGTTAAGCTAGCTCAAGTTTCTATATTGTGACAACATTTGAGAGTAAAAGAGCTACGACAATGCCTTCAAGTAGTCCAATCTAACCCAAACTGTGTGATGCCATGCATTATGCTTCATTTATAAGCCTTTACTCAAGGAGCACCAATGATCAGTTTAGAATGATTATTTTAACTAGCCTATCAACTTGACATGTACGCACTAATTCGTACTTAACATTTGATGCCCATGTTAAGGTAGCTAAATTTTCTATATTGTGACAACATTTAAACCGAAAGAGCTACCACAAAGCATTCAAGTAATCCAATCTATCCTAAACTGCATGATGCCATGCACTATGCTTCATTTGTGATCCTTTGCGCAATGAGCACCAATTATCAGTTTAGAACGATCATTTTAACAAGCCGATAAACTTGTCATGGCTGGACTAAATCTTCCGTAACTTTTGATTTAGAGTTTGGAGTGTTTCGAATCAAACACCCGAGTAAAGCTAGCTCACCTTTCTATATTGGGACAAAATATAAGACCAAAATAGCTACGACAAAGCCTCCAAGTAATCCAATCTATCCCAAACTGCGTGATGCCAAGCATTGGGCTTCATTTGTAAACCTTTGCTCAATAAACATAAATGATCAGTTTAGAATGTTTTATTTAACTAGCTGATGAACTTTACATGTGCCAATTAAATCATTTGCATCTTCTAATTTAGAGTTCAGAATGACACGAATCCAACTCCCACGTTAATCTAGCTCAATTTGCTATACTGTGAAAATATTTGAGAATGAAAAAGCTATCACAAAGGCGTCAAGTAACCCAATCTATCCTGAACTGCGTGATGCCATGCATTATGCTTCATTTACAAGTCTTTACTCAAGGAGAACTCATGCTCAATTTAGATTGATAAGTTTAGAATGATCACTTTAAGTGGCCGATGAACTTGACATGTCCGCACCAAAGCTTCTGTAACTTTTCATTTAGAGTTCAGAATGACACGAATCCAACGCTCGCATTAAACTAGCTCAATTTTCTATATTGGGAGAAAGTTTAAGACCGAAATTGCTATGACAAAGCCCAAGTAATCCAATCTATCCCAAACTGCGTGATGTTGTGCATTATGCTTTATTTGTAAACCTTTGCTTAGTGAGCACCAGTGATCATTTTTAAATGATCAATTTAACTAGCCGATAAACTTTACATATACGCAATAAATCGTTTGTAACTTTTGATTGAAAGTGCAGAATTACGACGAATCCAACGCCCACGTTAAGCTAGGTCAATTTTCTATATTGTGACAAAATTTAAGACTAAAATAGCTACAACAATTCCTTCAAGTAATCGAATTTATCCCAAACTGCGTGATGCCATGCATTATGCTTCATTTGTAAACCTTTGCTCAATGAGAAGAAATGATTGGTTTAGAATGACCAATTTAACTAGCCGATAAACATGAGATGTCTGAACTAAATCGTCCGTAACTTTCGATTTAGAGTTAAGAATTACACGAATACAATGCCCACGTTAAGCTAGCTCAGTTTTCTATATTGTGACAAAATTTAAGATCGAAATAGCTACAATAAAGCCTCCACGTAATCCAATCTATACCAAATTGCATGATGCTATGCATTATGCTTTATTTAAAATCCTTTGCTCAATGAGCACCAATGATCAGTTTGGAATGATCATTTGAACAAGCCGATCAACTTGTCATGTCCGCACTAAATCGTCTATAACTTTTGATTTAGAGTTCAGAGTGCCACAAATCCAACACTCAAGTAAATCTAGCTCAAATTTCTATATTGTGACAGAATTTAAGACCAAAATAGGTATGACAAAGTCTCCAAGTAATCCAATCTATCCCAAACTACGTGATGCCATGCATTATGCTTCATTTATACGCATTTATTAAATGAGCACCAATGCTCAGTTTATAATGATTATTTTAACTAGCTGATCAACTTGACATGTCCGCACTAAGTCATCTTTAACTTTTCATTTAGAGCTCAAAATGACATGAATCTAATACCCACATTAGGTTAGCTAAATTTCCGTATTGTTTTTGAGAATGAAAGAGCTACGGGAAAGCCTCCAAGTGATCCATTGTATGCCAAACTACGTGATGCCATGCATTATGCTTCATTTATAAGCCTTCACTCATGGAGAACCAATGATCAGTTTAGAATGATCATTTCAACTGGCCGATGAACTTGACATATGGGCAGTCAATCTTCCGTATCTTCTGATTCAGAGTTGAAAATGACACAAATCCAACACCCATGTTACGCTAGCTCAATTTTCTATATTGTGAAAACATTTGAGAATGAAAAAACTATTACATATGCTTCAAGTAATCCAATCTATCCTAAAATGCGTGATGCCATGCATTATGCTTCATTTACAAGCCTTTACTCAAGGAGAACTCATGAGCAGTTTTAGAATGATCACTTTAACTAACCGATCAACTTGCCATGTCCGCACTAAATCTTTCATAAGTTTTTATTTAGAGATTAGAATGACACGAATCCAATTCCCACGTTAAGCTAGCTCAATTTTCTATATTATGAAAAAATTAAGACCAAAATAGCTAGGACAAAGCTTCCAAGTAATCCAATCTATCTCAAAATGCGTGGGGCCATTCATTATGCTTCATCAAAACATTTGCTGAATGAGCACCAATTATAATTTTAGAATGATCAATTTAACTAGCGGATAAACTTGACATTTACGCACTAAATTGTTCATAACTTTTTATTTAGAGTACTGAATGACACGGATCCAACCCCCACGTTAAGCTAGCTCAGTTTTCTATATTGGGACAAATTTTCATACCAAAACAGCTACCACAAAGCCCAAACAATCCAATCTATCCAAAACTACGTGATGTCATGCATTATGCTTCATTTGTAAACCTTTGCTCAGTGAACACCAATGATCATTTTAGAATGATCAATTGAACTAGCCGATACACTTGACATGTACGCACTAATCATTTGTAACTTTTGATTTAAAGTACAAAATGACACGAATCCAGCGAACATGTTAAGCGAGGTAGATTTTCAATATTGTGACAAAATTTAAGTCCAAAATAGCTATGACAAAGCCTCCAAGTAATCCAATCAATCCGAAACGGCGTGATGCCATGCAATATGCTTCATTTGTAAAGGTTTGCTCAATTAGCAGAAATGATCAATTTAGAATGATCAATTCAACTAGCCGATAGACTTGACATGTACGCACTAAATCGTCCGTAACTTTTGATTTAGACTTATAAATGACATGAATCATACGCCCCTATTAAGTTAGCTGAATTTTCTATATTGGAACAAAATTTAAGACCGAAATATCTACGACAAAGCCCCAAGCAATCCAATCTATCTCAAACTGCGTGATGTCATGCATTATGCTTCATTTGTAAACTTTTGCTCAGTGAGAACCAATGTGATCAATTTAACTAGCCGATACACTTGACATGTCCGCACTAAATTGTCCATAAATTTTGATTTAGAGTTCAGAATGACATGAATTAGAGGCCCACGTTTAGCTAACTCAATTTTTTATATTGTGAAAAAACATTAAGACCGAAATAGCCACGAGCACCAATTGTAAAACTTTGCTCAATGAGCACCAATTATAATTCTAGAATGATCAATTTAACTAGCCGATAAATTTGACATGTCCGCACTAAATCGTCCGTAACTTTTGATTTATTCTTCCAAATGACACGAATCCAATGCCCACGTTAAGCTAGCTAAATTTTCATATTGGGACAAAAATTAAGACCGAAATAGCTACAATAAAGCCTCCAAGTAATCCAATCTATCTCAAACTGTGTGGTGTCATTCATTATGCTTCATTTGTAAACCTTTGCTCAATGAGCACCAATGATAATTTTAGAATGATCAATTTAACTAGCCGATAAACTTGATATGTCCGCACTAAATCGTCCGTAACTTTTGATTTAGACTTTTGAATGACACGAATCGAACGCCCACGTTAAGCAAGATCAATTTTCAATAATGGGACAAAATTTGAGACTGAAAAACGTACGACAAAACCTCCAAGTAATCCAATCTATCTCAAACTGCCTGGTGTCATGCGTCATGCTTCATTTGTAAACATTTCCTCAATGAGCACCAATGATCAGTTTAGAATGACCAATTTAACTAGTTGATAAACTTGACATGTACGCACTAAATCGTTTGTAACTTTTTATTTTGAGATTCGAATGACACGAATCAAACGCCGACGTTAAACTAGCTCAATTTTCTATATTGGGTCAAATTTAAGATCAAAATAGTCTCGACAAAGCCTTCTAATAATCCAATCTATCAGAATCTGCAAGGTGCCATGCATTATGCTTCATGTGTGAACCTTTTCTCAATGAGCACCAATGATCGTTTCAAAATGATCAGTTTAACTAGCCGTTAAACTTGACATGTCCGCAAGAAATCGTGCGTAACTTTTGATTTAGAGTTCAGAATCACAAGAATCCAACGCCCACGTTAAGCTAGCTAAATTTTCTCTATTGTGAACAAATTTAGGACCAAATAGGTTCAACAAAACCTCCACATATTCCCACCCATCCGAAACTGCATGATGCCATGGATTATGTTTCATTTATAAACCTTTTTTTAGTGAGCACCAATTATCAGTTTAGAATGATCATTTTAACAAGCCGATTAACTTGTCATGTCTGCACTAAGTCGTCTTTAACTTTTGATTAAGAGCTCAAAATGACATGAATATAATACCCACGTTAAGTTAGTTAAATTTTCCGTATTGTGATAACATTTGAAACTAAAACAGCTATATCAAAGCGTCCAAGTAGTCTAATGTATCCCAAACTGCGTGAGGCCATGCATTATGCTTCAATTATACACCTTTACTAAACGAGCACCAATGATCAGTTTATAATGATTATTTTAACTAGCTGATCAACCTGACATGTCCGCACTAAGTTGTCTTCAACTTTTGATTTAGAGCTCAAAATGACATGAATCTAATACCCACATTAAGTTAGGTACATTTTCTGTATTGGGACAACATTTGAGACTAAAAGAGCTACGGCAAAGCCTCCAAGTAATCCAATCATTCCCAAACTGCATGATGTGATGCATTATGCATCATTTATATACATTTACTTAACGAGCACCAATGATCAGTTTAGAATGATTATTTTAACTTGCTGATCAAGTTGATGTATACGCACTAAGTCGTCTTTAACATTTGATTTAGAGTTTAGAATGACACGAATCGAACGCCCACATTAAAGCTAGCTCAATTTTCTATATTGTGAAAAAAATGAAGACCGAAGTAGTTGTGACAAAGCCTCCAAGTAATCCAATCTGATGCCATTCATTATGCTTCATTTTGTAAACCTTTGCTCAATGACAAGAAATAATCAGTTTAGAATATTTAATTTATCTAGCCGATAAACTTAAGATGTCCGCCCTAAATAGTCCGTAAATTTTTATTTAGAGTTCAGAATTACACGAATACAATGCCTACATTAAACTAACTCAATTTCTATATTGTGACAAAAATTAATACCAAAATAGCTACGATAAAGCCTTTAAGTAATCCAATCTATCCCAAACTGCGTAATGCCATGCAATATACTTCATTTGTAAAGGTTTGCTCAATGAGCAGAAATGACCAGTTTAGAATGATCACTTTAACTAGTCGATAAACTTGAGATGTCCACACTAAATTGTCCATAACTTTCGATTTAGAATTCAAAATTAAACGACTACAATGCCCACATTAAGCTTGCTCAATTTTCTATATTTTGACAAAATTTAGGACCGAAATAGTTACGATAATACAAGTAATCCAATCTATGCCAAACTGCGTGATGCCATGTATTATGCTTCATTTAAAATCCTTTGCTCCATTAGCACCAATGATCAGTTTAGAATGATCATTTTAACAAGCTGATCAACTTGTCATGTCCACACTAAATCGTCTGTAACTTTTGATGTAGAGTTCAGAGTCCCACGAATCCAACACCCATGTTAAGGTAGCTCAATTTTCAAAATTGTGACAACATTTGAGAGTGAAAGAGCTATGAAAAAGCCTCCAAATAATCAAATGTATCCCGAATTGTGTGATGCCATGCAATATGCTTCATTTATAAGCCTTTACTCAAGGAGCACCAATGATCAATTTAGAATGATCATTTTAACTGGCTGATCACTTGACATGTCCGCAATTAATCGTCCGTAACTTTTAATTTAGAGTCCACAATGACACGGATCCAACACCCACGTTAAGCTAGCTCAATTTTCAATATTGTGACAACATTTTAGTCTGAAAGAGCTACGACAAAACCCCTGAGTAATCCAATGTATCCCAATTTACACAATGCCATGTATTATTCTTCAATTATAAGCCTTTACTCAAGTAGCACCAATTATCAGTTTAGAATGATCACTTTAACTGGCCGATCACTTGACATGTCCGCACTAAATCATGTGTAACTTTTGATTTAAAGTTCAAAATGACATGAATCCAACGCCCACGTTAAGCTAGCTCAATTTTCAATATTCTAACAACATTTGAGACTGAAAGAGCTATGACAAAGCCTCCAAGTAATACAATGTATTCCAAACTGCGTGATGCCATACATTATGCTTCATTTATAAGCCTTTACTCAAGGACACCCAATTGTCAGTTTAGAATGATCATTTTGACTCGCGGATCACTTGACATGTCCGCACTAAACCGTCCATCACTATTGATTTACAGTTCATTATGACACGAATCCGACACCCACGTTAAGCTAGCTCAATTTTCAATATTGTGACAACATTTGAGACTGAAAGAGCTATGACAAAGCCACCAAGTTATTTAATGTATCCCAAATTGCATGATGCCATGCATTATGCTTCATTTATAAGCCTTTACTCAAGTAGCACCAATGATCAGTTTAGAACAATCATTTTAACTAACTGATCAAGTTGAGATGTCCGCACTTAATCGTCCTCAACATTTGATTTAGAGCTCAAAATAACATGAATCCAATGGCAACGTTAAGCTATCTTAATTTTCCATATTGTGACAATTTTGTGACTGAAAGAGCTACTACAAATCCTCCAAGTCATCTAATGTATACCAAACTTCGCGATGCCATGCATTATGCTTCATTTATAGGCCTTTACTCATGGAGCACCAATGATCTGTTTATAATGATCATTTTAATAGAAAATCAACCTGACCTGTCCGCACTAAATTGTCTGTAACTTTTGATTTAGAGTTCTGAATGACACGAATCCAATGCCCAAGTTAAGCTACCTCAATTTTCAATATTGAGACAACATTTTGAGACTTAAAGAGCTACGACAAAGCCTCCAATTAAACCAATGTATCCCAAACTGCGTGATGCCACATATTATTCTTCATTTATAAGCCTTTACTCAAGGAACACAACTGATTAGTTTATAATGATCATTTTTACTGGCCGATCACTTGATATGTCCATACTACATCGTCTGTAACGTTTGATTTAGAGTTCAGAATGACACGAATCAAACGCCCATGTTAAGCTAGCTCAATTTTCAATATTGTCATAACATTTGAGACTAAAAGAGCTACGACAAAGCCTCCAAGTAATCCAATGAATCCTAAAACGCGTGACACCATGCATTATGATTCATTTACAAACCTTTAATCAATGAGCACCGCTGATCAGTTTAGCCAGCTGATCAACATGAAATGTCCATACTAAATCATCTTTAGCTATTGATTTAGAGCTAAAAATGACATGACTCCAATGCCAAAGTTAATCTAGCTCAATTTTCCATATTGTGACAATTTTGAGACTGAAAGAGCTACTACAAAGCCTCCAAGTAATCCGATGTATCCTAAATTGCGCAATACCATGCATTATTCTTCATTTATTTGCCTTTACTTAATGATCACCAATGATCAGTTTAGAATGATCATTTTAGCTGGCCGATCATTTGACATATCCGAACTAAATCGTTTGTAACTTTTGATTTAGAGTTTTGAATGACACGAATCAAACGCCCATGTTAATCTACCTCAATTTTCAATATTGTGACAACATTTTGAGACTTAAAGACGTACGACAAAGCCTCCAAATAAACCAATGTATCCCAAACTGCGTGATGCCATGTATTATTTTTCATTTATAAGACTTTACACAAGGCACACAATTGATTAGTTTAGAATGATCATTTTACTGGCCGATCACTTGACATATCCGCACTAAATCGTCCATAACTATTGATTTAGATTTCAGAATGACACTGAATCGAATGCCCACGTTAAGCTGGCCCAAGTTTCTATTTTGTGACAACATTTGAGAGTGAAAAACCTAGGACAAAGCCTCCACGTAATAGAATGTATTCCAAACTGCACAATGCCGTGCATTATGCTTCATTTATAAGCCTTTACTCAATGAGCACCAATGATCAGTTTAGAATGATCATGATAACTAGACGATATACTTGACATGTTTGCACTAAATCGTCTGTAACTTTTAATTTAGAGTTCAGAATGACACGAATCCAACGCCGACGTTAAGCTAGCTCAATTTTCTATATGGTGACAACATTTGAGACTGAAAGAGCTACGACAAGGCCTCCACGAATCCAATGTATAAACTTCATGATGCCATGCGTTGTGCTTCATTTATAAACCTTTACTCAATGAGCGCCAATGATCAGTTTAGAATAATCATTTTAACTGGCCGATCAACTTGAATTATCCTCACTAAATTGTCCATAAGTTTTGATTTAGATATCCAAATGACACGAATCCAACGCTCACGTTAAGCTAGCCCAGTTTTCAACAGTGTGAAAAATTTTAATATTGAAATAGCTATGACAAAGCCTCCAAGTAATCCAATCTATCCTAAAATGCGTGATGGACTGCATTATGCTTCATTTATAAGCCCTTACTCAAGAAGCACCAATGATCAATTTAGAATGATCACTTTTAACTAGCTGATCAACTTGACATGTCCACACTAAATCGCCTTTAACTTTTGATTTAGAGCTCAAAAAAAATATAGTCCAACACTAACGTTAAGCTAGCTCAATTTTCTATATTGTGAACACTTTTGAGACTGAAAGAGCTACTACAAAGCCTCCAAGTAATCCAATCTATCCCAAACTGCGTGTGCCATGTATTATATTTCATTTATAAGCGTTTACTCAAGGAGCACCAATGATAAGTTTAGAATGATCAATTTAACCGGCCGATAAACTTGACATAACCACACTAAATCGTCTGTAACGTTTGATTTAGAGTTCAGAATGACACTGAATCCAATGCCCACATTAAGCTATCTCAATTTTCTATATTGTGACAACAGTTGAGACTGAAAAAGCTACGACAAAACCTCCAAGTAATACAATGTATCCCAAACTGCACGATGCCATGCATTATGCTTCATTTATAAGCTTTTGTTCAAGGAGCACCAATGATCAGTTTAGAATGATCATATTAACTAGACGATCAACTTGACATGTTGGCACTAAATCGCAAATAACTTTCTATTTAGAGATCAGAATGACACGAATCTAATGCCGACGTTAAGCTTGCTCAATTTTCTATATTGTGACAAAATTTTACACTGAAATAGCTATGACAAAGTCTCCAAGTAATTCACTATATCCCAACCTGCGCGATTCCATGATTATTTATCATTTATAAGCCTTTACTCAAGAGCACCAATGATCAGTTTAGATTGGTCATTTTAACTGGCCGATCACTTCACATGTCCGCACTAAATCGTCCGTATTTTTTTATTTAGAGTTTAGAATGACACGAATCCAACGCCCACGTTAAGTTAGCTCAATTTTCAATATTGTGACAACATTTGAGAATGAAAGAGCTACGATAAAGCCTCCAAGTATTGTAATGTATCTTAAATTGGGTGATACCATGCATTATGCTTCATTTATAAGTCTTTACTCAAGGAGCACAAATGATCAGTTTAGAATGATAATTTTAACTGGGCGATCACTTGACATATCCGTAGTAAATCGTCTATAACTTCAAATTTAGAGTTCAGTATGGCAGGAATCCAATGCCCACGTTAAGCTAGCTCAATTTTCAATATTGTGATGAGATTTTAGGCTCAAAAAGCTATGGCAAAGACTCCAAGTAATCCAATGTATCCCATGGTGATGCCATGCATAATGTTTCATTTATAAGCATTTACTCATGGAGCACCAATGATTAGTTTAGAATGATCATTTTAATGGACGATCAACTTGGCATTTCCACACTAAATCGCCTGTAACTTTTGATTTAGAATTCAGAATGACACGAATCCAATGCCCACATTAAGCTAGCTCAATTTTCTGTATTGTGACAACATTTGAGACTGAGAGAGCTACGAAAAGGCCTCGAAGTAATCCAATGTATCCCAAAATACGCGATGTCATGCATTATTATTCATTTATAAGCCTTTACTCAAGCAGCACCAATGATCAGTTTAAAATGATTATTTTAATTGGCCCATCGGTTGACATATCCTAACTCAATTATACGAAACTTTTGATTTAGAGTTCAGAATTACACGAATCTAGTTTCTACGTTAAGGTAGCTCAAGTTTCTATTTTGCGAAAACATTTGAGAGTGAAAAATCTATGACAAAGCCTCCACGTAATAAAATGTATATCAAACTGCACGATTCCATACATTATACTTCATTTATAAGTCTTTACTCAAATAGCACCAATGAACAGTTTAGAGTGATCATTTTAACTAGATGATATACTTGACATGTTTGCACTAAATCGTCCGTAACTTTTGATTTAGAGTTCAGAATGACACAAATCCATTGCCCACGTTAGGCTAGCTCAATTTTCTATATGCTGGCAACATTTGAGACTTAAAGAGCTACGACAAAACCACCATGAATCCATTGTATAAACTGCATGATGCCATGCATTTTGCTTCATTTATAAACCTTTACTCAATGAGCACCAATGATTAGTTTAGAATAATCATTTTAACTGGCCGATCAACTTGACATATCCTCACTAAATCGTCCGTAAGTTTTGATTTAGAATTCAAAATGACACGAATCCAATGCTCACGTTAAGCTAGCCCAATTTTCTACATTTTGAAAAAATTTATGACTGAAATAGCTACGACAAAGCCTCCAAGTAATCCAATCTATCCCAAACTGCGTGATGGCATGCATTATGCTTCATTTATAAGCCTTTACTCAAGAAGCACCAATGATCAATTTGGAATGATCATTTTAACTAGCTGATCAACTTGACATGTCCACACTAAATCTCCTTTAACTTTTGATTTAGACCTCAAAATAACATTAGTCCAACGCTAACGTTAAGCCAGCTCAATTTTCTATATTGTGACAACATTTGATACTGAAAGAGCTAATACAAACCTTCCAAGTAGTCCAATCTATCCCAAACTGCGTGATGGCATGCATTACGCTTCATTTATAAGTTTTAAGTCAAGGAGCACCAATGATTAGTTTAAAATGATCATTTTAATTCTTTTCTTTCAAATACATTCTTCCTTCACTGGGAATATGCTGTTATTGAGCTGTGTTTTCTCGTAGCTATCCAGCACTTGGAAGGAGCGAGCAAGGACCTGCTCGGGAATGTAGCTACCTCCGCAAGTGTAGGGCGGTTTCCGATGTTGGACTGAAAAAATAAGGACCTAAGAGCGTCTTCTCATAGGTTTTTTCCTCCCGCGCCCACCGCCGCCTGGCCGATAAACTTGACATATCCACGCTAAATCGTCCGTAACATTTGATTTAGTGTTCAGAATGACACTTAATCCAATGCCCACGTTAAGCTATCTCAATTTTCTATATTGTGACAATAATTGAGACTGAAAAATCTACGACAAAGCCTCCAAGTTATAAAATGTATCCCAAGATGCATGATGCCATGCATTATACCTCGTTTATAAGCTTTTATTCAAGTAGCACCAAGGATCAGTTTAGAATGATCATTTTTACTAGAGGATCAACTTGACATGTCGACACTAAATCGTTCATAACTTTTGATTTAGAGATCAGAATGACACGAATCCATCACCCACGTTAAGCTAGTTCAATATTCTATATTGTGACAAAATTTTACACTGAAATAGCTACGAAAAAGCCTCCAAGTAATCCAATCTATCGCAACCTGTGTGATGCCATGCACTATTTGTCATTTATAAGCCTTTCCTCGAGGAGCACCAATAATCAGTTTAGATTGATCATTTTATTGGCCGATCACTTCACATATCCGCAGTAAATCGTCTGTAACTTTTGATTTAGTGTTCAGAATGACACGACTCCAACTCCCACGTTAATCTAGCTAAATTTTCAATATTGTGACAACATTTGAAAATGAAAGAGCTACGATAAGGCCTCCAAGTAATGTAATGTATCCCAAATTACGTGATACCATGCATTATGCTTCATTTATAAGAATTTAATCAAAGAGCACCAATGATCAGTCTAGAATGATCATTTTAACTGGCCGATCACTTGACATATCTGCTGTAAATGGTCCGTAACTTCTGATTTAGAGTTCAAAATGACAAGAATACAACGCCCACATTTAGCTAGCTCAATTTTCAATATTGTGACAACATTTGAGATTCAAAGAGTTATGACAAAGACTCCTAGTAATCCGTATCCCATGGGGATGCCATGCATAATTCTTCACTCAAAAGCCTTTATTAGTGGAGAATCAATGATCAGCTTAGAATGATCAGTTTAGAATGATCATTTTAATGGACGATCAACTGCACATGTCCGCACTAAATCGTGTGTAACTTTTGACAACATTTGAGACTGAGAGAGCTACGACAAAGCCTCCAATTAATCCAATGTATCACAAAATGTGCGATGCCATGCATTATTCTTAATTTATAAGCCTTTACTTAAGGAACACCAATGATCAGTTTAGAATAAATATTTTAAGTGGCCGATCACTTGACATGTCCGCGCTAAATCGTCTGTAATTTTTGATTTAGAGTTCAGAATGATACTGAATGCAATGTCCACGTTAAACTAGCTCAATTTTCTATTTTGTGACAACATTTGAGAGTGAAAAAGCTATGATAAAGCCTCCACGTAATAGAATGTATTCCAAACTGCACGATGCCATGAAATATTCTTCATTTATAAGACTTTACTCAAAGAGCACCAATGATCAGTTTAGATTGATCATTTTAACTATCTGATCACTTCACATGTCCACTCTAAATCGTTAGTAACTTTTGATTTAGAGTTCAAAATGACACGAATCTAATGCCCACATTACGCTAGCTCAGTTTTCTATATGGTGACAGCATTTGAGAATGAAAGAGCCACGACAAAGCCTCCAAGTAATGTAATGTATCCCAAATTGCGTGACATCATGCTTTATGCTTCATTTATAAGCCTTTACTCAAGGAGCAGCAATGATTAGTTTAGAATGATCATTTTAACTAGCCGATCACTTGACATATATGTAGTAAATCGACCGTAACTTCTGATTTAGAGTTTAGAATGACAGGAATCCAACACCCATGTTAATCTAGCTCAATTTTAAATATTGTTTCAACATTTCAGACTGAAAGATTTACGACAAATCCTCAAAGTAATCCAATGTATCCCAAAATACGCGAGGCCATGCAAAATGCTTCATTCATAAGCCTCCATTAAAATGATCATTCTAAACTGATCATTGGTGCTCCATGAGTGAAGCATTTTGACATGTCCGCACTAAATCGTCTGTAACTTTTCATTTAGAGTTCAGAACGACATGAATCCAACGCCCACGTTAAGCGAGCTCAATTTTCTATATGGCGACAACATTTGAGACTGAAAGAGCTACAAAAAAAGCCTCCACAAATCCCATGTATAAACTGTATGATGCCATGCGTTATGATTCATTTATAAACCTTTACTCAATGAGCACCAATGATCAGTTTAGAAAGATTATTTTAACTGGCCGATGAACTTGACATATCCGCACTAAATCGTCCGTAAGTTTTGATTTAGAATTCAAAATAAAGCGAATCTAACGATCACGTTAAGTTATCCCAATTTTCTACATTGTGAAAAAATTTAAAACTTAAATAACTACGACAAAGCCTCCAAGTATTCCAATCTATCCCAAACTGCATGATGGCATGCATTATGCTTCATTTATAAGCCTTTACTCAAGAAGCACCAATGATCAAATTAGAATGATCATTTTAACTAGCTGATCAACTTGACATGTCCACACTAAATTGCCTTTAGCTTTTGATTTAGATATCACAATAACATTAGTCCAATGCTAACGTTAATCTAGCTTAATTTCCTATATTGTGACAACATTTGAGACTGAAAGAGCTACTTTAAAGCCTCCAAGTAATACAATCTATCGCAAACTGCGTGATGCCATGCATTATGCTTCATTTATATGCCTTTACTCAAGAAGCACCAATGATAAGTTTAGAATGATCATATTAATTGGCCAATAAACTTTACATATCAACATTAAATCATCTGTAACGTTTGATTTAGAGTTCAAAATGACACTGAATCCAATGCCCACGTTAATCTAGCTCAATTTTCTTTATTGTGACAACAATTGAGACTAAAAAAGCTACGGAAAAGCCTCCAAGTAATACAATGTATCCCAAACTGCACGATATCATGCATTATGCTTCATTTATAAGCTTTTATTCAAGGAGCACAAATGATCAGTTTAGATTGATCATTTTCACTGGCCGATCACTTCAGATGTTCGCACTAAATTGTCCGTAACTTTTGATTTAGAGTTTAGAATGATAAAAATCCAACGACCAAGTTAAGCTAGCTCAATTTTCTATAATGTGACAACATTTGAGAATGAAAGAGCTACAATAAAGCCTCCAAGTATTGTAATGTATCCCAAATTGTGTGACACTGTGCATTATGCTTCATTTATAAGCCTTTACTCAAGTAGAACCAAAGATCACTTTAGAATGATCATTTTAATTGGCTGATCACTTTACATGTTCGAACTAAATCGTCCATAGCTTCTGATTTAGAGTTCAGAATGACCGGAATCCAACGCCCACATTAATCTAGCTCAATTTTCAATATTGTTACAACATTTCAGACTGAAAGAGTTACGACAAAGCCTTCAAGTAATCCAATGAATCCCAAAATACGCGATACCATGCATAATGCTTCATTCATAAGCCTTTACTCATGGAGCACCAATGATCAGTTCAGATTGATCATTTTAATGGACGATCAACTTGACATGTCTGCACTTAATCATCTGTAACTTTTGATTTGGAGTTCAGTATGACACGAATCCAAAGCCCAAGTTAAGCTAGCTCAATTTTCTATATTGTGACAAGATTTGAGACTGAGAAAGCTTTGACAAAGCCTCCAAGTTATCCAATGTATCACAAAATGCTCGATGACATGCATAATTATTCATTTATAACCCTTTACTCATGGAGCACCAATGATTAGTTTAGAATGATTATTTTAATTCGCCGATCACTTGACATGTTCGCACTAAATCGTACGTAACTTTTAATTTAGAGTTGAGACTTACACAAATCCCGGGCCAAGGTTAAGCTAGCTGAATTTTCAATATTGGCAGAACATTTGAGATTAGAAGAGCTACGTCAAAGCCTCCATGTAACTGTTGATTTAGAGTTCAGAATGACACGAATCCAACACCCACGTTAAGCTAGCACAATTTTCTATATGGTGACAATATTTGAGACTGAAAGAGCTATGACAAACCCTCCAAGTAATCCAATGTATCCCGAATTGCGTGATTTCATCCATTATGTTTCATTTATAATCGTTTACGCAAGGAGCACCAATGATCAGTTAAGAATGATCATTTTAACTGGCCGATCACTTTACATATCCGCACTAAATCGTCTGTAAATTTTGATTTAGAGTTCAGAATGACACTGAATCCAATGCCCACGTTAAGCTAGCTCAATTTTCTATTTTGTGACAACATTTGAGAGTGAAAGAGCTACGACCAAGCCTCCAAGTAATCCAATGTATCCCAAATTGCGTCATGCCATTCATTATGCTTCATTTATAAGCTTTTACTCAAAGAGCACCAACGATCAAATTAGAATGATCATTTTTAACTAAACGATATACTTCACATGTCTAGACTAAATCATCTATAACTTTTGATTTAGAGTTCAGAATGACACCAATCCATCGTGCACGTTAAGCTAGCTCAATTTTCAATATTTTGAAACGATTTGAGACTGAAAGAGCTATGAAAAAGCCTCAAAGTAATCAAATGTACCCCGCTTGATGGCATGCATAATGCTTCATTTATAAGCTTTTTTCATGGAGCACCAATGATCAATTTAGAATGATGATTGTAATGAACAATCAACTTGACATTTACGCACTAAATCTTATGTAACTTTTGATTTAAAGATTAGAATGACACGAATCCAACGCCCACGTTAAGTTATCTCAATTTTCTATATTGTGACAACATTTGAGACTGAAAGAAATACGACAAAGCTTCCAAGTAATCCACTGTATCCCAAACTGCACGATACCATGCATTATTCTTCATTTATAAGCTTGTACTCTAGGAGCACCAATGATCAATTTAGAATGATCATTTTAACTAGATGATCAACTAGACATGTCCGCACTAAATTGTCCATAACTTTTGATTTAGAGTTCAGAATGACAAGAATCCAACGCACACATTAAGCTAGCTCATTTTTTAATACCATGAAAACATTTGGGACTGAAAGAGCTATGACAATGCCTCCAAGTAATCCAATGTATCTCTGTGTGATACCATGCATTATGCTTCATTTATAAGCCTTAACTCATGGAGCACCAATGATCAATTTTGAATGATGATTTTAATGGATGATCAACTTGACATGTCCGCACTAAATCGTTTGTAACTTTTGATTTAGAGTTTAGAATGACACGAGTCCAACGCCCACATTAAGCTATCTCAAATATCTATATTGTGACAGCATTTGACACTGAAAGAACTACGAAAAAGCCTCCAAGTAATCAAATGTATCCCAAAATGTGCGATGCCATGCATTATTTTTCATTTATAAGCCTTTACTCAACGAGCACTAATGATCAGTTTAGAATAATCATTTTAATTGGCCGATCACTTGACATGTCCGCACCAAATCGTCTGTAATTTTTGATTCAATGTTCAGACTTACACGAATTCAACACCAATGTTAAGATAACTCAATTTTCAATATTGTGACAACAATTGAGACTAAAAAAGCTACGACAAAGCCTCCAAATAATATAATGTATCCCGAACTGCACGATGCAATGCATTACGCTTCATTTATAAGCCTTTACTCAAAGAGCAACAATGATCAGTTTAGAATGAACATCTTAGTTTGTTGATCAACTTGAGATGTACGCACTAAATCGTGTTCAAGTTTTGATTTATAGCTCAAAATGACATGAGTCCAACACCAACGTTAAGCTAGCTCAATTTTCCATATTTCGAAAATTTTAAGATTAAAAGAGGTTTTACAAAGCCTCCAAGTAATCCAATGTAACCCAAACTGCAAGATGACATGCATTATGCTTCATTTATAAGCAATTACTCAAGGAGCACCAATGATCAGTTTAGAATGATTATTTTAATGGACAATCAATTTAACATGTCTGCACTAAATCGTCTGTAACTTTTGATTTAGAGTTCAGAATGACACGAATCCAACGCCCACGTTAACTTAGCTCAATTTTCAAAATTGTGACAACATTTGAGAGTGAAAGAGCTACGGCAAAGCCTCCAAGTAATCTAATGTATCTTAAATTTCGTGATGCCATGCATTATGCTTCATTTATAAGCCTTTACTCAAGGAGCACCAATGATCAATTTAGAATTATCATTTTAACTAGCCGATCACTTGACATGTTCGCAATTAATCGTCCATAACTTTTAATTTAGAGTTCACAATGACATGAATCCAACACCCACGTTAAGCTAGCTCAATTTTCAATATTGTGACAACATTTCAGTCTGAAAGAGCTACGACAAAACCTCTAAGTAATCCAATGTATCCCAATCTACGCGATGCCATGCATTATTCCTCAATTATAAGCCTTTACTCAAGGAGCACCAATGATCAGTTTAGAATGATCACTTTAACTGGCCGATCACTTGACATTTGTGCATTAAATCGTGTGTAACTTTTGATTTTGAGTTCAGAATGACATGAATCCAACGCCCACGTTAAGCTAGCTCAATTTTAAATATTCTGACAACATTTGAGACTGAAAGAGCTACGAGAAAGCCTCCAAGTAATACAATGTATTCCAAACTGCTTGATGTCATGCATTATGCTTCATTTATATGCCTTTACTCAAGGAGCACCATTGATCAGTTTAGAATTATCATTTTGACTCACCAATCACTTGACATATCCGCACTAAACTGTCCATCACTTTTGATTTATAGTTCATAATGACACGAATCCAACACCCAAGTTAAGCTAGCTCAATTTTCAATATTGTGACAACATTTGAGACTAAAAGAGCTATGACAAAGCCACAAAGTAATTTAATGTATCCCAAATTGCGTGATGCCATGCATTATGCTTCGTTTATAACCCTTTACTCATGTAGCACCAATGATCAGTTTAGAACGATCATTTTAACTAACTGATCAAGTTGAGATGTCCGCACTTAATCGTCCTCAACTTTTGATTTAGAGCTCAAAATGTCATGAATCCAATGCCAACATTAAGCTATCTTAATTTTCCATATTGTTACAATTTTGAGATTGAAAGAGCTACTACAGAGCCTCTAAGTAATCTAATGTATCCCAAACTTCGCGATGCCATGCATTATGCTTCATTTATAGGCCTTTACTCATGGAGCACAAATTATCTGTTTAGAATGATCATTATAATAGATGATCAACTTGACTTGTCCGCTGTAAATCGTCTGTAACTTTTGATTTAGAGTTCTGGATGACACGAATCCAACACCTATGTTAAGCTACCTCAATTTTCAATATTGTGACAACATTTTGAGACTTAAAGAGCTACGGCAAAGCCTCCAAATAAACCAATGTATCCCCAAACTGCGTGATGCCACGTATTATTCTTCATTTATAAGCCTTTACTCAAGGAACACAATTGATTAGTTTAGAATGATCATTTTTACTGGACGATCACTTGATATGTCCATACTAAATCGTCCGTAACGTTTGATTTAGAGTTCAGAATGACACGAATCAAATGCCCACGTTAATCTAGCTCAATTTTCAATATTGTCATAACATTTGAGACTAAAAGAGCTACGACAAAGACTCCAAGTAATCCAATGTATCCCAAAATGCGTGATACCATGCATTATGCTTCATTTAGAAGCCTTTCCTATATGACCACCAAAATGATCAGTTTAGCAAGCTGATCAACATGAGATGTCCGCACTAAATCGTCTTTAACTATTGATTTAGAGCTAAAAAAGACATGACTCCAACGCCAACGTTAATCTAGCTCAATTTTCCATATTGTGAAAATTTTGAGACTGAAAGAGCTACTACAAAGCCTCCAAGTAATCCGATGTATCCCAAATTGAGTAATACCATGCATTATTCTTCATTTATTAGCCTTTACTCAAGGATCACCAATGATCAGTTTAGAAGGATCATTTTAACTGGCCAATCATTTGACATATCTGCATTACATCGTTTGTAACTTTTGATTTGGAGTTCAGAATGACACGAATCCAACACCCACATTAAGCTAGTTCAATTTCGGGACAACACTTCAGTCTGAAAGAGCTATGACAAAGCCTCCAACTAATCCAATGTATCGCAAACTGCGCGATGCCATGCACTATTCTTCATTTATACGCCTTTACTCAAGTAGCACCAATTATCAGTTTAGAATGATTATTTTATCTGGCCGATCACTTGACATGTCTGCACTAAATTGTCCGTAACTTTTGAATTATAGTTCAGAATGACACGAATCAAACGCCCACGTTAAACTTGCACAATTTTCAATATTGTGACAACATTTTAGTCAGAAAGAGCTACGACAAAGCCTGTAAGTAATCCAATATATCCCAAACTGCATGATGCCGTTCATTATTTTTTAATTATAAGCCTTTACTCAAGGAACACCAATGATCAATTTACAATGATCATTTTAACTCGTGGATCACTTGACATGTCCGTAATAAATTTTTTGTAACTGTTGATTTAGAGTACCGAATGACACGAATCCAACGCCAATATTAAGCTAGCTCAATTTTCAATATTGTCATAACATTTGAGACTAAAAGAGCTACGACAAAGCCTCCAAGTAATTCAATGTATCCCGAAATGCGTGATACCATGCATTATGCTTCGTTAATAAGCCTTTACACAAGGAGCACCAATGATCAGTTTAGAATGATCATTTTAACTACCTGATCAACTTGAGATGTCTGCACTAAGTAGTCTTTAACAATTGATTTAGAGCTAAAAATGACATGACTCCAACGCCAACGTTAAGATAGCTCAATTTTCCATATTGTGACAATTTTGAGACTGAAAAAGCTGCTACAAAGCCTCCAAGTAATCGGATGTATCCCTAATTGCGTAATGGCATGCATTATTCTTGATATATTAGCGTTTACTCAAGAAACACCAATGATCAGTTTAAATGATCATTTTAACTGGCCAATCACTTGACATATCCGCCCTAAATTGTCCGAAACTTTTGATTTAGAGTTCAGAATTACACGAATCCAACACCCACGTTAAGCTAGCTCAATTTTCAATATTCTGATGACATTTGAAATTCAAAGAGCTACGACAAAGCCTCCAAGTAATCCAATGTATCCCAAATTGCGTGATGCCATGCATTATGCTTCCTTTATAAGCCTTTACCAAGGAGCACCAATGATCAGTTTAGAATGATCATTTTAACTAGCTGATCAACTTGAGATGTCCGCACCAAATCGTGTTCAACTTTTGATTTAGAGCTCAAAATGACATGAGTCCAACGCCAACTCTAAGCTTGCTCAAATTTCTATATTGTCACAATTTTGAGACTGGAAGAGCTAATACAAAGCCTCCAGGTAATCCCATGTATCACCAAACTGCGTTATGCCATGCATTATGCTTCATTTATAACCATTACTCAAGGAGCACCAATGATCTTTTTAGAATGATCATTTTAATGGATGATCAATTTGACATGTAGACACTAAATCTTCTGTAACATTTGATTCAAAGAGTTCAGAATGACACTAATCCAACGGTCACGTTAAGCTAGCTTAATTTTCTATTTTATGACAAAATTTGAGATTGAATGAGCTACGACAAAGCCTCCAACTAATCCAATGTATCCCAAACTGCCGATGCCATGCACTATTTTTCATTTATAAGCCTTTATGCAAGAGGCACCAATGATCAGTTTAGAATGATTATTTTATCTGGCCGATCACTTGACATGTCCGCAGTAAATCGTCCGTAAGTTTTGATTTACAATTCAAAATGACACGAATCCAATGCCCATGTTAAGCTAACTCAATTTTCAATATTGTGACAACATTTTAGACTGAAAGAGATACGACAAAGGGTCCAAGCAATCCAATATATCCCAAACTGCATGATGCCATGCATTATGCCTCATTTATAAGCCTTTACTCAAGGAACACCAATGATCAGTTTAGAATCATCATTTTAACTAGCCGATCACTTGACCTGTCCGCATTAAATGGTCTATAACTGTTGATTTAGAGTTCAGAATAACACGAATCCAACGCCCACGTTAAGCTAGCTCAATTTTCTATATTGTGACAATATTAGAGACTGAAAGAGCTATGACAAACCCTCCAAGTAATCCAATGTATCTCGAATTGCGTGATTTCATCCATTATGCTTCATTTATAAGCGTTTACGCAAGGAGCACCAATGATCAGTTTATAATGATCATTTTAACTGGCCGATCACTTGAAATGTCCGCTGTAAATCATCCTTAAGTTTTGATTTACAGTTCACAATGGTACGAATCGAACGCCCACGTTAAGATAGCTCAATTTTCTATATTGTGACAATATTGAAGACTGAAAGACATCCGATAAAGCATCCAAGTAAACCAATGTATCCCAAATTTCGTGTTGCCATGGATTATGCTTCATTTATAAGCCTTTACTTAAGGAACACCAATGATCAGTTTATAATTATCATTTTAACTAGCTGATCAACTTGACAGGTCCGCACTAAATAGTTCGTAACTTTTGATTTAGAGCTCAAAATGACATGAGTCCAATTCCCACATTAAACTTGCTCAATTTTCTATATTGTGAAAACATTTAAGACTAATAGAGCTATGACAAACCCTCCAAGTAATCCAATGTATCCCAAACTGCGTGATGCCATACATTATGCTTCATTTATAAGCGTTTACTCAAGGAGCACCAATGTTCAATTTAGAATGATCAATTCAACTGGCTGATCAACTTGATAAGTCTGCACTAAATCGTCTTTAACTTTTGATTTAGAGTTGTGAACGATACGAATTCAACGCCTACGTTAAGTTAACTCAATTTTCTATATTTTGACAAAATCTGAGATCGAAATAGCTGCGACAAAGCCTCAGAGTTATCCAATGTATCCCAAATTGTGTGATGCTATGTATTATGCTTCATTTATAAGTCTTTACTTAAGGAGCACCAATGATTACTTTAGAATGATCACTTTAACTGGCCGATAACATCACATACTAAAATACAAAATCGTGCGTAACTTTTGATTTAGAGTTCAGAATGACACGAATCCAACGCCCATGTTAACCTAGCTCAATTTTCTATTATGTGACAATATTTGAGATGTAAAGAGCTACGATAAAGTCTTTGAGTAATCTAACGTATCCCAAACTGCGTAATGCCATGCAATATGCCTCATTTATAAGCCTTTACTCAAGGAGCACGATGATCAGTTTAGAATGATCATTTTAACTATTTGAGCAACTTGACATGTCTGCACTAAATCGTCTTTAGCTTTTGATTTAGAGATCAAAATAACATGAGTCCAATGCCCACATTAACCTATCTACATTTTCTATATTGTGACAACATTTGAGACTGGAAGAGCTACGACAAAACCTCCATGTAATCCAATGTATCCCAAACTGCGTGATGCCATGCATTATGCTTCATTTATTAGACTTTACTTAAGGAGCACCAGTGTTCAGTTTAAAATTATCATTTTAACCGGCCGATCAACTTGACATGACTGCACTAAATCGTCCGTAACTTTTGATTTAGAGTTCCGAAAGACACGAATCAATTCCCACGTTAAGCAAGCTCCATTTTCTATATTGTGACAACATTTGAGACTAAAAGAGCAATAACAAAGCCTACAAGTACTCCAATGTAGCCCCAACCGTGTGATGTCATGCATTATGTTTCATTTAAAAGCCTTTTCTCAAGGAGAACAAATGATCAGTTTATAATGATCAATTTAACTGGACGATCAACTTGACATGTCCACTCTAAGTCGTCCGTAACTTCTGATTTAGAGTTCACAATTACACGAATCCAACATCCACGTTAAGGTAGCTGATTTTTCTATTTTCTGACAACATTTAAGACTTAAAGAGCTACGACAAAGCCTCCAATTAAACCAATGTATCCGAAACTGCATGATACCATGTATTATGCTTCATTTATAAGTTTTTACTGAAGGAGCACCAATTATCAATTTAGAATGATCAGTTTAACTAACTGATTAACTTGACACGCCTGCTCAAAATCATCTTTAAGTTTTGATTTAGAGCTGAAAATGAGATAAGTCCAACGCCCACGTTAAGCTAGCTCAATTTTTGATATAGTGACAACATTTGAGACTCATAGAGCTACGACTAAGCCTCCAAGTAATCCAATGTTTTCCAAACTGCGTGATGCCATGAATTATGCTTCATTTATAAGCCTTTACTCAAGGAGCACCAATGATAAGTTTAGAATGATCGTTTTAACTAGCTGATCAACCTGATATTTCTGCACTAAATCTTTTTAACCTTTGATTTAGAGCTCAAAATGACATGAGTCCAACGACCATGTTAATCTAGCTCAATTTTCCATATTGTATTTTGGATTAAAAGACCTACTACAAAGTCTCCAAGTAATCCAATGTATCCCAAACTGTGTGATGCCATGAATTATGCTTCATTTATAATCCTTTACTCAAACAGCATTAATGATCAGTTTAGAATGATCATTTTAACAGGAGGATCAACTTGACATGTCCGCACTACGTCGTCTGTAGCTTCTGATTTAGAGTTCAGAATGACACGAATTCAATGTACTCGTTTATCTAGCTCAGTTTTCTATATTGGGATAAACTTAAGAGCAAAATAGCTACGACAAAGTTACCAAGTAATCCAATTTATCTCAAACTGCGTGATGGCATGCATTATTCTTCATTTATAAGCCTTTACTTATGGAGCACCAAAGATCAGTGTAGAATGATGATTTTACAAGTTGATCAACTTGACAAGTCCACACTAAATCGTCTTTAACTTTTGATTAAAAGCTCAAAATGACATGAGTCCAACACCAGTGTTAGGCTAGCTCAATTCTCCATATTGTGACAACATTTGAGACTGTAAGGGCTACGAAAAAGCGGGGAAGAATAAGTGGTCTAGTGTTTGCACCACCTTTACGTCTTTCACAGAGGTGTGGAGTTCGACTCCACTTTCCCTCATACGAGGGTGTTAAATCTTCGTATGAAGATGTTGATCTATTGGGCCGGTCTGTTGTGGTCCAGTGAAAAAGAAAAAGAGCTACGAAAAAAGCCTCCCATTAATCCAATGTATCCCAAACTGCGTGATGCCATGCATTATGTTTTATTTATAAGCTTTTACTTAAGGAGCAGCAAGGATAAGTTTAGAATGATCATTTTAATTTGTCGATCAACTTGAAATGTCCCCACTAAATCTTCTTTAACTATTGGTTTAGACTTCATAATGAAATGAATCCAATGCACAAATTAATCTAGCTCAATTTTTAATATCATGACAACATTTGACAATGAAAGAGGTACGATATAAGCCTCCAAGTAATCCAATGTATCCCAAACTGTGTGATGCCATGCATTATGCTTCATTTATACGCCTTTCCTCAATGAACACCAATGATCATTTGATCAGTTTAGAATGATCATTTTAACTAGCTGATCAACTTGATATGTCCGCACGTTGTTAAACTTTGATTCAGAGCACAAAATGATATGAGTCCAACGCCCATGTTAAGCTAGCTCAATTTTCCATATTGTGAGAATATTTGAGACTAAAAGACCTACTACAAAACCTCCAACTATTCCGATGTATCCCAAACTGCGTGAGTGCATGAATTTTCCTTCACTTATAAGCCTTTACTCAAGGAGTACAAATGATCAGTTTAGAATGATCATTTTAACTGAATAATCAACTTGATATGTCCGCATAAGCTGTATGTAACTTCTGATTTACAGTTCAGAATGACACAAATTCAATGTCCACGTTTATCTAGCTCAATTTTCTATATTGTGATAAAAGTTAAGATCCATATAGCTACGACAAAGTTAGCAAGTAATTAAATGTATCCCAATGTGTGTGATGCCATTCATTATGCTTCATTTATAAGCCTTTACTCAAGGAGCACCAATGATAAGTATAGAATGATCATTTTAACTAGATGATCAACTTGATATTTGTGCACTAAATCGTGTTTAACTTTTGATTAAAAACTCAAAATGACATGAGTCTAACACCCATGTTAATCTAGCTCAATTTTCCGTACTGTGGCAACATTTGAGACTGTAAGAGCCACAAAAAAGCCTCCAAGTAATACAATGTATCCCAAACTCTGATGTCATGCATTATGTTTCATTTATAAGCCTTTACTCAAGGAGCAACAATGATCAGTTTAGAATGATCATTTTAATTTGCTGATCAACTTGAAATGTCGAAACTAAATCGCCTTTAACTATTGGTTTACATTTCATAGTGACATGAATCCAACGTCCACATTAATCTAGCTAAATTTTTAATACTGTGACAACATTTGAGACTGAAAGGGCTACGACAAAAGCCTCCAAGTAATCCAATGTATTCCAAACTGTGTGATGCCAAGTATTATTCTTTATTTATAAGCCTTTGCTCAAGGAGCACCAATGATCATTTTAAATTAATCATTTTAACTGGCTGATGACTTGACATGTCCACACTAAATCGTTCATAACTTTTGATTTAGAGTTCAGAATGACACGAATCCAACGTCCACGTTAAGCTAGCTAAATTTTCTATATTGTGATAAAATTTGAGACTGAAAGAAATACGATAAAGCCTCCAAGTAATCTAATGTATCCCAAATTCCGTGATGTCATGCACTATGCTTCATTTATAAGCCTTTACTGAAGGAGCATCAATGATCAGTTTGGAATGATCATTTTAACAGGCCCATCACTTGACATGTTCGCACCAAATTGTCCAAAACATTTGATTTATAGTTCAGAATCACAAGAATCCAACATCCACATTAAGCCAGCTCAATTTTATATATCTTGACAATATTTGAGACTGAAAGAGATATGAGAAAGCCTCCAAGTAATCCAATGTATCCCAAACTGCGTGATGCCATGCATTATGCTTCATTTAAAAGCCTTTACGCTAGCAGCACCAATGATCAGTTTAAAATGATCATTTTAACTGGCCGATCACTTGATATGTCCGCACTAGATCGTCCCTAACTATTAATTTAGAGTTCATAATGACACGAATCCAACGTCCACGTTAAGCTAGCTCAGTTTTCTATATTGTGGTTGTATTTGAGTCTGAAAGAGATTCGATAAAGCCTCCAAGTAATCCAATGTATCCCAAATTGCGTTATGTCATGAATTATGCTTCATTTATAAGCATTTACTCAAGTAACACCAATGATTAGTTTAGAATGATCATTTTAACTAGATGATCAACTTGACATGTCTGTGCTAAATCTGCTTTAAATTTTAATTTAGAGCTCAAAATGACATGAGTCCAACGCCTACATTAAGCTGGCTCAATATTCTATATTTTGACAACATTTTAAACTCAAAGAGCTTCTACAAAGCCTCCAAGAAATTCAATGTATCCGAAACTGCGTTATGCCATGCATTATGTTTCATTTATAGGCATTTCCTCAAGGAGCACCAATGATCAGTTTAGAATGATTATTTTAATTGGCCAGTAAACTTGACATGTGCACACTTTATTGTCGGGAACTTTTGATATAGAGTTTGGAATGACACGAATCCAACACCCACATTAAGATAGCTGAATTTTCTATGTTGTGACAAACTTTAACGCCAAAATAGTTACGAAAAAGCCTCCAAGTAATTCAATCTATCCCTAACTGCGTGATGCCATGCATTATGCTTCATTTATAAGCCTTTAAAAAAGGAGCACCAATGATCAGTTTAGAATGATCATTTTCACTAGCTAATCAACTTTACATGTCCACACTAAATGGTTTTTAACTTTTGATTTAGAGCTCAAAATGATATGAGTCCAACGCCCATGTTAAGTTAGCTCAATTTTCTATATTGTGACAACATTTGAGACCAAAAGAACTACGAAAAAGCTTCCACCTAATCAAATGTATCCCAAACTGCGTGATGTCATACATTCTGCTTCATTTATAAGCCTTTACTCAAGGAGAACCCATGATAATCTTAGAATGATAATTTCAAATGGTGGATCAACTTGACATGTGCACACTAAATCGTGCGTATCTTTTGATTTAGAGTTCGGAATGCACGAATCCGACGCCCAGGTTGAGCTGGCTTAATTTTATATACCATGAAAATATTTGACACTAAAAGAGCTACGACAAAGCCTACAAGTAGTCTATTGTATCCCAAACTGTGTGATGCCATGCATTACGCTTCATTTATAAGCCATTACTCAAGGAACACCAATGATCAGTTTAGAATGATCATTTTAACTAGCCAATCACTTGACATGTCCGCCCTAACTCGTCTGAAACTTTTGATTTACAGTTCGGAATGACATGAATCCAACGACCACGTTAAGCTAGCTCCATTTTCTATATTGTGACAATATTTGAGACTGAAAGAGTTATGATAATGACGCCAAGTAATCCAATGTATCCAAAACTCTGTGATGCCAAGCATTATGCTTCATTTCTAAGCCTTTGCTCAAGGAGCACCAATGATCATTTTAGAATGATCATTTTAACTGGCCGATGACTTGACATGTCCGTACTAAATCATCCATAACTTTTGATTTAGAGTTCAGATGACACGAACGAAATGTCCACGTTAAGCTAGCTAAATTTTCTATATTGTGATAAAATTTGAGACTGAAAGAGATACGAAAATGCCTCCAAGTAATCTAATGTATCCCGAATTCCGTGATGTCATGCACTATGCTTCATTTAAAACCCTTTACTAAAGGAGCACCAATGATCAGTTTAGAATGATCATTTTAACTGGCCCATCACTTGAAATATTCGCACTAAATCATATTTAACTTTTGCTCTAGAGCTCAAAAAGGCATGAGTCCAACGCCCACGTTAAGCTATCTCAATTTTCTATATTGTGACAACATTTGAAACTAGAAGAGCTACGATAATGCCTCCAAGTAATCCAATGTATCCCAAACTGAGTGATGCCAAGCATTATGCTTTATTTATAAGCCTTTGCTCAAAGAGCACCAATGATCATTTTAGAATGATCATTTTAACTGTCCGATAACTTAACATGTCCACACTAAATCGTCCATAACTTTTGATTTAGGGTTCAGAATGACACTAATCCAACGTCCACATTAAGCTAGCTAAATTTTCTATATTGTGATAAAATTTGAGACTGAATGAGATATGATAAAACCTCCAAGTAATCTAATATATCCCAAATTTCGTGATGTCATGCACTATTGCTTCATTTATAAGCCTTTACTCAAGGAGCACCAATGATCAGTTTAGAATGATCATTTTAACTGGCCCATCACTTGATATGTCCGCACTTAATTGTACAAAACATTTGATTTAGAGTCTAGAATCACAAGAATGCACATCCACATTAAGCTAGCTCAATTTTCTATATCTTGACAATATTTGAGACTGAAAGAGATACGAGAAAGCCTATAAATAATCAAATGTATCCCAAACTGCATGATGTCATGCATTATGCTTCATTTATAAGCCTGTACTCAAGTAGCACCAATGATCAGTTTAAAATGATCATTTTAACTGGCCGATCACTTGACATATCCACACTAGATCGTCCATAACTATTTATTTAGAGTTCAGAATGAAACGAATCCAACGTCCACGTTAAGCTAGCTCAGTTTTCTATATTGTGATAGTATTTGAGACTGAAAGAGATATGATAAAGCCTCCAAGTAATCCAATGTATCCCAAATTGCGTTATGTCATGCATTATGCTTCATTTATAAGCATTTACTCAAGGAGCACCAATGATCAGATCAGTTTATAATGATCAGTTTAACTAGCTGATCAACTTGACATGTCTGTGCAAAATCATCTTTAAATTTTAATTTAGAGTTCAAAATGACATGAGTCCATTGCCTACATTAAGGTAGATCAATATTCCATATTTTGACAACATTTGGGACTAAAAGAGCTTCTAAAAAGCTACAAGAAATCCAATGTATCCGGAACTGCATTATGCCATGCATTATGTTTCATTTATAGGCATTTCCTCAAGGAGCACCAATGATCAGTTCAGAATGATTGTTTTAATTGGCCAATAAACTTGACATGTCCGCACAAATTGTCGGTAACTTTTGATATAGAGTTGGTAATGAAACGAATCCAACACCCACGTTAAGCTAGCTGAATTTTCTATATTGTGACAAACTTTAACACCAAAATAGTTACGAAAAAGCCTGAAAGTAATTCAATATATCCCAAACTGTGTGATGCCATGCATTATGTTTCATTTATAAGCCTTTACTCAAGGAGCACCAATGATCAGTTTAAAATGATAATTTTCACTAGCTGATCAACTTTACATTTCCACACTAATTTGTCTTTAACTTTTGATTTAGGGCTCAAAATGACATGAGTCCAACGCCCATGTTAAGCAAGCTCAATTTTCTATATTGTGAAAACATTTGATACTAAAAGAACTACGACAAAGCTTCCACCTAATCCAATGTATCCCAAACAGCGTGATGTCATGCATTCTGCTTCATTTATAAGCCTTTACTCAAGGAGCACCCATATTAATCTTAGATGATAATTTCAAATGGCGGATCAACTTGACATGTGCACACTAAATCGTCTGTATCTTTTGATTTAGAGTTTAGAATGCACGAACCCGACGCCCACATTGAGCTAGCTTGATTTTATATACCGTGACAATATTTGACACTGGAAGAGCTACGACAAAGCCACCAATTAGTCTATTGTATCCCAAACTGTGTGATGCCATGCATTGTACTTCACTTATAAGCATTTACTCAAGTAGCAACAATGATCAGTTTAAAACGATCATCTTAACTAGCCAATCACTTGATATGTCCACACTAACTCGTCCGTAACTTTGATTTACAGTTCAGAGTGACATGAATCCAACAACCATGTTAAGCTAGCTCAATTTTCTATATTGTGACAATATTTGAGACTGAAAGAGCTACGATAATGCCTCCAAGTAATCCAATGTATCCCAAAGTGTGTGATGCCACGCATTATGCTTCATTTATAAGCCTTTACTCAAGGAGCAGCAATGATCAGTTAAGAATAATCATTTCAACTATCTGATAAACTTGACATTTGCGCACTAAATCGTCTTTAACTTTTGCTCTAGAGCTAAAAATGGCATGAGTCCAACGCCCATGTTAAGCTATCTCAATTTTCTATATTGTGACAACATTTGAGACTAGAAGAGCTAGGACAAAGCGTCCAAGTAATGAAATGTATGCCAAACTGCGTGACGCCATGCATTATGCTTCATTTATAAGCCTTTTCTCAAGGAGCACCAATGATCAGTTTAGAATGATCATTTTTACTGCCCGATCACTTGACATGTCCGCAGTAACTCGTCCGTAACTTCTGACTTACAGTTGAGAATGACAAGAATCCAATGCCCACGTTAAACTATCTCAATTTTCTATATTGTGAAAATATTTGAGACAGAAGGAGCTACAACAAAAGCCTCCAATTAATCCAATGTAACCCAAATTGCGTGATGCCAAGCATTATGATTCATTTACAAACCTTTGCTCAAGGAGCACCAATGATCATTTTAGAATGAACATTTTAACTGGCCGATGACTTGACATGTCCACACTAAATCGTCCATAACTTTTGATATAGAGTTCAGAATGACACATATCCAATGTCCACATTAAGCTACCTAAATTTTCTATATTGTGATAAAATTTTAGACTGAAAGAGAGACGATAAAGACTCCAAGTAATCTAATGTATCCCAAATTCCGTGATGTCATGCACTATGCTTCATTTATAAGCCTTTGCTCAAGGAGCACCAATGATCAGTTTAGAATGATCATTTTAACTGGCCCATCACTTGACATGTCCGCACTAACTCGTCCATAACTATTGATTAAGAGTTCACAATGACACGAATCCAGCGTCCATGTTAAGCTAGCTCAGTTTTCTATATTGTGATAGTATTTGAGACTGAAAGAGATACGATAAAGCCTCCAAGTAATCCAATGTATTCCAAATTGAGTTATGTCATGCATTATGCTTCATTTATAAGCATTTACTCAAGAAGCACCACTGATCAGTGTATTATGATTATTTTAACTAGCTGATCAACTTCACATGCCAGTGCTAAATCGGATTTAAATTTTAATTTAGAGCTCAAAAGGACTTGTGTCCAACACCTACGTTAAGCTATCTCAATTTTCTATATTGTGACAACATTTGAGACTGAAAGAGGCTCTAAAAAGCCTACAAGAAATCCAATGTATCCGAAACTGCATTATGCCATACATTATGCTTCATTTATAGGCATTTCCTCAATGAGCACCAATGATCAGTTCAGAATGATTATTTTATTGGGCAATAAACTTGACATGTCCGCACTAAATTGTTAGTAACTTTTGATTTAGAGTTTGGAATGACACGAATCCAACACTCACGTTAAGCTAGCTGAAATTTCTATATTATGACAAACTTTACCACCAAAATAGTTACGAAAAAAGCCTACAAGTAATTCAATATATCCCAAACTGCATGATGCCATGCATTATGCTTCATTTATAAGCCTTTACTCAAGGAGCACCAATGATCAGTTTATAATGATAATTTTTACTAGCTGATCAACATTACATGTCCACACTAAATCATCTTTAACTTTTGATTTAGAGCTCAAAACGACATGATTCCAACGCCCATGTTAAGCTAGCTCAATTTTCTATATTGTTACAACATTCGAGACTGGAAGAGCTACGACAAGGCCTCCAAGTAATGAAATTTCTGTCAAACTGCGTGATGCCATGAATTATGCTTCATTATAAGTGATGGGGACATCAGGTCGTATGGCCAGCCAGGATACCAGACTGGCCGACCAGGGAGCTTGCCCGAGACAGCTGGGCCATTTGGCACGTCTGCCGGCCCAAGCGGTACTGCCGGACCTTCAACCAACAGGGCTGGACCGATCAACATTGCCGGCGGAGAGGCCCAAACCTCTGGCCCAACTGGAGGCGATGTGGATGACACCGCCGGTCCAATTGGTGATGCCGCCGGCTCCGGAATCAACTTGGCCGGCTCAGAAGACATTCTGGCCAGTACCTTGCACAGTCCAGCCGGTACAGCCGATCCAGCCGAGTGCACGGGCATCTCAACATCTACACAAGAAGACTCGGACCAGATAAGCTACCAGCTTCAGAACATGCATCTAGAGGAAGTCTCTACACCAGTGGTGCCACCAGGAGCAATGAAAAGGAGCAGATCAAGGGCGCTCTTCCACAAATTCAGCTTGTGGGTCGAAAGGCTCCTAGAAGATGATCGACAAGGGACATTGGGCCAGAAGTGCAAAGAAGAGTCGAAAGGCTTCAAAACAATGCAAGGGACTTCAGAGACTTGGGCTTTAGTGGCAAGAGAGGTCAGGGCCCAAAGATTCCTAACCCTACTCCAAGTCGAAGACTAGGAGCAAGGCGCGTGCATGCCACAAGGTCGGCCACCTTCCATTTCTTGGCCGTGAGGTAAGAAAGGTAAGTTTTCAAATTCGATATTTGCCTCATTCTGTTTTGCAGGGTAGGATTTAGATTATTTACATTTTTGAGTCAAAGACATTTATGAATAGGTCATTTTTCGGTTATGCACTTTTGTAAGTTTTTCATTTGTGCACTTTTGTAAACTTTGCATTTCTTTTCTTGAGTCGACCCTAGAAGGTCAAGCTGTCGAGCATATTAATAAGGCTCCTTCCAGTATTGTAGTTCAACAACCTTTTTGATAATTAATAGAGTGCAAATTTTCTTGTACAAGTTTTTCTCTCTAAATGACTTGTGCGCTTAGAACCTAGTCGAGACCAGCTCTCCTATCTCTAAGTTTGTGATTTATCACAAGGTTCATCACCCCTCGTGTGGTTCACTTCACCCTTCCATCCCATACCAATCAGAAAACCTCCATCCAGAAGCTTAAGGTCGAGTATCTCACCTGAACTTCTCCAAACAGCCCACGCGCATCCAAGCCTTGAATCGAGGCTTGTATCATTTTGGTATCAGAGCTTAAAGCTCCTAAACCAATTTGTTTCTATCCTTTAATTAGTTTTGTTTCTAGTTCTTGCATTAGTTTAAGTCGCATTCAAGAAAAATAAAAAATAAAATAACATCAAACTCAAACCGAGTGCATCTAGCTTCTACGTGCATCACTAGGGCTTAGATCCATTCTTGTATTGCAATTTTCGACGTTCCTTTTTGTTAGAATCATATTTCTATTATTATTAAGTTAAATTAAAAAGAAAAGAAAAAGAAAATAGGAAAAACACCAAAAGAAATCGACCAAGACAGCTAGCACTAGTTGTTAGAAAGTTTCCATTTTTTTTTCAAATCTACCGTTTTTTCGAATTTCCTTTTTCCCAGTTTTTCCTTTTTGCATTTTTTCGAATTCTTCTATATAAGGAACCCTCCTAATCGATTCTAGGAGCAGAGTAACTTGTTCTTTTCTTTGTAGTATGCAATGGCAGAAGAAAATAGAGATGCAGCCAAGGCCATGATGGCCATGTTCACCACCCTCCAAACGCAACTCGCATCAATCGGCGAGAGGTTGGAGTGCATGGAGAGGCCTGTGAGATTCCAGGCCACAAGGCACCTTATGGCTGAGCAACACCGTGCTGAGGGTCCTGAGCACCCTAGGACACGGCACGAACAGGAGGAGCCCCAGCCGGATGGAGATGAGGACGCACAGCCTCATGGCTATCACCCTAGGCCGAGAGGACCTCCACGGCAACCAGAAGCAGAAGGCAATGGCTTTGAGCCATATGGTCATCACCAGAGACCAAGAATGCCTCCTAGACATCATGAGGATGGAGATGAATACACCTACAACCGGGTAACTCATCCTGATGTCAAATTAACACCTCCTAGTTTTGCAGGAAAAGTAGACCCCGAAGCCTATCTTGATTGGGAGAGGAGGATGGATCACATCTTCGATCACTACAACCAACCAGGCCCTAGGAGAGTCTCCATGGCAGTAGCACAACTCACGGACAATGCCCTCATCTGGTGGGATCGTGAGGTGTCTGACCGAAGGAGGAAAAGGTTGAGGCCCGTAGACTCATGGGTTGACATGAAAGACCTCATGAGACAAAGGTTTGTTCCACCTTATTTTCATAGAGATTTGCAACGACGTTTTCATACTCTTAAGCAGGGTACCAGATCAGTAGAGGAGTAATATGAAGATTCTGAGAGACTAAGGAACAGGCTGGAACTCAATGACGTTGAGGAGGCTTTGATGGCACAGTTTATGGATGGACTACAAGAAAGAATCAGCCGCAAGGTGGAAAGGAAAATCTACAATGACTTCAAGGACTTGTTCCACCTATATGTCCAGGCTGAGCAGCACATCAAACGTAAGAGCCAAGACATCCGCAGCAAGCCTAAGACACCTTGGGCACCAAGCAACATTCCCAAGCCCGTAGAAAAAGGCAAAAGCATAGGGATCGAGTCACGGTTCAAGAGCAAGCCTCTTGAGCCAACCCGTGACCAGAGAGAGCCTAGTAAGTCCTCTAACCCTCAAAGATCACGTGACATCACTTGTTTCAAGTGTAGGGGTCGCGGCCACATCTCAAGAGAGTGCCCAAACAACCGGGTCATGCTGATTACGGAGGCTGGAGAGTATGAATCCCAAGATGAAGAGGACTATGAACCAAAAGGAGAATACGGTGACATTGAGTACCCTGATGTGGGGGAAGTGCTGGTCACTAGACGCATTCTCAGTGCAATGGTGGATCCTTCAGAGACCATCCAAATGGAGAACATCTTCCAAGCCGTTGCACCATCAAGCGCAAGGTATGTAACCTCATCATAGATGGTGGTTCTTGCACTAACGTTCCTAGTGTGTACATGGTTGATAAGCTATGTCTAGAGAAGACAAGGCACCCTCGACCATAGTAGACTGAGATGGCTCGATAACAAAGTGGAGCTCAAGATCCATTAGCAAGTCACTGTGCCATTCAGTGTGGGCAAGTACCAAGACCAAGTAGTGTGCGACGTGGTGCCAATGCAAGCTGGCAATCTTCTGCTAGGAAGGCCATGGCAGTTGGACAAGGAGACCAGGCATGATGGACGAACCAATCTCTACACTTTTGTGCATGACAAGAGAAAGGTCAGCCTAGCTCCTCTCACACCTGCCCAGGTACATGAGCTTCAACAGCAAATGAGTAAGGAAAAGAAGCTCATTAAATCTAATTTTCTTATTCAACCATGTCATGTCCGCAGAGCTTTATCCTCGAAGGATTTAATGCTACTAATGGTTTTCAAAGAAGTGTTGAATGTAGAAAAAGAACAGGTACAACTACCTCCTGAAGTAGCAGCTCTCCTCAACAAGTTCCAGGATGTGTTCCCGGAAGAGATACCAGCAGGCTTGCCTCCCCTACGAGGCATAGAGCACCAGATCGACCTCGTGCCCGGAGCAGCCTTGCCCAACCGGCCAGCCTAACGGATGAGTCCAGAGAAGTCCAAGGAGCTTGAGAAGCAAGTCAAGGAGCTCCTGGAGAAAGGCTATGTTCGAGAGAGCCTCAGTCCATGTGCCGTGCCAGTGCTACTAGTGCCCAAGAAGGATGGAACTTGGCGAATGTGCGTGGACTGCCAAGCAATCAACAACATCACAGTCAAGTACCGGCATCCGATATCACGGCTGGATGACATGCTAGATGATCTGAGTGGAGCCACGATCTTCTCCAAGATAGACCTCAAGAGTGGATACCACCAGGTCAGGATGAAGGAAGGTGATGAGTGGAAGACTGCTTTCAAGACAAAGCAAGGGCTCTACAAGTGGACAGTCATGCCATTCGGCTTGACTAATGCCCCAAGCACCTTCATGCGCCTTATGAACCAAGTTCTTAGGGCGTACATCAGTAAGTTCGTTGTAGTTTATTTCGATGACATTTTAGTTTATAGTAAGTGCTTAAGGGATCACCTCACCCATCTTGAGTTGGTGCTTAAAACCCTTCGAAAGAAGAGCTTTATGCCAATCTCAAAACTTGTCTTCTTAGGTTTTGTTGTAAGTTCACAGGACTTACAGGTTGATGAAGAGAAGATTCGAGCCATACAAGAATGGCCAACACCAAGTAACATCAGCCAAGTAAGGAGTTTCCACGGTCTGGCCAGCTTCTACAGGAGGTTCGTGCCCAACTTCAGCAGTATTGCCTCACCATTGACGGCAGTAGTGAAGAAGAACGTGGGATTCAGCTGGGGAGAAGCTCAGGAAAAGGCATTCCAGGCCTTGAACGACAGCCTTACGCATGCACCAGTGCTCGTCCTGCCCGACTTCAACAAGACGTTTGAAGTGGAGTGTGATGCCTCTGGAATAGGCATAGGAGCAGTGCTAACCCAAGGAGGAAGGCCAGTAGCATACTTGAGTGAGAAGCTAGGTGGTGCTTCACTCAACTACCCCACCAACGACAAGGAGCTCTATGCCTTAGTCCGAGCATTGGAGACTTGGCAGCATTACTTGTTGTCCAAGGAGTTTGTGATCCACACTGATCACGAGACTCTCAAACACCTCAGAGGGGAAACCAATCTCAAGAGGAGACATGCCAGGTGGATGGAGTTCATAGAGACCTTCCCGTACGTCATCAAGTACAAGAAGGGCAAGGACAATGTGGTAGCCGATGCACTATCAAGGAGGTTTGCCTTGATATCCACCATGGAGGCAAAGGTCCTAGGATTCGAGCACATCAAGGACCTATATAAGGATGATCCTGAATTTGCTGAGAGCTACAAGGAGTGTGGCACAGGGAGTCATGGCAAGTTTTACATCCATGAGGGATTCTTGTTCCGAGAGAGAAGGCTGTGCATACCACAAGGATCATTACGAGAGCTTATCATCCGAGAAGCTCATGGAGGAGGACTCATGGGCCACTTTGGTGTCGACAGGACTCTAGCAGTGGTCAAGGAGCACTTCTACTGGCCACACATCAAAAGGTCAGTAGAAGCCCATTGTGCAAGGTGCATCACTTGCAAAAAGGCGAAGTCCCGAGTGCACCCTCACGGGTTGTATCTCCCACTGCCCATACCTACACATCCATGGGTGGACATCTCAATGGACTTCGTTCTAGGTCTGCCCAAGATCAACCACAAAGATGCAATCTTTGTCGTGGTGGACAGATTCTCCAAGATGGCACATTTAATTCCGTGTGCCAATGTTAATGATGCCACACAAACAGCCGAGCTGTTCTTCAGGGAGATAGTACGGCTTCATGGAGTGCCAAGGACCATCGTATCAGACAGGGACACCAAGTTCCTCAGCCATTTCTGGAGGACCCTTTGGAGGAAACTACGCACGAAGCTGCTCTTCTCTACCACCTGACACCCTCAAACCGATGGCCAAACTGAAGTAGTCAACCAGACATTGTCAACTCTTCTCAGGACTAAACTAGGGAAGAACCTCAAGACTTGGGTAGAGTGCCTGCCATTCATAGAGTTCGCATACAACCGAGCCGTGCACTCAGCAACCAAGAAGACCCCCTTTGAAGTAGTATACGGCTTCAACCCTCTCACACCATTGGAGCAAATGCCACTGCCACCAGAAGAGATGACCAACCTCAGCGGAGCATCCAAGGCGGAGTTCATAGGGAAGTTACACCAGAAGGTAGCAGAGAACTTGGAGAAGAGGACCGGGCAGTACGTGACTCATGCCAACAAGGGAAGAAAGGAGGTGATTTTTCAACCAGGCGATTGGGTGTGGCTACACCTAAGGCAGGAGAGGTTCCCCAACCTAAGGAGTTCCAACCTAGCACCAAGAGGAGATAGACCATTCAGAGTGCTGGAGAGGATCAACAACAATGCCTACCGGATCGAGCTCCCAGGTGAGTTTAATGTGTCTAACACGTTCAACGTAACTGACTTAGCCCCTTTCCATGCCGGTAAACCAGTTTTGAGGTCAAAACCTACTGAAGAGGGAGGGGATTATGGGGACATCAGGTCGTATGGCCGTCCAGGAGACCAGACTGGCCAACCAGGGAGCTAGCCCGAGACTGCCGGGCCATTTGGCACGTCTGCCGGCCCAAGCGGTACCGCCGGACCTTCGACCAACCGGGCCGGACCGATCACCATTGCCGGCAGAGAGGCCCAAACCTCCGGCCCAACTGGAGGCGACGTGGATGACACTGCCGGTCGAATTGGCGACGCCGCCGGCTCCGGAATCAACTTGGCCGGCTCAGAAGACATTCTGGCCAGTACCTCGCATAGTCCAGCCGGTACAGCCGATCCAGCCGAGTGCACGGTCATTTCAACATCTACACAAGAAGACTCGGACCGGATAAGCTACCAGCTTCAGGACATGCATCTAGAGGAAGTCTCTACACCAGTGGTGCCACCAGGAGCAATGACAAGGAGCAGATCAAGGGCGCTCTTCCACAAATTCAGCTTGTGGGTCGACAAGCTCCTAGAAGATGATCGACAAGGGACATTGGGCTAGAAGTGCAAAGAAGAGTCCAAAGGCTTCAAAACAATGCAAGGGACTTCAGAGACTTGGGCTTTAGTGGCAAGAGAGGTCAGGACCCAAAGATTCCTAACCTTACTGAAAGAATATTGAGATTAGAGAGGAGAAATGTGAAGAATTGAATCCAGAAACTCAAAGAAAAGCATGAGAAAATGTCTTAGACTTCTGGAGAAGAATCTCCTAAGAGTTCTTTTAATACAATGAGTCTTTACAGCCCTTTAATAGAGGATTTACAATGTGAACGCAAAGGAAAACGAATTCAAACTTGTGGATGAGCTTGAATAGAGGAGGAGCTTGTCAACAACCAATGAGAAGAGAGGGGAAGACCTGCAAACTGTCTCATGAACGTTTGGTGTGGTTATCAAGGCTGTGTGCAGCTGGCATGACTGTTTGGTGTGGTTACCAAGACTGTGTGCAGCATTGACATGTCCTTTTCACCTTGATTCTTCCCCCAAGGTGATGTAAGATTGAATATCAATCTCACAAGCGGTACGGCCGTGACTCGCAAGACCGAGAATCTCTCTTGGCTTAAGCGGGCAAGGGAACTAAAAGGAGGGGGTTTTGATCGAATCACACGATCAAAGGTGAACCAACGGAGTTTGAATCTCTCAAACTAACCTGGCCGTGGCTTCAATAGAAAGGAAGTGAATCACACACTTATTTTCTAAAGAATAAGAACAAGTTCAAAGACAAGGCTTTGAAGAAAATACTTTGTATTCAACTTTTATTTCAATGGTGGTCTATCTTTACAATGAGGTCGTGCTGAGCTTATATAGTGCTCTTAGCAACGGTCCTAAACCTAAAAAGAGAAAAGGAAATCATATATTTAAAATATATGGCTGTTGGCCATTAATGTCTAGTTTGGCCAACAAGGAAAGTGTATATGCTTGAATCTTGAGAGCTTTGGGGCGAATGTAAGGTGTCTAGGTACATCATGGATGCTTTGGAAAGTCTTCAATACATGCCCAATTTGCAAGGAATAGAGATATTGCAATCTGAACACATTAAGTGCACTTCGGTCCATATATGGCAAGTCTTGGAGGAAAGGGATTCGCCTGATCCTCTGGTTGCTGGTGCATGGTAGGTTTATTTTGGGCTTCCTTAGGGCCTTAATAATATCTCCTGGACGCCATGTTTTGGTTTGCAAGTGATTAAACTAGTTGGTCATCTCACTTGCCATAAATGGCTCCAATCGGTTCATTTGAAGGCACGGATGGACCCGCCTGGTCCACGATGTGTTTGAGCTTCTAGAAGTGCTTAAGGGAACTCCTACAAGTACCAAAAAGTCTCCCGGTCGCCAAAGAAACGTTTGGATACTTTCATATAAGGAAAGTTCCAAATATGGTAAGTTTCAAAAACTCCAATTTGATGTATGGTACATGACTTGATCTGGCCTTGTTTTGGGTTAGCTGCATGTTGCCGCGTGTCCTCTCTGAGTCAGGATTATAGGCCAGGTTTGGTCTTGGCTGGCCGCTTCTTGGTTAAGCTTGGATTCATGAAGATACACCCATGTATCCTTTTGCGCGTATTTGGCCGCCTTTGTGTTCCTTGGGCCGGCCGGGCCGGGCAGTTGGCCGGGGTTTGTGCTGATGACCTCATCATACCCTCCTTCTTCGAAATGTTTTGTCCTCAAAACAGTTTGGCCTGCACATAGAGAAGGCAAGTTAATACCTTGATTTACTTGTGGGTTTAGGGCATTACCTTGGTTTATGGCCCTTATATGGTTTGGATGTGGCCATGGTGCATCTGGCGGTTGCTCCCTGATAAGAAAGGAAGAAATTACTCCTTTCCATTGCAGCTGGTTGCTTTGCTTTGCCTCCAAGGTGTTGGGTTCTCCATGGTCTCCTCTTGATTCCGAACATCGGCTTAATGTAGGAGGTGGGTCTTCTTGATCTTTGTTGAATCCTTGCTTTGTTACACCTGTTTCAACAACTTTTGGCAAAGACAAGTGCATTATGCTAGTACTGGAAATTTCAAATTGAAGCTCCTTCACTGCCTTAAAACTTTTAGGCTTAATATTTTCGAGTTCTACTTGTAAGCTTGTTATTAGTTGTCTAGTTGGGCATGTCTTAGCAAAGTGTCCTCTTTCTTGACATCTATAGCATATAATTTCATCTGTTTTCACATTGTTAGAGGACTTACCTGGCGTTTCCTTGACATGTATTCCAAGCAATGGCTTTGATGGTTTCATGTGTGCTATGGCTTGAGGCTTTTGAACTTGCTGGTCAATTTTTGGTTTGACCATCGGCTTAGCTACCTTTTGTCCATCTAAGGTGTTTGAAAACACGTTGTTCTGCTCAGCGCAGTAGGAAGGCTTGGGCTTATGAAAGGGCTGCATGTTTGGTGTAGACATCTCACTCCTTGATGCTGTTGGGTGCATAAGTTGTGTGGTGATGTTTCTGCGTGTTTGGTACTTCTTCACAAACTCCCTATACATTCGTGCCTTAAGGTCTCCCCAATCAAGGACTGGTTTGTTTTAGAAGGTCCGTGCATTTTCCTTCAACCACCAATTGTAGGCATCTCCAACGAGCATATCAACAGCATATGAGAGCTTCTCTTCTTTGGGGATGTTGTTTTAGCGCAGCCATTGTTTCATGTTGGTTTCCCATCGGAGGTATTCATCTGGATCCTTGTTATACCCTGAAAAGGTTAGAGATTTGGAATTGTAAATATATACCTTACTGGTCTGATTTCTTGATCTAGTTTGAGTGGTGTAGGTTAGCACTAGGCTTGACACAACGAAGTGGCGAGGCGTAATTTTCTTTGGCCAGCTTCGGTCAGTGGAATAGTAGTCTGGTGGCTCTGGTTTGAGTTCTTCAACTTCTGTTTCATTGTCAAAATGATATTCTGAATAGTCTTCATGCCATGTCCCATATCCATTAGAATCATCTACGTCGGACAAGTCTTGGTCATAGTCCAGTGGTTCTGGTTCAAGGTTTTCTCCATCTGATTCTTCCCTAAAATCAGTCTCCAAATAGTCTTGATTCCATGACTCTTCTGCATAGTCACACTCGCTGGTGGTTAGGCTTTGATCATAGTCGTTGTCTAGACTACAATCAGTTTGTGGTATGCTCATGGTGTCTTCTTCTTCTTCATAGTTCTCCATCATTAAATTTTGTACCTTGCACAACAATAAGAAGAGATATCAGGCCGAAATCAACAATTAAAGAAACTACACTCTAGTGAATATATGATATTAACACATAAGTAGTAAAATTAAAATCGATACAAGTAAATATTTTGAGGTTTTTGTTTTTGTTTCTTTTGGAAACTAACTTTAAAGCAAACTAAAAGACAATATTTTTTTTGGTTTTTGATATTTTAAATTAATTTAGGACGAAAAAACAATATTCAATGAATCTTTTTTTTTAACTTTACTAATAACTAAATTCGAAAATAACAAAATGAGTGATGCTTATCTTTTTGGTTTTTTTTTCTTATGATGAATGAAATTAAGTAAACATGAAATACAATTTTTTTGTGTTGGTTTTAGATTTATATAAGAGCAAACAAAAAAACAACAAGAAACAATGCAAATGAAGAATAAGAACAAATATTTTTATTTGGTTTTTTTGATAAGATGTAAATAAGAAAAATGCAAAAAAAAGCATAAAAAACAAAGGATAAAGGTTGGATGAACACAACCTGAGATAGGAGCTTTTAGCTCTGATACCAAATGATGTAAGATTGAATATCAATCTCACAAGCGGTACGACCGTGACTCGCAAGACCGAGAATCTCTCTTGGCTTAAGCGGGCAAGGGAACTAAAAGGAGGGGGTTTTGATCGAATCACACGATCAAAGGTGAACCAAGGGAGTTTGAATCTCTCAAACTAACCTGGCCGTGGCTTCAATAGAAAGGAAGTGAATCACACACTTAGTTTCTAAAGAATAAGAACAAGTTCAAAGACAAGACTTTGAAGAAAATACTTTGTATTCAACTTTTATTTCAATGGTGGTCTATCTTTACAATGAGGTCGTGCTGAGCTTATATAGTGCTCTTAGCAACAGTCCTAAACCTCAAAAAGAGAAAAGGAAATCATATATTTAAAATATATGGCTGTTGGCCATTAATGTCTAGTTTGGCCAACAAGGAAAGTGTATATGCTTGAATCTTGAGAGCTTTGGGGCGAATGTAAGGTGTCTAGGTACATCCTAGATGCTTTGGAAAGTCTTCAATACGTGCCCAATTTGCAAGGAATAGAGATATTGCAATCTGAACACATTAAGTGCACTTCGGTCCATATATGGCAAGTCTTGGAGGAAAGGGATTCGCCTGATCCTCTGGTGGCTGGTGCATGGTAGGTTTATTTTGGGCTTCCTTAGGGCCTTAATAATATCTCCTGGACGCCATGTTTTGGTTTGCAAGTGATTAAACCAGTTGGTCATCTCACTTGCCTTAAATGGCTCCAATCAGTTCATTTGAAGGCACGGATGGACCCGCCTAGTCCACGACGTGTTTGAGCTTCTAGAAGTGCTTAAGGGAACTCCTACAAGTACCAAAAAGTCTCCCGGTCGCCAAAGAAACGTTTGGATACTTTCATATAACGAAAGTTCCAAATATGGTAAGTTTCAAAAACTCCAATTTGATGTATGGTACATGACTTGATCTGGCCTTTTTTTGGGTGAGCTGCATGTCGCCGCGTGTCCTCTGTGAGTCAGGATTATAGGCCAGGTTTGGTCTTGGCTGGCCGCTTCTTTGTTAAGCTTGGATTCATGAAGATACACTCATGTATCCTTTTGCGCGTATTTGGCCGCCTTTGTGTTCCTTGGGCCGGCCGGGCCGGGCAGTTGGCCGGGGTTTGGGCTGATGACCTCATCACAAGGCAGCTATTTAACCATTTTAACCATGTGGTTAATAATAACTCCCTCCTTTTTCTTTTCCCTTGTTATTCAAACTGAATTTTCGTGCTCACACTTGCCTTGTAGGTCAAGATAGGTTTTATTTGATTTTCCTATGTCAATAATCAATACTCCCCCTCAAGCTAAAGACTTTGGAATCACCCTAAAGTCTTAAGCTTGGGAACCCAAGGCAACACCTCATTAAAAACCTTATTAAGGAAAACCACTTGGTACAAAACCTTAATAAGGGAAAAAGAGTGTGTTGCTCTTGGATTAGGAGACCTTTGATCATGGATGTGATAAATCAACAAGCCCAAGTTTGCTAAAGATGTTCTTGAAAACTTTGAGACTTGCTGCCTTTGTGAAAATGTCAGCTAGTTGGTCTTCACTCTTTGTATAACATGGCAGAATAGTTCCATCTTGACCTTTCTCTCTAATCTTATGGCAATCGATCTCTATGTGCTTGGTCCTCTCGTGAAACACTGAGTTTGAAGCAATGTGAATGGCTGCCTGATTATCACAATGGAAGGTAATTGGCCCTGTTTGTTCAATACCGAAATCTTTCAAGAGCGCTTTGAGCCAAGTTACTTCATTTGTCAGCTTCCTCATAGCCCTATATTCTGCTTCAGCACTAGAACATGATGCCACCTTCTGCTTCTTAGTCTTCCAAGTGACTAAGTTCCCACCAGTGAAGGTGCAATACCCCGTGGTTGATTTCCTATTGACCCTATCACCAGCCCAATCCGCATCACAATATCCGACAATTTCAGTGTTCCCATTCTTGCCCATCCATATGCCTTGACCAGGAGATCTTTTGATGTATCTAAGGATCCTTTCTACCATGCTCCAATGATATACAGTAGGTTTTTGCATATGTTGACTCACTTGATTCACAGCAAAACACAAGTCTGGTCGTGTTAGGTTGAGGTAGATCAACTTCCCAACTAGTCTCCTATACTGAGAAACATCCTTAAATAACTCATCAGCTTTCTCCCCCTTTCCGTTGACCTTGTAGCCATCTTCAAGAGGAGTTTTGGCCGTTAGCCCCAAGCTTTCCTGTGTCTGTCAACAGATCAAGAGCATACTTTCTTTGGGATAGAAAGAGCCCTTCCTGAGACCGACACACTTCAATACCCAAGAAGTACTTCAACTCTCCAAGATCCTTGATGTCAAATGAATTGCTTAAGAAGGCCTTTGTGGACTGAATTCCTTCCTTATCATCTCCTGTGATGATAAGGTCATCCACATAAACCAAGACCACCACAATTCCTTTTGCGTTTTGACAAGTGAACAAAGTATGATCTGAATGGGATTTTCTAAACCCATTATCAGTAAGTGTGGAGCTTAATTTGTGATACCACGCCCTTGGTGACTGCTTCAACCCATATATTTCCTTCCTAAGTCTTAAAACTTGTCCCTCTTTGCAAAGATGTTCAAGGCCTGGTGGTGGAGTCATATACACTTCCTCTTCAAGTTCTCCTTGTAGGAATGCGTTCTTGACATCCATTTGCCATAAGTCCCAAGTCAGATTCATAGCTACTGAAAGAACAACCCTTACAGAGTGTAGCTTAGCCACCGGTGCAAAGGTATCAATATAGTCCTCTCCATATGTCTGAGTGAAACCTCTTGCAACTAGATGTGCCTTGTACCTTTCTATGTCCCCATTGCTCTTATACTTGATGGTGAACACCCACTTGGAACTCACAGCCTTTTTGCCTTTGGGAAGTTCTTGTATATCCCATGTATGATTCCTTTCCATAGCTCCCTTCTCATCTCTTACTGCATCTAACCATTCTTTCTTCCTCTTAGCTTCTTCATAAGTCGTTGGAATCCGACTTTGTTCAATCTTTCCAAGGAATGCTTGATGACTAGATGGCAAGAGGTCAAGAGAACAAACAGCTTGTATGGGATGAGCCACGGCCTGGTTGTTGTAGAAGACCCTAGTGTTTACCCAATTGGATGGATCTTTCCTAAGTCTAGTACTTCTCCTTAGCTGCTGAACAGGTGGTGCAGCCTCCTATACAACCGTTTCCTCTTCCATTTGGTGAATACGTTCCTCTATACCCACTTCCAGGTCGACTTGTTCTTGGTTTTGTGCCGTAGCTTCTTCTTGGATTGGAGTTGGTTCTTGAGTTACCACCCCTTGTTCATTCTCTTGGATATCTTGTGAACTACTTGGGGTTCCTTCTTTTCTGTGTCTTGAATCCTTTGGCACATCATTTCCCAAATGATTCAAGAGAAACCTCAAACTCATAGCCAAATCAGAAGGTGACCTTGAGAGATCCTTCAATCCTTTCCAATCTTTCTGATCATAATAGCTTCGTTCTTCTATGAACTTGACATCTCTAGACACATATGTCCTGTTGTTTCTCGGATCATAGCACTTATAACCCTTTTGTGTTGTCGAATATCCAAGGAACATACACTTGATGCTCTTTGCCTCCAACTTGTTTTTTAGATCACCTGGAACATACACAAAGCACACACACCCAAATACACGTAAATGATCAATGGAGGGTTTAGTTTTATTGAGTACCTCAAATGGGGATATGTCTTGCAAGACTTTGGTTAGAATCCGATTGATGAGGTAGCAAGCAACCAAGACTGCATCTCCCAAAAACTTTTAGGAACATTGGTATGAAACATCATGGATCTTGCTACTTCCATTAAGTGTCGGTTCTTCCTTTCAGCAACTCCATTTTGTTGTGGTGTGTGTGGGCAGCTAGATTGATGTAGTATTCCATGTTTGTTTAAGTGAGCTTTGAATCTTTGACTTGTGTATTCCCCTCCATTATCTGATCTTAACACTTTGATCTTGGCATTGAATTGATTAGTAACATAATTATGAAAGTTTATAAATGCCTCATAAACCCTATCTTTAGATGGAAGTAATGTAACCCATGTATATTTTGATTTCTCATCTATAAAGGTCACAAAGTATTTATTCCTATCTCTAGACATGCAAGGTGAGGTCCAAACATCGGAATGTACTAAATCAAAGCAATGCTCATAAATGGTAGACGATTTAGGGAAAACAACACGACAATGTTTGCCAAGGATACAAGCCTCACAAACTGAGTGATCATAAGCAACATTAGGCATTATTAAGCTTAAAGCACGAGCATGAGTATGTCCTAATCTAGCATGCCATAAAACATCTTTATTAGCAAAAACACAGGATTTGAAAGCTAAGGAATCCAAATTGCTTGGAGGAGTGTCCTCAAGAACATAGAGCTCATCTTGAGTCCCACCACTTCCAAGTATCTTACCACTCTTAATATCGTGAAAGTAAACATTGTTAGGTCCAAAAGTAACATTGCAATTCAGGTCTTTAGTAGCCTTTTTGACCGAAACTAGGTTAGACTTAAACTTAGGTACAAAGAAAGCAGTACTTTCTTTGTGAAATAGTCTTAATTTTCTGGTTCCTTCAATTGGAATACTCTTACCATCAGATATAGTTACTTTTCCTAGACATGGTTCAATGTTCTTTAACAACCTAGCATTTCTAATCATATGGTGAGAAGCACCTGAATCCACTACCAACTTATGATCCGGTTTATCAAGCAATTTATGGGAGTAGAGTGTGATACCGGAGAGTTTTGAGGCATAGGCCTTGATGAGATCCTCCAAGTCACTCTTATTAGCATACTCCATGGATACATTCATAGCTACCTCCCCTCCTTGGTTGGTTGAACTTGCCGGTTCAGTCACAACCTTTTGAGAGATGTTAGCCTTTGAATCCTTGCACCGGTTTGGATTGAGATGAGGATGAAGTATCCAACACTTGTCCTTGATGTGGCCATTCCTCTTACAATGTTCACACATCACACTTTTCCTATCCTCTTGCTTAAACACGCTCTTGTTGGCCATGACTAGTTCTCCTTTTCCACCAAACAAACGAATGTTGCCTTGCTCCTTCTGAATCCGTGAGCACACCTCTTCGAAATCAGGGAGTTTTGGCTCTCTTAGGATGGACTTAATCACATCCTTAAAGGCTGGATTTATGTTGAGAAGGAGCCCAAATATCTTGTCTTGTTCCTTTCTTTCATTAAGCACCTTTGGATCCATAGAACTTGGTCTCAACATGTCAAGCTCGGACCAAGTTGATTGGAACTTGCTTAGGAACTTTGTGAACTCCATATCCTCTTGGTGTAAATCATTGAGAGCCTTCTTAACCTCATACACACGGCTGAGGTTTGAAACATCCCCATACACCCTCTTGAGAGTCTCCCAAAGAGACTTGGCGGTTTCACAATGTGAATAAGCTTCAAGAATGGATGGGTCCAATGAATTTCGGAGGAATCCAAGGACTGATTGATCTTCTTGGAACCACCTAGCTTCTTCTTTTCTTGTTGCCTCACCTTCTTCTCCTTTGGATCATCTATAGATGGAGTATTATCCTCCAAGATGTAATTCCAAAGTCCTTTGCCACAAATGGCTGTCTTGATGGTTCTTGACCATAATGTGTAGTTCAAGCCTTTGAAAACTACTGGTATCACCGTAGGTTTCAGGCTGGAACTGATTTGAACTGTATCCTCCATTGTTAGGCTTTGAAGAGCTCAAAAGAGGCAGCTTTTATGGTTGAATAAAACTGTGAGTTTTTAGTTTAAAGGCTGAGAGATTTTTGACAGAAGTTTAGATTAGAAACTGAGAGAATTGAGTAGAAAATATAAGAGAATGATCTTATGCTCTGATACCAGGAAAGAATATTGAGATTAGAGAGGAGAATTGTGAAGAATTGAATCCAGAAACTCAAAAAAAGCATGAGAAAATGTCTTAGACTTCTGGAGAAGAATCTCCTAAGAGTTCTTTTAATACAATGAGTCTTTACAGCCCTTTTATAGAGGATTTACAATGTGAACGCAAAGGAAAACGAATTCAAACTTGTGGATGAGCTTGAATAGAGGAGGAGCTTGTCAACAACCAATGAGAAGAGAGGGGAAGACCTGCAAACTGTCTCATGAACGTTTGGTGTGGTTATCAAGGCTGTGTGCAGCTGGCATGACTGTTTGGTCTGGTTACCAAGACTGTGTGCAGCATGGACATGTCCTTTTCACCTTGATTCTTCTCCCAAGGCAGCTATTTAACCATTTTAACCATGTGGTTAATAATAACTCCCTCCTTTTTCTTTTCCCTTGTTATTCAAACTGAATTTTCGTGCTCACACTTGCCTTGTAGGTCAAGATAGGTCTTATTTGATTTTCGTATGTCAATAGTCAATACCTACTCCAAGTCGAAGACTAGGAGCAAGGCGCGTGCATGCCCCAAGGTCGGCCACCTTCCATTTTTTGGCCGTGAGGTAAGAAAGGTAAGTTTTCAAATTGGATATTTGCCTCTTTCTGTTTTGCAGGGTAGGATTTAGATTATTTACATTTTTGAGTCAAAGACATTTTAGGAATAGGTCCTTTTTCAGTTATGCACTTTTGTAAGTTTTCCATTTGTGCACTTTTGTAAACTTTCCATTTCTTTTCTTGACTCGACCCTAGAAGGTCAAGCTGTCGAGCATATTAATAAGGGGATCATGCATTGTAGTTTGACAACCTTTTTGATAATTAATAAAGTGCGAATTTTCTCCTACAAGTTTTTCTCTCTAAAAGACTTCTGCACTTAGAACCTAGTCGAGACCAGCTCTCCTAGCTCTAAGTTAGTGATTTATCCCATACCAATCAGAAAACCTCCATCCAGAAGCTTAAGGTCGAGTATCTCACCTAAACTTCTCCAAACCGCCCACGCGCATCCAAGCCTTGAATCGAGGCTTGTATCAATAAGCATTTACTCAAGTAACACCAATGATCAGTTTAGAATGATCATTTTAACTGGCTGATCACATGACATGTCCGCAGTAACTCGTCCATAACTTTTGACTTACTGTTCAGAATGACATGAATCCAACATACATGTTAAACTATCTCAGTTTTCTAAATTGTGACAATATTTGACACTGAAAGAGCTACGATAAAGCCTCTAAGTAATCCAATGAATCCCAAACTGCGCGATGCCATGCATTATGCTTCATTTATAAGCCTTTGCTCAAGGAACATCAATGATCAGTTTGGAACGATTATTTTAACTGGCCGGTAAACTTGACATGCCCGCACTAAATTGTCTGTATCTTTTGATATAGAGTTCGGAATGACACGAATCCAACATCAACATTAAGCTAGCTCAATTTTCTATATTGTGATAAAATTTAATACCAACATAGCTATGTAAAAGCCTCCAAGTAATCCAATCTATCTGAAACTGCATGATGCCATGCATTATGCTTCATTTATAAGCCTTTACTCAAAGAGCACCATGATCAGTCTAGCAGATCAACTTTATATGTCCGCACTAAATCGTCCCTAACTTTTGATTTAAAGCTCAAAATGACATGTTTCCAACGCCCATGTTAAGCTAGCTCAATTTTTTATATTGTTTCAATAGTTGAGACTAAAAGAACTACGACAAAGCCTACAAGTAATCAAATGTATTTCAAACTGCGTGATGACAGGCATTATGCTTCATTTATAAGCCTTTACTCAAGGAGCACCAATGATTAGTTTAGAATGATCATTTTAACTAACTGATCAACTTGACACATCCACACTAAATCGTCTTTAACTTTTGATTTAGAGCTCAAAATGACATGAGTCTAACGCTCATGTTAAGCTAGCTCACTTTTCCATGTTGTGATAAAATTCGAGACTGAAAGAGCTAGTACAAAACTTCCAAGTAATTAAATATATCCCAAATTGCGTGATGCCATGCATTATGCTTCATTTATAAGCCTTTACTCAAGGAGAACCAATGATAATTATCGAATGATCATTTTAACTGGACAATCAACTTGACATGTCCGCACTAAATAGTCCGTTTACTTTTGATTTAGAAATGAGAGTGACACAAATCCAACGCAAGCGGTTAAGCTAGCTCAATTTTCTATACTGTGACAAAAGTTAAGACTGAAAAAGTTACAACAAAGCCTCCAAGTAATCCAAATATATTCCAAACTGCATGATGCCATGCATTATGATTCATTTATAAGCCTTAACTCAAGGAGTACCAATGATCAGTTTATAATGATCATTTTAACTGGCCGATCCACTTGACATGTGCGCACTAAATCGTCTGTATATTCTAATTTAGAGTTCAGAATGTCACAAATCAAACGCTCAAGTTAAACCAGCTCAATTTTCTATATTGTGACAGTATTTGAGACTGAAAAGGCAAAGATAAAGCCTCCAAATAATCCAATGAATCCCAAACTGTGTGATCCCATACATTATGCTTTGTTTATAAGCTCAAGGAGCACCAATGATCAGGTTAGAATTATATTCTAACTATCTGATCAACTTGGCATGTCCGCACTAAATCGTCATTAAATTTTGATTTAGAGCTCAAAATGGCATGAGTCCGATGCCCACGTTAAACTATCTCAATTTTCTATATTGTGACAACATTTGAGGCTGGAATAGCTACGACAAAGCCTCCAAGTAATCCAATGTATGCCAAACTGTGTGATTGCATGCATTATGCTTCATTTATAAGCCTTTACTCAAGGAGCATCAATGATCAGTTTAGAATGATCAGTTTAACTGGCCTATCACTTGACATGTCCGCACTAAATCGTACGTAACTTTTGATTTAGAATTCCGAATGATACGAACCCAATGCCCACATTAAGATAGCTCAATTTTCTATACTGTGACAATATTAGAGATTGAAAGAACTACGATAAAGCCTCCAAGTAGTCCAATGTATCCCAAATTGCATAATGCCATGCATTAGGCTTCATTTAGAAGCCTTCACTCAAGGAGAACCAATGATCAGTTTAAAATGATCATTTTAACTACCTGATCAACTTGACATTTCCTCACTAAATCCTCTTTAACTTTTGATTTAGATCTCAAAATAACATCAGTCCAACGCGCACATTAAGGTAGCTCAATTTTCCATATCGTGACAATATTTGAGATTGAAAGAGCTACGATGAAGCCTCCAAGTAATCCAATGTATCCCAAACTGCATGATGCCATGCATTATGCTTCATTTATAAGCCTTTACTCAAGGAGCACCAATAAATAATTTAGAATGATTATTTAACTGGCCGATCAACTTGACATATTCACACAAAATCGTGCGTAACTTTGATTTAGAGTTCAGAATGACACACATCCAACGCCCACGTTAAGGTAGCTCAATTTTCTATATCGTTACAATATTTGAGATTGAAAGAGCTACGACAATGTGTCCAAGTGCGTGATGCCATGCATTATGTTTCATTTATAAACCTTTATTCAAGGAGCACCAATGATCAATTTAGAATGATCAATTTAACTGGCCGATCACTTAACATGTCTGCACTAAATAGTCCGTAACGTTTGATTTACAATTCCGAATGATACGAATCCAACGCCCATGTTAAGCTACCTTAATTTTCTAGATTGTGACAATATTTGAAACTGAAAGAGCTACCATAAAGGCTCCAAGTAATCCAATGTATTCCAAATTGCGTATTGCCATGCATTAAGATTTATTTAGAAGCCTTCACACAAGGATCACCAATGATCAGTTTAAAATGATCATTTTAACTAGCTGATCAACTTCACTGTCTGCACTAAATGTTCTTTCCCTTTTGATTTAGATCTCAAAATAACACCAGCCCAACGCCCACATTAAGCTATCTCAATTTTCTATATCGTGACAACATTTGAGATTGAAAGAGCTACGACAAAGCCTCCAATTAATCTAATGTATCTCAAACTGTTTGATGCCATGCATTATGCTTCATTTAAAAGCCTTTACTCAAGGAGCACTAGTGATCAATTTAGGATGATCATTTAACTGGTAGATCTACTTGACATATCCACACTAAATCGTGCGTAACTTTGATTTAGAGTTTAGAATGACACAAATCTAACACCCACGATAAGGTAGCTCAATTTTCGATATCGTTACAACATTTGAGATTGAAAAAGCTATGAAAAAGACTCCAAGTGATCCTATGTATCCAAATTGCGTGATGCCATGCATTATGCTTCATTTATAAACTTTTACTCAAGTAGCACCAATGATCAATTTAGAATGATCATTTCAACTAGCCTATCAACTTGACATATCCACACTAAATTGTGCGTAACTTTTGATTTAGAGTTCAAATTGACACGAATCCAATGCATAGGTGAAGCTAGCTCAATTTTCTATATTGTGACAACATTTGGGAGTGAAATACCTACGACAAAGCCACACTAACTAGCTGATCAACTTGACATGTCCGCACTAAATCGTCTTTAAATTTTGATTTAGAGTTCAAAATGACACGAATCTAACGCCCACGTTAAGCTAGCTCAATTTTCTATATCTTGACAGCATTTGAGATTGAAAGAGGTACAACAAAGCCTCCAAGTAATCCAATGTATCCCCACCTGCGTGATGCCATGCATTATGCTTCATTTATAAGCCTTTACTCAAGGAACACCAATGATCAATTTAGAATGATCATTTTAACTGGGCCATCAACTTGACATATCCACACTAAATCGTGCGTAACTTTTGATTTACAATTCAAAATGACACGAATCCGACGCCTAGGTTAAGCTAGCACAATTTTCAATACTGTGACAAAATTTATAAACAAAATAGCTACGACAAAGCGTCCAAGTAAATCGTGCTTTTGGATTGTGGATTTTTCTTGCTTGCATGTTACACATCTTTGGCAAGCTTTCTCAACATCACTCCTCATGGGTGGCCAAAAGAAGTGTTCCTGCAATACATTTAATGTCTTTTCCACGCCAAAGTGACCTATAAGACCACCTGAATGTGCTTCCTTAACAAACAAGTCTCGCAAAGACAAGTTAGGTACACATAACTGATTATCATAAAACAAGAAGCCTTCACTCTTAAAGTATTTTACAGTACCAAAATTTTTACAAGAAGCATAAATATCCTTAAAATCAGCATCAATAGCATATAACTCTTCGATTTTCTCAAACCCTAGTAGTTTAACTTCTAAAGATTTCAAGAGCACATACCTCCGAGAAAGAGGATCGGCTACTACATTTTCTTTACCTTTCTTGTATTTGATCACATAAGGGAAGGTGTCAATAAATTCGACCCACCTAGCATGTCTTTTGTTCAGCTTTTGTTACCCTTTGAGATGTTTGAGTGACTCATGGTTGGTATGGATGACAAACTCCTTGGGCCAAAGATAATGTTGCTATGTTTGCAAGGCCCTCACAAGCGCATATAGTTCTTTGTCATAGGTTGGATAATTGAGTTTGGCCCCTCCGAGTTTCTCACTAATGTAGGCGATGGGCTTCCTTTCCTGCATAAGAACAGTACCAATACCAACTCCTGAGGCATCACATTCAACTTCAAAAGTTTTATCAATGTTAGGAAGAGATAGCACCGGGGAGTGTGTGAGCTTGTCTTTCAAGGTTTGGAATGCCTCCTCTTGCGCCTGCTCCCACTTAAATCCCACATTCTTTTTGATAACCTCAGTGAGTGGAGCTACTATAGTGCCAAATTCAATGACAAATCTCTGGTAAAACCCAGCTAGGCCATGGAAGCTTCTTACTTCCCCAACATTCTTTGGACTCGGCCACTCCTTAATCGCTTTTATCTTTTCCTCATCAACTTTAATACCATATGTACTCACAACAAAACCTAAGAAGACAAGGTTATCTGTTCCAAAAGTACATTTCTTAAGATTGGTGTACAAGGTTTCCTTTCTAAGCACTTCAAAAACCTTTCTGAGGTGTTCTACATGATCATCTAAGGTTCGGCTAAAAACTAGAATGTCATCAAAGTATACTACCACGAAATGACCTATGAATTCCCTAAGGATATGGTTCAGCAATCTCATGAAGGTACTAGGTGAATTTGTCAACCCAAAAGGCACTACTAACCACTCATATAAACCTTGTTTAGTTTTAAATGCAGTTTTCCACTCATCACCTTCTTTCATCCTAATTTGGTGATAACCACTCTTAATATCTACCTTAGAGAAGATGCTAGAACCATGCAATTCATCTAACATATCATCTAATCTAGATATAGGATGGTGATACTTTACAGTGATATTGTTGATGGCTCTGCAATCAACACAAATTTTCCGGCTTCAATCCTTTTTGGGACAAGAAAAACAGGTACAGCACACGGGCTCATACTTTCGCGGATATGTCCTTTCTCCATGAGTTCAGTGACTTTCTGTTGAAGCTCCTTGGTCTCCAGGGGGTTGGTTCTGTAGGCTGGCTTGTTGGGAAGAGATGCTCCTGGTAGAAAGTCAATTTGGTTCTCAATTCCTCAGATTGGTGGTAAGCATTGCGGTTGCTCCTCCAGAAACACATCTTTATATTCCTGCAAAAGAAGTTGAATTTTGCTAGGAATGTCCTGCAAATAGTCGATAGTATGAAAGCATTATTTAAGCACAAAGAGTAGGTGTGGTAAGTTACTCCCTGGGTTGGACTTAGTCATAAGATTAGTCATTAAGCCATTGCAACTTATAGGGTTTAGACCATAATATCACTAGCTGCATTGGTACAGCTACCTCCATCTATTACTAAGCTACATACCTTAATTTTAACTAGACAGAGAGTGTGGAATAGGCTCTCTTTTTGCTCATTCTTTTCTGTCCTTGTTTGTAAGGTTAGAGTTCTCCTAGTGACTAAGAGTTGTCCAGCATGGGGCATGTCTACATTTTCTTCCAAGGACTCAGCATCCGAATAGTCATCCTCTGATTCTACCTCACCATTAGCCCTAATAACTATGGTTCTTTTATTGGTACATTCCCTAGAGTAATGACCAAAGCCGTTACACTTAAAACACTGAATTTCCCTAGTTTTGGTGCTAGAACCCATATCCATTCCCTTAAGTTTCGAATCTTCTACCTTAGGTTTAGTGAAAGGCTTGTAATCTTTGCTAGACTTATCCTCCTTAGATTGGCTAAACCTAGTAGAATTAAATCCGAGTTTAGGGTTTTTCCTCTTAAGTTCTTTTTCGAACATGATAGCCTTATGGAGAAGTTCTTCTATTTCGACATAATGGTGAACATCTAGCGTATCTATGATTTTGCTATTAAGGCCACCCATAAGCCTAGCCATAGTGGCTTCACTATCCTCTTGAACACCAGCCCTAAGCAAAAAGGTTTCCATCTCCTTAAAGTACTCCTCTACGTTTCTAGATCCTTGAGATAGGTTTCTAAGCTTAAAGTGAAATTCCCTGTGGCAGTGGCTAGGAATAAACCTTTTCCTCATGATTACTTTCATCTGGTTCCAGGAATCTATAGGAAAATCCCCTGACCTTCTTCTAGAAGTAACTAATTGATCCCCCAAACTTAAGGCATAATCTTTAAAAGCGGTTGGTGCTACTCTAACCTTACTATACTGGATGTATTCCCTACAATCAAAGACTATTTTTATCTTCTTTTCCCACTCTAGATACTCCTCAGGTTCATTGGTTCCATGGAAAGAAGGAATCTTGATTTTAAGGCCAGCCAAAGGGTCGCGAGGATTGGGTTGGTTATTCCTATGCGGTTGGTCGTCTCTTGGCTGCCTTCTCCTAGTGTGTTGTGACCTAGATGGGTGACTGTAGTATTGCTAAGTATCAGAAGGTGGCTGGTTTATCCAAATTCGGTCATTTATGGATCTTTTTATTTCAGCTCTTATGGTTGTCATACTTCATCCATCATGGCTTTAAAGGAATCAAGGAGTTGTTTGTTGGAGTTTGAGAATTCTTCTCCATTATTGCTAGTTCCTACCATGGTACCTGACAAATTCATAAAACTGAAAAAGTAAAAGGTTCAAAAGTAAAACACAGAAACTGACACAACAATTCGCTGAAACAAAGACACAAGAACAAAGACATACCCTAGCAAAGCATGTTCTAGACCCTTTGAACTCCGGTTTTGAAATGGGTGAGTCTAACAACTTTAGATTCGTTTTGAAACGTTTTTAATTGGTATTCCTGGTTCTATTAAGTCTTAAGAACAAGTATCATTCAGGTTTTAATATCTAAAATATTCAAACAAAAGGTGATAAACTCGGATTAACAAAACCAGTTTCTTAAAACCTTAACGGTGCCGATTGGGTGTTTCAAAGGTTTTGTCCATTAGAATCGGTTCTCATATATTTTCAAGTTAATTTACAGGTTCTTCAAAGATCTAAGATCAAGTATAAACAAGAAAAAGCCCATAAACATTTTAAAAAAATTGCAAAACGAAGGCGAAAGGTTACAAAATGTTTTTGCAAGAATACGAAAGGGTGCAAAGGGGTTTGTAGAGATACAACCTGGTTTAGAGTGGGATCGGATACCACTTTATGTGATCCTGATGAGGATAAAGCCCCTGATCAACTCCAAATGGTTGTGGAAGAGTGGATGAATGGATTGAAGTTGCGGAATGGGTGAAACAATGGTGTAACTTGCGGATGTGTGAGCTCTTAAGTGGATGGATCCGAGAACAAAGGGAAATGGATGATACTTCTCTAGGATGGGGGAAAATCCTTGGACTTTCTGCTTGCTCTGTGTGAATGACAAAGGCCAGGAACGTTGGGCAAGGGGTGAATCGAATTGAAATTTCCAAGGGTGATGAAGATCCCTTAGACTTTCAGCTCTTGAGAGGAATGAGAAAGTGTTCTAAAATTCCTTATTGAAGAGGATGATCAAACGAGTTTAGGAAGGAGATTTGCTATTAAAATGTTTGATGATTTAGAAAGAAGAATACAAGGGAGTACTTATAGTAGTCTAGGAAACTGAAAATGACTCCTTAAATTCTACCAAAACATTAAAGAAAATACTTAAAGAATTACAAAGACAACAAAGACAAAGACTAAGAAATAAAGAATGTTTTGACTTGAGTCTTCCTATCTTATTTCGTGGATGATGAGATAGAATGGGCCTTGATTCATCAAGAGGCTCTGGTAAAGTACCTTGGGCTTGACTCATTAAAAATATCTTAGAAAACCCACAGGGACAAAACAAAGAATAGAGAAAAAGAGTACAATCCAAGGCACCTCTCTTGCTGAGGTTTAGGTGGCTTGAATCACAACCAATGAGGTTGGATTAGCACACACTAAACTGGCCTGAATGGTGTTGAGAAGGTGCTGTAGTTTTGTCTTAATTTTGGCTTGCTTGGATCGGGTAATGAGGCTATTGAAGATTTGTACCTGCTCCTTAGCATCTGTAGTGGCTGTTTCCTCCTCTGGTTCAAGCTGCTCCTTAGGTTGTGGTTCCTTGCTGGCCATGCTCACATTAGCACCAATGATCAGTTTAGAATGATCATTTTAACCGGCTGAGCAACTTGACATGTGCGCACTAAATCGTCCGTAACTTTTTATTTAGAATTCAAAATGACACGAATCAAACGCTCACGCTAAGCTAACTCGATTTTCTACATTGAGTCAAATTTTAAAGCCTAAATAGCTACCAAAAGCCTCCAAATAATCCAATCTATCCTGTACTGCGTGATGCCAATCATTATGGTTCATTTATAAGCCTTTATTCAATGAGCACCAATGATCAGTTTAGAATGAATATTTTAACTAGTTTATCAACTATAATCGTCTTTAACTTTTGATTTAGACCTCAATATGACACGAGTCCAACGCCCATGCTAAGCTAGCTCAAGTTTTCATATTGTGACAACATTTGAGTCTGAAAAAGCTACAAAAAAAACCTCCAAGTAATCCAGTGTATCCAAACTTTGTGATGCCATGCATTATGCCTTTACTCAAGGAGCACTAATGATTTGTTTAGAATGATCATTCTAACTGAACGATCAACCTGACATGTCCACACTAAACCGTCCGTAACTTTTTATTCAGAGTTCAGAATGACACGAATCAAATACCAACGTTAAGCTACCTTAATTAGGATACTGTGACAAAGTTTTAACACAGAAATACCAACGACAAAGCATCCAATCAATCCAATTTATCCCATACTGTGTGATGCCATGCATTATTCTTCATTTACAGGCCTTAACTCAACGAGCACCAATGATCAGTTTAAAATGATCATTTTAACTAGACGATCAACTTGGCATATCCGCACTGAATCGTCTATAACTTTTGATTTAGAGTTCAGAATGATACAAATCCAACGCCGACGTTAAGCTAGCTCAATTTTCTATATTGTGACAAAATTTGAGACTGAAAGAGCTACTACAAAGTCTACAAGTAATCTAACAAATCCCAAACTGTGTGATGCCATGGATTATGCTTCATTTATAAGCCTTTACTCAAAAAGCACTAATGAGCACTTTAGAATGATCATTTTAACTGGCATATCAACTTCATATGCCCGCACTGAATCGTCCATACCTTTTGATTTAGAGTTCAGAATGACACGAATCCCACACCCACGTTAACCTAGCTCAATTTTCCGTAATGTGACAACATTTGAGGCTGAAAGAGCTACGGAAAAGCCTCCAAGTAATCCAATGTATCCCAAACTGCGTGATGCCATGCATTATGCTTTGTTTATAAGCCTTTACTCAAGAATCACCAATGATCAGTTTAGATGATCATTTTAACTGGCCGATCAACTTGACATGTACGCACTAAATCGTCAGTAACTTTTGATTTAGAGTTTTTAATGACACTAATACAACACCCACATTGGAGACTGAAAGAGCTACCACAAAGCCTTCATGTAATCCAATCTATCATGCATGATACTACAAGAAAACTGGCAAAATGCAACTGCATTTTGCCACCATAGCCGTAGTCGCAAAATTTGCGACCAAATTTGCCACGGATATTGGACCAATTTGCGACTAGGGTGCAGTAGTCACACATTAGTCACAAATTTGGGACTAAAAATGTAGTCACAAATCCGTGGCAATATGATACCAGCTTGCGACTAATATGCGACTATGTTTGTTAGTCGCTAATCAGTCGCAAAGTAGCGACTAATTAGCTACTACATGTGGAAGAATCCCATGTTGGTCGCATATTGGTCGCAAAATATGCGACCAATTTGTGACCACTGTGGGAGTGGCTCTTGAGTCTCAAAGTGGTGGCAAAGCCACAACATAAAAAACATGTGCGAGGTAGGTATACTGACATATAAGCGACCATGCTGTTGTGATCGCAAAGTAGTGGCAAAGTAGTGGTAAAGTAGTGGCAAAATCTTATATATATATGCCCCCATGTCACATTCTCTCATTTGTAGAATCAAAAGGAAAAAAACTTCAAACATGTGGGGAAATTATAATAATTCGAGACATTGGACTTACAAAAGGATTGATAATCAAACAAGAAATATATCGGCGGAATTTGCACAAAGCATGGAGCAGTTCATGAATTTTGCAAGTAGTCAACCAATAGCTCAAAGTAGCGGAGGTAAGTTTTCTGTCCTTGTATTAATTGCAAAAATGATAAACTTCTTCCGGGATGAAAAATATGGAATCATTTATATAGTCTAGGATTTATGCCAAATTAATATATTTGGTATAAACATGGAGAAGAGATGAATGTTCAGTTAATCACGAGTAGTCGGGGTGATGATGCCCAAAGAAATCAGGGAGGTACATGTGGTACTAGTGAAGATAATAGGGCCATCTAGTAATAGATATGTTGAAATCGTGACGAATGCATTTGTGAGACTACGACTGATGAGTACAATAATCAGAACGAGGAAGAATTTAATAATGTAGAAGAACCAAATTCAGAAGCACAAAAATTTTACAACATGTTAGAAGCTGCAAAAAATCCATTGTATGATGGTTATCTGGAAGGGCACTCACAGTTATCTTTATCTGCTCGGTTCATGAACATTAAGTCTAATTTTAATCTACTAGAAAAATGCATGGATTCTTGGCCAGAGCTGTTTACCGAATATTTTCCCGAGGAGAATCAGGAAATGGGTTCATATTATGAAACCAAAAAACTGATGCAAAATTTAAGGCTCCTGTTTTATAAATTGACGTGTGTTCACAATTGTATGATCTTTTGGAAGAAAGATGAGAAATGGGAAAATATAAATTTTGCGATTCCCCCCGATATAAGCCAAGCGAGGGCAGGACGAGAATACCTTTAAGTCGTATGTGGTATTTACCTATAGGCTATAAACTTAAGAGAATGTATCAAAGCGAGAAAACCGCAGAGGCAATGAGGTGGCACGCAGAGCATGAATCAGAAGATGGAGAAATGAGTCATCCATCGGATGCTGCGGAGTGGAAAAATTCTCAATATCTACATCCAAGATTTGCTGTGGAATCTTGAAATATTTATCTTGGCTTATGTGCTGATGGGTTAAATCCATTTGGGATGTCTCGAAATCATTCATTATGGCTGATTATTATCACTTCATATAACTTGCCACCTGATATGTGTATGAAGAAAGAGTACTTGTTTTTAACAATTCTGAATTAGGAGCCAAATCATCCGTGCGCTAGTTTGGATATATTCCTCCGACCTTTGATTGATGATATGAAAGAATTGTGGTCTACGGGAGTTGAGGCATACGATGTGTCGTTGAATCAAAATTTCAAAGTAATAGTCGTGTTACTGTGGACGTAAGCGATTTTCCAACGTATGAAATGTTGTCAGGATAGACAACGCATGGTAGACTATCTTGTCCTATTTGTATGGTGATACGAACGGATTTCAATTACCAAATGGTAGAAACACGTGTTGGTTTGATTGTCATAAAAGGTTTCTTCCTAAGTTTCATCCGTTATGAAAAAATCAAACAAATTTTTTAAAGTACAAGCAGGCTTTGAATGACTATCCTCCACAACCATTGACAGGCGAACAAGTTTTATACGAGCTAATAAAAACTATCATCCTCTAAGAACATCTGACTGGGGTGGAAACGGTCATGAAACTAAAGAAGAAGGTTATGAAGCTGGCACAAAGAAAGCATATTTTGGGAGTTTCCGTACTGGACGAATCTTAACCTACGACATAATCATGATGTGATGCATATAGAGAAGACTTTTTTCGATAACATCAGTAATATTATTATGAATGTCAAGGATAATTCAAAAGATACAGTTAACTCAATGTTGGATATTGCAAAGTTTTGCTCATGAAAATAGTTGCACATGGATGGTCGGGGTAATGCTCCATTCCCTATATTTAGATTGACAGAAAAAGCCAAAGAACGCTTATTGGAATGTATCAAAAATGATGTCAAATTTCCGGATGGTTACTCTGCAGATTTAGCAAATTGTGTGGATATGGATGGACTGAAGTGGTCGGGCATGAAAAGCCATGATTGCCATGCTCTTATGGAGAGGCTTCTCCCTTTTATATTTGCATAACTTTTACCATGAAACGTTCATCTAGCATTATTAGGTATATACTATTAAACATATTTTATATTTTAGGTAAGTAAAATAATAATAATTGCATGTACTAATTACTAGATTTTAATGTAGGGATTGGAGGATTTTTCCGATATCCATGCTCCAGATCATTGCAACAAAGTCGTGTCCATATTCTGAAGGAAAACATAGTCATAATTTTGTGCAATTCGGAGAAGATCTTTCCACCTGCATTTTTCGACGTCATGGAGTACCTACCTATACATCTGCGATACGAAGCTGAATTGGGTGGACCCGTGCAATATAGGTGGTTGTATCTATTTGAAAGGTTTTTTAAAAAACTTAAAAGCAAGGCAAAGAACAAACGATATGTTGCATGGTCGATTGTTGAATCATATATCACTGATGAGATATCTTACTTCTCAGAGCATTACTTTGCTGCCCATATACACACCAAAAAGAGGTAGTAAAAATAAATTATTGTGTTTATTAATTAATTATTTTATTTTGAAGGTTAAGTAATTAAATTTTCATGCTAAATCATGTATAATATATATACAAGTGTACTAGATTCGATGAAGGTGACGTCCCTGTGTATCCGGATCCAGACGGCCCGGATATATTTACTCACATGGGTCGTACAAGTGGTAAAAGTAAAGAAATATGGCTCTCCAAAAAATAATACAAATAAGCATATGCATATGTTTTGCGGAATTGTGAATATTTTCGTCCATTAGAGAGATAAGTACTATGAAAACAGTTTCATTTATTACATTAAAATTTCATTGTAATTTAGCAATATATATTACTTTTTTATATTTAATTTTGTAGCATGTTTGAAGATCTCATTCGTTGTACGTATCCATATCTTTTGGAAGATGACATTTCATCGAAAAAAGAGGAAGAGTTCCACATATGGGTTCAAAATTATGTATGTATAATTAATTCATATGTATATATATTATTTATATTAATTTTTTTTTTTTAATTTTGAAATACTAATTATTGAGTATATATATATGATCATAGGTCAATGCAAGCACTTCAATAGATCGACGCGCCTTTCCAATATGGGCTCAAGAATTAATGCAATGCACGATCAATAAAGCGTCAACTTGGCCGATATATTTTACAAGAGGTTATATGTTCTACACAAAAAAACATGGAAATAGGAGAAAGACATGCAACTACGGTATTTGTGTCAAGGGAAAAAAATTCTCAGATGCATATGATGAAACTGATTTCTTCGGGATTTTAACTGATATCATTTAACTTGAGTATGTTGGACTCATAAATTTTAAGATCACGCTTTTTAAATGTGAGTTGTACGATCCTACGCGTTTGAAAGGAACTCAAAAGTCGGAAAATGGCATCGTTGATGTCTTATCATAAGTGAAATACTACAAATATGAACCATTTATTCTAAGTAGATACGTAAATCACTAACTATAAATCTATATTAATTTATATATTACGTACGTAAAATTCTATAAATTAATTTGCTTATATATAATTAAATAATTTACATTTCATTAATTATGATGTACCAACCTCTCAAACAGATCAAGTTTGTTATATTCTTTATCCGCACACCAAATCATCATCAAAACAAACATGGCTCAGTGTTCTCAAAGTTAATCCCATATTTAAGATTTTGGGGAAATACAAAAACAAAGATGAGATTGTCCTTTTGCAACAAAAAATGATGAAGAAATAACGGTGGTTGAAGAGATAGAAGTGGATTGTTTGGTTGGTATAGTTAATCATACCGAAGAAATTAATTTCGATGTCGCAGATGCCGAATTGGAAGATGAATTTCAGTGTAATATTTCATCTTTAGATGCCAATGAGGACGAAGAGATGTAATATATTTGACTTTTTATGTATTTTTTACATTTAATCCTTATATATTTCTGTAAAATATTATTGTTTACTTAGTAATTGAAGTTTATACAACTTATAATGATGTTATCAATCTTATATAATTCATAGTATTCACAAAAAGTATATAATTTAGGTTTTAGGGTAATAATTGTGACTACTTGGCCAACACATTGCCACTACATTAGGAATATGGTCGCAAATTGGTCACAAAAATAATCTTTAGTCGAAAAATTGGTCGCTAATTTGCGACCAATTTATGACTACATGTTGAAAATTTCTTTTATGGTTGCAAAGTGGTCGCAAATTAGCGACCAATTTGCGACCACAATTGTAAATTTACATTTTCCCTATGTGTTATTCACATTTACAACTTATTTTTGCAATTTTAGGTAAGTACTAACCATTATAAATGGAAAAATATAAACAAAACCATAATTGTCTTGATGTAAATTTAAGAAACATTTGAATTGTATATAAGTGGTATAAGATTAAGTGAATGCGTTAAATGTTTTAGGTAAATGATATGTAAATTTGGTAAATTTGTAAAATGTTGTTGTTTAATAGTATTTGCAAAATTGACCTAAAATTTGTCTTCAATTGTAAGTTTAACCACTTAAACTTTTTTTTGCAAAACTAACTTTCTATCTCTTTTTTTATCCTTCAACAATAACTTTATTTACAACTTTGCCATTAACTTAAAAAAAACAACACAAAGACCATTATGAACAAATTTTTCAAAAATATTACGAAAATTTCATCTTTTTCATTGCAGACAACCACCATTGTCGTGGTTATTGGGAGCTCTTAATTCCATCGACTCACCCACCATAATATCTCTATTCCTTCATCAAATCTCATTCATCTCAACTTCTTTCATTTTCTCTCACATTTTCTTCCAATTTCTCTCTTAACACTACATTCAAAAGCTTCCAACTTTTCAAAAATTCATCATTATCCGTTAAAATAAGCTTCTCGGAGTCTATATCGGTCATCATTTAAGTCGCGTAGCTAAAAAATCAAGATCAAAGGTTAGTTTTCGTATTTTGGCTTTGGTTATATTTTTCAGTTCATACAGTTATGAGAAGTCTGCTTTGTAATATATTTACAAAGCAGACTTCTCTAGCAGACTTCTCGAACTCTTCTTTGTAAATATATTATATAGCAGACTTCTCAAAGTCTGCTTTAATTGGAATAAATCTCTCTTTAACCGCAATAAACTGTTTTTCTCACTGAAACATACTTCTCAAAGAAGTCTTCAAGGTTTATTCCTATGAAAGCAAACTTCTCGGATAAGTCTGCTTTGATAGGAATAAAAATCAAAGACTTCGCGAATTTTGCTTTGGTGAGAAAAACAGTTTATTCTGGCTGAAGCAGACTTCTCCAAAAAGTCATCGGCGTTTATTCCGATCAAAGCAGACTTCTCAGAGAAGTCTGCTTTGATAGAAATAAACATCGAATACTTCGTGAAGTCTGCTTTGTTGATAAAACAGTTTATTCCGGTTGAATTAGACTTCTCTGAGATGTCTTCGGCGTTTATTCCGATCAAAACAAACTTCTCGGAGAACTCTGCTTTGATAGGAATAAATGTCAAATACTTCGCGAAATCTGCTTTGGTGAGAAAAAAAGTTTATTCCGGCTAAAGCAGACTTCTCCGAGAAGTCTTCGGCGTTTATTCCGATCAAACCATACTTCTCGGAGAATTCTAATTTGATAGGAATAAACGTCAAAGACTTCGTGCAATGTGCTTTGTTGAGAAAAATAGTTTATTCCGTCTGAAGCAGACTTCTCCGAGAAGTTTTCGGCGTTTATTCCGATCAAAGCAGACTTCTCGGAGAAGTCTGCTTCAGGCAGAATAAACTGTGTTTCTCACCAAATTAGATTTCTCGAAGTCTGCGATATTTATTCCTATCAAAGGAACTTCTCGGAGAAGTCTGCTTTGATTGGAGTAATGCTCGAAGGCTTCTCGGAGAAGTCTGCTTCAGCCGAAAGAAACTGTTTTTCTCCCCAAAGCAAACTATTTTTTTGTGATTGCAGTATTCAAAATGGACAAAGATAGTCTCCCAATTCGCCTCTTTACAAAAGACACTGAGCCGCCCCCACAGAAAAGCATCGGATATCATTCTTCTGATGCTGAGCTCATGTCTGCACTTGAGGCTGCTCACCAGGCCGATGAATTGGAGTACTTATGCAGTTCTCCTCTCGGTGTATGTCCTAAATTCTACAAGTTGGATTTCACATGGGCTTATAGGCTTGTGCACCACATGCTCACCTTCCAGCTTTTCTCTACTGCCAAATGCGAGATTTGGTGTTTGGTTTGTGATAATCCGGTAAGGTTCTCCCTTAATGAGTTTGAGCATTTGACTGGGTTAAACTGCAAATATGATAATAGTTTAGCTAAAGAGCCAGATATTGAAGTCACGATGGAGATGAGATTGTTCTAGAAGAAGATTGGATCTATATTTGTGAAGGTCCTAGCATTCAGAATTTGGTCGAGGCTTGTTTAAATTGTAGTTCTTGGTCTCGTGATGATAGGATTAGGTTGGGGTATTTGGCCATTTTTGCGACTTTCATTGACGCTCATGATCGTAGAGCATGCACAAATGTCAACTATGATAGACTGGTGATGAATCTGGTTGTATTCAAGAGCTACCCATGGGGCAGAGTAGCTTTTGAAAAGCTAATTTTCTCCATGAAAGATATGGACTTGGGTAGGTCTCCTTACTCCATTGATGGGTTTATTCAAGTTTTCAGATTTGGATTTATTTTGCTCTGCCAAACTTTGCATTAAAGTATGGTGAACCCATCATTTCTCGAAGTCTGCGACGTTTATTCCTATCAAAGCAGACTTCTCTAGAGAAGTCTGCTCTAAAAATAAAATAGGAAGAAGACTTCTCTTGAGAAGTCTGCTTCATAAAAAAATAGGAAGCAGACTTTCTCGAGAAGTCTGCTTCGAAAATAAAATAGGAAGCGGACTTCTCTATAGCGAAGTCTGTTTTGAAACTGAAATAGGAAGTAGACTTCTCGTGAGAAGTCTGCTTCGAAAAAAAATAAGAAGCACACGTCTCTCTAGAGAAGACTGCTTTGAAAAAAAAATAGGAAGCTGACTTCTCTCGAGAAGTCTGCTTCGTAAAAAAATAGGAACCAGACTTCTCTCGAAAAGTCTGTTTTGTAAATTATGAAGCAGAGAGAAGTCTGCTGCGAAAAAAATTATGAAGCATACTTCTTTCGAGAGACTCTGAAACATAAGGATATCTATGAAGGGAAAACAAAAGACCATCAAACATCAACTAAAAACCGTCGAACATCAACTGAAACATGCATATCTATGAATGGAAAACAAAAAACTGTCAAACATCAACTGAAACATGCAAATCTACTCATACCGTCGTGGATGAAAGAGAGGGCGTTGGGGGGGGGGAAAGAGATACAGACAAAACCTTACCGTGGGGCAAGAGAAAAAGAGACGGCGAAAAGAGATAGATATGACGCGAGAGAAAACCGAGAACCTTACCGAGAGAGATATGATGGAGAGAGAGTGAGAAAACGTTATCACGGTAGCGAGAAAGCCGGCAAGCGGTGAGAAAGACGGCGAAAGGTGAGAAAGACGGTGAAATGGTGAGAAAGACAGCGACAGAGAAAGCGGCAACGAGAGAGAGAGAAACAGGTTTTTTTCGGCTCGAAAATAAGTGGTAAATTATTAGGTTTTCGACTTATATACTTGTGGTAAAACTTGATTAGGTTAAACTGTCAAATCACTAAGAAATCATGATTTGATAAAAATTCCCGGTTTGCGCAGACTTCTCAAAATCTGCTTTGTAAAAAAACATACAAAGCACACTTCTCGAAATCTTCTTTGTAAAAAACATACAATACAGACTTTGAGAAGTCTGTTGTGTATTTTTACATAATCCTAAACTCTAAATTGAAGGAAACCGGTTTAATTACACTTAATTTCCGGTTTGGGCAAACTTCTCGAGAAGTCTGCTTTGATAAATCTACGGCAACATCTGGAGAAGTCTACGTATCCCTAAACCCTAAATAATAAGTTTCACTAAATGTGCAAAAGTTTTGTTAAAAATTGGATGAATATGTTGAAAATAGTTAAGTAAATGCAAATTTCAAATGATATTTCAAAACAAAATTTTAAAATTTGTAAATCTAAATTTTCAAGTTTACCACATAATATTTCAAATTTTACCATGAATTCTTTTAACAAATATCAACTATTAACCCACAACACATAACAACAAAAACTAGCAAATATTTGGTACCATTAGATCGAATTCAATCTCCTTATTTCTGAATTCATTATAATTTTTTACGTGCTTTTGATATTTATATAAATTGTGTTAATAATAATTTTATTTTTTTTAAAATACGATTTTATTTGATTTAGATAATTTATTTACAAAGCAGACTCACGAAGTCTTTGGAGAAGTCTGCTTTGATAGGAATAAACCTCGAAGTTCTGCTTTGATGAGAAAAACAGTTTATTCCGATCAAAACAGACTTTTGGGAGAAGTATGCTTTTGTGTGAAAAACAGTTTATTACGATCAAAGCAGACTTCCCGAAATCTGCTTTGATAACAAAAAACATGCAGGGACTGAAACGTAATTAACATTTTGACATTATTTTTTAAACAAAAGGAGTGTTTAGTAATTTCTCCACCCTCATAGGTTAGTTTTGCAAAAAAGTTTTCATGGGAGTTAGACTTGCAGTTGTAGTCAACTTTTAGATCATTTTTAGCAATTCTAGTGATTGAACTTTATACAACTCCTAAGGATGTTATCAATCTTATATAATTCATAGTATTCAACAAATTCTTATGATTAATGATTTAGGGTATTATTTGTGACTACTTTACCACTACATTGCCACTACATTCGGAATGTGGTGGCAAATTGGTCACAAAAATAATCTGTGGTTACAAAGTTGTCGCTCATTTGCAACTGATTTGCGACCAGTTTTGTATAAGTCATTATTTTAAAATGTTGTCGCAAATCAGTCATAAAATTTGCGACTGATTTGCGACCACCATGAAAATGGTGGGAGTTGGATAAAGTGGAGATGTCCGCATTAAATCGTCTGTAACTTTTGATTTAGAGTTCAGAATGACATGAATCCAATGCCCACGTTAAGCTAGATCAATTTTGAATATTGTGACAAAATTTAAGAATGATGTAACTACGATAAAGTGCCCAAGTAATCCAATCTATCCCAAACTTCATGAGGCCATACATTATGATCAATTATAAGCCTTTACTCAAGGAAAACCAATGATCAGTTTTGAATGATTAGTTTAACTAGCAGATGGACTTGACATATCCGCACAAAATCGTCTTTAACTTTTGATTTAGAGTTCAGAATTACGTGAATCTAATGCCCATGTTAAGGTAGCTCAATTTCCATATTGTGACAACATTTGAGACGAAAATAGCTATGACAAAGCCTCCAAGTAATCCAATCTATCCAAACTACGTGATGTCATGCATTATGCTTCATTTATTAGCCTTTACTCAAGTAGCATCAATGATCAGTTTAGAATGAAAATTTTAATTGGCCGATCAACTTGATATGTATGCACTAAATCATCCATAACTTTTGCTGTAGAATTCAGAATTACAACAATCCAATGCCCAAATTAAGATAGCTCAATTTTGTATATTGTGACAACATTTAAAACGGAAAGAGCTATCACAAAGCCTTCAAGTAATCCAATCTATCATAAACTAGGCGATGCCATGCATTATGCTTCATTTATTGCTTTTACTCAAGTAGCACAAATGATCAATTTAGAATTATAATTTTCCAATTATCAGTTTAGAATGATCACTTGAACTGGCCGATCAACTTGACATGTCCTCACTAAATTGTCCGTAACTTTTGATTTAGAGTTCAGAATGACACGAATCCAACGCCCACGTTAACACAAGCTCAATTTTCAATATGGTGAAAAAATTGAGGTCCTAATTAGCTATGACCAAGTCTCCAAGTAATACAATTTGCGTGGTGCCATGCATTATGCTTCATTTGTAAACATTTTGCTCAATGAGGACAAATGATCATTTTAGAATGATCAATTCAACTAGCTGTAAACTTGACATGCATGCAAGAAATCGCGCGTAACTTTTGATTCAAAGGTCCGAATGACATGATTCCAACGTCCATGTTAAGCTAGGTCAATATTCTATACTGGGACAAAATTTAAGACCAAAATAGTTACAAAAAGCCTTCATGTAATCCAATCTATGATCAGTTTCGAATGATCATTTTAACTGGCCGATCAACTGGATATATCCGCACTAAATCCTCTGTAACTTTTGATTTAAACTTCAGAATGACACGAATCCAAGGCCCAAGTAAACCTAGCTCAATTTTCTTTATTGTGACAAAAATTAAGACCGAAATAACTACGCCAAAGCCTGCAATTAATCCAATCTATCCCAAACTGCGTGATGCCATGCACTAAGCTTCATTTGTAAACCTTTTCTCAATGAAAACCAATGATCAGTTTAGAATGATGAATTTAACTAGCTGATAAACTTGCGATGTCCGAACTAAATTGTCCGTAAGTTTTGATTTAGAGTTCAGAATGACACGAATGAAATACCCACGGTAAGCTATCTCAATGTTTTATAATGTGGTAGAATTTAAGACCGAAATAGCTATGATAAAGCCTCTAACTAATCCAATCTATCAAAAACTGTAGGATGCCATGCATAATGCTTCATTTGTAATCCATTGCTCAATGAGCACCAATGATCAGTTTAGAATTTTCATTTTAACTTGCAGATAAACTTGTCATGTGCGCACTAAATTGTCTGTAACTTTTGATTTAAAGTTCAGAGTGACATGAATCCAACCACCAATTAAAGCAAGTTCAATTTTCTATACTGTGACAAAATTTAAGATCAAAACAGCTACGAAAAAGCCTCTAAGTATTCCAATCTATCCTAAATTACGTAATGCCATGCATTATGTTTCATTTTTGAAAATTTGCTCAATGAAAACCAATCATCAGTTTAGAGTGATCAACTTAACTAGCCGATAAAATTGAGAAGTTCGCACTAAGTCGTTCGTAAATTTTGGTTTCCAGTTCAGGACGACACTAATCCAATGCCCACGTTAAGCTAGCCTAATTTTTTATATTGTGATAAAATGTATGACCTAGATAGCAAAGATAAAACCTCCAGATAATCTAATCAATCCCAAACTGCATGTTTCCATGCATTATGCTTCATATGTAATCCTTCGCTACATGAGCACCAATGATCAGTTTCGGGTGATCATTTAAAATGGCCGATCAACTTGACATATCCGCATTAAATCATCCATAAGTTTTGATTTAGATTTCAGAATGACACGAAACTAACGCCCAAGTAAAGATAGCTCAATTTCCTATATTGTGACAAAATTTAGGACCGAAATAGCTACGCCAAAGCCTCCTATTAATCCATTCTATTCCAAACTGCGTGATGCCATGCACTATGCTTCATTTGTAAATCTTTGCTTAATGAACACCAATGATCAGTTTAGAATGTTAAATTTCAGTAGCTGATAAAATTGAGTTATCCACACTAATTTAGAGTTCAGAATAACACAAATCAAATGCCCACAGTAAGCTAGCTCAATTTTTTATATTGTGGCAAAATTTAAGACCGAAATTGTTACGATAAAGCCTCCAACTAAGCCAATCAACCCAAAATTGTGTTATGCCATGCATTATTCTTCATTTGTAATCCTTTGCTCAATGAGCACCAATTATCAGTTTAGAATGATCATTTTAACTAGCCTATCAACTTGTCATGTCCGCACTAAATCGTCCGTAACTTTTGATTTAGTTCTGAGTGACAAGAATCCAACGACCAATAATAGCAAGCTAAATTTTCTATATTGTGACAAAATTTAAAACCAAAATAGCTACGACAAAGCTGCTAAGAATTCCAATCTATCCCAAACTCCGCGATGCCATGCATTATGCGTCATTTATACGCCTTTACTCAGTGAGCACCAATGATCAGTTTAGAATGATTATTTTTACTGATATCAACTTGAGATGTCCGCACTAAATCATTTTTTACTTTTCACTTAGAGCTCAATATGACATGAATCTAATGCCCACGTTAAACCAGCTCAAGTTTCCGTATTGTGACAACATTTGAGACTAAAAAAGCTATGACAAAGCCTCCACGTAATCCAATGTATCCCAAACTGGGTGATGCCATGCATTATGTTTCATTTATATGCTTTTACTCAAGAAGCACCAATGATCAATTTAGAATGATCATTTTAAGTGGTCAATCAAGTTGACATGTACACACTAAATCATCTGTAACTTTTGATTTATAGTTTAGAATGCCACGAATCCAATGCCCACGTTAAGCTAGCTCAATTTTCTATATTGTGAAAGCATTTGAGACTGAAAGAGCTACCAAAAAGCCTTCAAGTAATCCAATCCATCCTTAACTGCGTGATGCCATGCATTATGCTTGATTTATAAGCCTTTACTCAAGGATCACTCGTGATCAGTTTAGAATGATCAATTTAACTAATCGATAAACTTGAGATATCTGCACTAAATCGTCAAGAACTTTTAATTTAAAGTTAAGAATGACACGAATCCAGTGCCCATGTTAAGCTAGCTCAATTTACAATAATGTGATAGAATTTTAGACATAAATAGCTAAGACAGAGCCTCCAAGTAATCCAATCCATCCAAAACCGAGTGATGCCATGAATTATACTTCATTTGTAATCCTTTGCTCTTTGAGCACCAATGAATAGTTTAGAATGATCATTAACTAGCCGATCAAATGTCATGTGCGCGCTAAACCAACCCTTACTTGTGATTTAGGGTTCATAATGACACGAATCCAATGGGCACGTTAAGCTAGCTCAATTTTCTATACTATGACAAAACTAAAGACAAAAATAGCTACGACAAAGCCTGCAAGTAATCTAATTTATCCCAAACTGGGTGATACCATGCGTTATACTTCATTTGTAATCCATTGTTCGATGAGCATCAATGATCATTTTAGAATGATCATTTTAACTAGCCAATCAACTTGACATGTCCGCACTAAATCATCCATAACTTTTGATTTAGATTTCAGAATGACATGAATCCAACGACATAGAGTAAAGCTAGCTCAATTTTCTATATTGTGACAAAATTTAATACTGAAATAACAACGCCAAAGCTTCCAAGCAATCCAATATATCC
>CM032162.1:25205522-25312518 GCA_018901935.1 Pugionium cornutum | reverse complement strand
AAGTTAAGACAACACTACAACACGTTCTCAACACCATTCAGACCAGTTTAGTGTGTGCTAATCCAAGCACATTGATTGTGATTCAAGCCACCTAAACCTCACCAAGAGAGGTGGCTTGGATTGTACTCTGTTTCCCTATTCTTAGTTTTGTCCCAGTGAGTTTTCTAAGATAGGTTTTTAATGAGGCAAGCCCAAGGTACTTTACCACAGCCTCTTGGTGAATCAAAGACCATTCTATCTCATCATCCACGAAATAAGAGAGGAACAATCAAGTAAAAACATTATTCACTTTTTAGTCTTTGTCTTAGTTTTCTGTGTAAATCACTAAGTATTTCCTAATGTTTTGGTAGTATTTTAGGAGACATTTTCAATTTCCTAGACTATTATAAGTACTCTCTTGTATCTTTCTTTCTGAATCATCAAACATTTTAATAGCAAATCGCCTTCCTAAACTCGTTTGATCATCCTCTTGTATAAAGAATTTTAGAACACTTTCTCATTCCTCTAAAAAGCCAAAAATCTAAGGGATCTTCATCACCCTTGGAAGTTTCAATTCGATTCACCCCTTGCCCAATGTGCGTGGCCTTTCTCAGTCACACAAAGCAAGCAGATAGTCCAAGGATTTTTCACCATCCTTGAGAAGTATCATCCATTTCCCCTTGTTCTTGGATCCATCCACTTAAGAGATCACACATCCGCAAATTACACCATCGTTTCACCCATTCGGCAACATCAATCCATTCATCCACTCTTCCACAATCATTTGGAGTTGATCAAGGGCTTGATCCTCATAAGGATCACATCACAACTCTAAATCAAATGTTACGGATAATTTAGTGTGGACATTTCAAGTTTATCGGCTAGTTAAATTGATCATTCTAAACTGATCATTGGTGCTCATTAAGCAAAGGTTACAAAAGAGGGATAATGCATGGCATTACGCAGTTTGGGATAGATTGGATTACTTGGAGGCTTTGTCATAGCTTTTTTGGTCTTATATTTTGTCGCAATATGCAAAAAAATTGAGCTAGCTAAACGTGGGCGTTGGACTCGTGTCATTCTGAACTCTAAATCAAAAGTTATGGACGATTTAGTGCGGACAAGTCAATTTTATCGTCTGGTTAATTGATCATCCTAAACTGATCATTGGTGCTCATTGAGAAAAGGTTTACAAATGAAGCATAATGCATGGCATCATGCAGTTTGGGATAGATTGGATTACTTGGAGGCTTTTTCGTAGCTATTTTTTTCTCTTAAATTTTGTCACAATATAGAAAATTGAGCTCGCTTAATGTGGGCGTTGAATTCGTGTCATTCTGAACTCTAAATCAACAGTTATGGAGAATTTATTGCGGACATTTCAAGTTGATCGGCCAGTTAAAGGGATCTTTCTAAACTATTAATTCTAAACTGATCATTACGGCTCCTTGAGTAAAGGCTTATAAATGAACCATAATGCATGGCATCACGAGGTTTAGGATAGATTGGATTACTTTAAGGCTTTGTGGCAGCTTTTTAAGTCTCAAATGTTTCCGCAATATAAAAAATTGAGCTAGCTTAACGTGGGCATTGGATTCATTTCAATCTGAACTCTAAATCAAAAGTTACCGACAGTTTATTGTGGACCAGAAAATTTTACCGGCACTCCTTTAGTAAATGCTTATAAATGATGCATAATGCATGGGTTCACGTATTGATACATTGGATTACTTGGAGGCTTTTTTGTAGCTCTTTTAGTCTCAAATGTTGTCACAATATACAAAATTGAGCTAGTTTAACGTGGGCGTTGGATTCGTGTCATTCGGTAATCAAAATCAAAAGTTTCAGACAATTTAGTTCGGACATGTCAAGTTTATCGACTAGTTAAATTGATCATACTACACTATTCATTGGTGCTCATTGAGCAATGGTTTACAAATGAATCATAATGCATGGCATCAAACTGTTCGGGATAGATTGGATTACTTGGAGACTTTGTCATACTATTTCGGTCTAAAATTTATTCACAATATAGAAAATTGTGCTAACTTAACGTGGGCGTTGGATTCGTTTCACTTTGAACTCTAAATCAAAAATTACGCATGATTTAGTGAGGACATGTCCATTTTATTGGCTTGTTAGGTTAATGATTCTAAACTGATTATTGGTGCTCAATGACAAAAGGTTTACAAATGAAGCATAATGGATGGCATTATGCAACTTGGGATAGATTGGATTACATGGAGGCTTTGTCATAGCTATTTTGGTCTTATATTTTGTCGGAATACAGAAAATTGAGCTAGCTTAACGTGGGCGTATGATTCGTGTCATTCTGAACTCTAGATCAATAGTTATGGACAATTGACTGCGGTCATGTCAAGTTGATCGGCCAGTTAAAATGATCATTTGAAATTGATCATTGGTGCTCCTTGAGTAAAAGCTTATAAATGAAGCATAATCCATGGCATCACGCAATTTGGGATACATTGGATTTCTTGAAGGCTTTATGGTAGATCTTGAAGTCTCAAATGTTGTCACAATATAGAAAATTGAGGCTAGCGTAACGTGAGTGTTGGATTCATGTGGGCGTTGGATTCATGTCGTTTTGAGATTTGGATCAAAAGTTAAAGACGATTTAGTGCGGACATGACAAGTTGATCATCTAGTTAAAATGATCATTCTAAACTGATCATTGGTGCTCATTGCACAAAGGTTTACAAATGAAGCATAATGCATGGCATTACGTAGTTTGAGATGGATTGGATTACTTGGAGGCTTTGTCATAGCTATTTCGGTCTTAAATTTTGTCACAATATAGAAAATTGAGCTCACTTAATGTGGGCGTTGAATTTGTGTAATTCTAAACTCTAAATCAGAAGTTATGGACGATTTAGAGCAGACATGTCATGTTGATCGGCCTGTTAAAGTGATCTTTCTAAACTGATAATTTTGAACTGATCATTAGCGCTTCTTGAGTAAAGCTTAAATGAAGCCTAATGCATGGCATCACGAGATTTAGGATAGATTGGATTACTTGAAGGCTTTGTGATAGTTGTTTCAGTCTCAAATGTTGTCACAAAATAAAAAATTGAGGTAGCTTAACGTGGGTGTTGGATTCGTTTCAATCTTATCTCTAAATCAAAAGGTACGGACAGTTTACTGCAGACTTGTAAAGTTTACCAGCTAGTTAAATTGATCGTTCTAAACTGATCATTGATCCTCCTTTAGTAAAGGCTTATAAATGAAGTATAATGCATGATCGTTCTAAACTGATCTTTGATCCTCCTTTAGTAAAGGCTTATAAATGAAGTATAATGCATGGCATCACGTAGTTAGGGATACATTGGATTACTTGGAGGCTTTGTCATAGCTCTTTTAGTCTCAAATGTTGTCACAATATAGAAAATTTAGGTAGTTTAATGTGGGCGTTCGATTCGTGTAATTCAGTACTCTGAATCAAAAGTTTTAGAAGATTTAGTGCGGACATGTCAAGTTTAGCAGCTACTTAAATTGATAATTCTAAACTATTCATTGGTGCTGATTGAGAAATGATTTACAAATGAAGCATAATGCATGGCATCACACAGTTTGGGATAGATTGGATTACTTGGAGGCTTTTTCATAGCTATTTCGGTCAAATTCTTTTTCACAATATAGAAAATTGTGCTAGCTTAACGTTGGCGTTGGGTTCGTGTTATTCTGAACTCTAAATCAAAAGTTACAGATGATTTAGTGCGGACATGTTACAGACGATTCAGTGCAGACATGTCAATTTTATCGGCTCGTTAAATTGATTATTCTAAACTTATCATTAGTGCTCATTGAGAAAAGGTTTACAATTGAAGCATAATGCATGACATCATGCAGTTTGGGATAGATTGGATTAAAGACGATTTAGTATGGACAAGTTAAAGACGATTTAGTATACAATGAGCACCAATGATCACCAATGATCAGTTTACAATGATGAATTTAACGAGTCGATAAAATTGACTTGTCCGCACTAAATCATTCGTAACTTTTGATGTAGAGTTCAGAATGACACGTATCCCACGCCCACGTTAACCTAGCACAATTTCTATGTTGTGAAAAAAATTTTAGACCGAAATAGCTACGACAAAGCCTCCATGTAATCCAATCCATCCCAAACTGTGTGATGCCATGCATTATGCTTCATTTCTAAACCTTGCAATGATCAGTTTTGGAATGATCATTTTAACTATCATTGATGTCATCACTAAATCTTTAAAAGCTCACGACATGAATCTACTGCATCCATGTTAAGCTACCTCAATTTTCCATATTGGGGCAACATTTAAAAGTAAAAGAGCTACGAAAAAGCCTCCAAGTAATCCAATGTTTCACACACTGCGGGATGCCATGCATTATGTTTCATTTATAAGCCTTTTCTCAATGAGCAACAATGATCAGATAAGAATGATCATTTTAACTTGCCGATCAACTTAACATCTGGTTTAGACTTAGTGCGAACATGTCAAGTTGATCATCTAGTTAAAATCATCATTCTAAACTGATCATTGGTGCTCCTTGAGATAAAGGCTTATAAAGGAAGCATAATTCATGGAATCACGAAGTTTGGGATACATTAGATTACTTGGAGGCTTTGAGTAGCTATTTTAGTCTCAAATGTTATCACAACATGGAAAATTGAGCTAGATTAACGTGGGCGTTGGACTCATGTCATTTTGAGCTCTAAATCAAAAGCTAAAAACGATTTAGTGCGGACATGTCAAGTTCATTAGCTAGTTAAAATGATCATTCTAAACTGATCATTGGTTCTTCTTAAGTAAAGGCTTATAAATGAAGCATAATGCATGGCATCACACAGTTTGGGATACATTGGATTACTTGGAGGCTTTTCATAGCTCTTTCAGTCTCAAATATTTTCACAATATGGAAAATTGAGCTAGTTTAACGTTGGCGTTGTCCTCATTTCATTTTGAGCTCTAAATCAAAAGTTAAACACAATTTATTGTGGACATTCAAGTTCATCAGATAGTTAAAATGATCATTCTAAACTGATCGTTGGTGCTCCTTGAGTAAAGGCATTTAAATAAAGCATAATGCATGGCATCACGCAGTTTGGGATACATTGGATTACTTGGAGGCTTTGTCTAGCTCTTTCAGTCTCAAATGTTGTCACAATATTGAAAATTGAGCTAGATTAACATGGACTTTGGATTAATGTCATTATTAAGTCTAAACCAATAGTTAAAGATGATTTAGTGCGGAAATGTCAAGTTGATCGGCAAGTTAAAATGATCATTCTTTACTCATCATTGTTGCTCCTTGAGAAAAAGGCTTATAAATGAAACATAATGCATGGCATCACGCAATGTGTGATACATTGGATTACTTGGAGGGTTTTTCGTAGCTCTTTTACTTTCAAATATTGCCACAATATGGAAAATTGAAATAGCTTAATATGGGCAGTGGACTCATGTCATTTTGAGCTCAAAATCTAAAGTTAAACACAATTTTGTGCGGATATGTCAAGTTGTATAACTAGTTAAAATGATCATTCTAAACTGATCACTAGTTGTCCTTAAGTAAAGGCTTATAAATGAAGCATAATGCATGGACTCACATACATTGCGGTATATTTTATTACTTGGTAACTTTGTCATAGCTATTTTGGTCTTATCTTTTATCACAATATAGAAAATTGAGCTAGCTAAACGTGCGCATTGAATTCCTATGATTCTGCATTGTAAATCAAAAGTTACGGATGATTTAGTGCGGAAATTTCAAGTGATCAACCAGTTAAAATGATTATTCTAAATTGATCATTCGTGCTCCTTGAGTAAAGGCTTAGAAATGAAGCATAATGCATGGCATCATGCCATTTGGGATAGATTGGATTACGTGGAGGCTTTGTCATAGTTCTTTAAGTCTCAAATGTTGTCACAATATGGAAAACTGAGCTAGCTTAACGTGGGCATTGGATTCGTGTCATTCTGAACTCTAAATCAGAAGTTACAGACAAATTAGTGGGGACATGTGAAGTTGATCGTCCAGTTAAAATGATCGTTCTAAACTGATCATTGATACAACTTGAGTAAAGGCTTATAAATTGAAGCATAATGCATGGCATCATGCAGTTTGGGATACATTGGATTACTTGGAGGCTTTGTCGTTGCTCTTTCAGTCTCAAATGTTGTCACAGTATAGAAAATTGAGCTAGATTAACCCTTTGCGTTGGATTCGTGTCACTTTGATTTTTAAATCTAAAGTAAACAGAGGATTTAGTAAAGAAATGTCAAGTTCACCGGCTAGTTAAAATGATCATTCGAAATTGATCATTTGTGCCCTTGCGTAAAGGCTTATAAATGAAGCATTGTGCATAACATCATGGAATTTGGGATATGTTGGATTACTTGGAGGCTTTATCGTATCTCTTTCACTCTCAAATATAATTCCAATATAGAAAATTGTGCTAGCTTGACTTTGACGTTTGAGTGATGTCCTTCTTAACTCTAAATCAAAAGTTATGGACGATTTAGTGCGGACATGTCAAGTGATCGACCAGTTAATATGATCATTCTAAACTTATCATTAATGCTCTTTGACTAAAGGCTTATAAATCAAGCATAATGCATGGCATCACGTAGTTTGGGATACATCGGATTACTTGGAGGCTTTTGTCATAGCTCTTTCTGTCTCAAATGTTGTCAAAATATTGAAAATTCAGCTAGATGAACATCGGCGTTGGATTCATGTCGTTATGAAGTCTAAACCAATAGTTAAAGAAGATTTAGTGAAACATGTCAAGTCAATCGGAAAGTTAAAATGATCATTCTAAACTAATCATTTCTTCTCCTTGAGTAAAGGCTTATAAATGAAACATAATGCATGGCATCACGCAGTTTGGGATACATTGGATTACTTGGAGGCTTTTTCGATGCTCTTTTAATCTCAAATATTGTCACAATATGAAATATTGAGCTAGCTTAATGTTTGCTTTGGACTCATGTCATCTTGAGCTCTAAATCAAAAGTTAAAGACCATTTAGTGTAGACATGTCAAGTTGATCAGCTAGTTAAACTGATCATTCTAAACTGATCATTAATACTCATTCAGTAAATGCTTATAAATGAAGCATAATGCATGGCATCATGCAGTTCAGGATACATTGGATTATTTGGAGGCTTTTTCGTAGGTATTTCGGTCTCAAATGTTGTCACAATATGGAAATTTGAGCTATCTAAACATGGGTGTTGCATTCGTGTCATTCTGAACTATAAATCAGAAGTTATAGATGACTTAGTGCGGAAATGTCAAGTTGATCATCCAGTTCAAATGATCATTCTAAACTGATCATTGGTGCTCATTGAGTAAAGGCTTATAAATGAAGCATAATTCATGGAATCAGGAAGTTTGGGATACATTGGATTACTTGGAGGCTATGTAGTAGCTCATTCAGTCCCAAATGTTGTCACAGTATGAAAAATCGAGCTACCTTTACGTGGGCGTTGGATTCATGTTATTTTGAGCTCTAAATCAAAAGTTTAAAACGATTTAGTGCAGACATGTCAAGTTGATCACCTAGTTAAAATGATCATTCTAAACTGATCATTGGTGCTTCTTTAGTAATTGCTTATAAATGAAGTATAATGCATGGCATCACATAGTTTGGGATACATTGGATTACTTGGAGACTTTTTGTAGCTTTTTCAGTCTCAAATGTTGTCACAATTTGGAAAAAGTTGAGCTAGCTTAACGTTGGTGATGGACTCATTTCATTTTGAGCTCTAAATCAAATGTTAAAAACGATTTACTGTGAACAAGTAGAGTTGATCAACTAGTCAAATGATCATTCTAAACTGATCATTGGTGCTACTTGATTAAAAACTTATAAATGAGGCATAATGCATGGCATCACCCAGTTTGGGATACATTGGATTACTTGGAGGCTCTTTCGTATCTCTCTAAGTCTCAAATGTTGTCACAATATGGAAAACTGAGCTAGCTTAACGTGGGCGTTGGATTCGTGTTATTCTAATCTCTAAATCAGAAGTTACAGACGACTTAATGCGGACATGTCAAGTTGATCGTCCAGTTAAAATGATCATTATAAACTGATTATTAGTTCTCTTTGAGTAAATGCCTATATATGAAGCATAATTCATGGCATCATGCAGTTTGGGATACATTGGATTACATAGAGGCTTTGTACTAGCTCTTTCTATCTCAAATGTTGTCAAAGTATGGAAAATTGAGCTAGCTTAACATGGGCGTTTGACTCATGTCATATTGAGCTCTAAATCAAGAGTTAAAGATGATATTTTGTAGACATGTCAAGTTGATCAGCTAGTTAAAATGATCATTCTAAACACATTATTGGTGCTCCTTGAGTAAAGGCTTATAAATGAAGCATAATTCATGGCATCACGTGATTTGAAATACATTGGATTACTTGGATGCTTTTTCGTAGCGCTTTCAGTCTCAAATGTTGTCACAATATGGAAAATTTAGCTAGCATAAAGTGGGTGTTGGATTCGTGTCATTTGATACTCTAAATCATAAGTTACAGACGACTTAGTGAGGATAGGTCAAGTTGATCGTCCAGTTAAAATGATCATTCTAAGCAGATCATTGGCGCTCCTTGAGTAAAGGCTTATTAATGAAGCATAATTCATGGCATCATGCAGTTTGGGATACATTGGATTACTTGGAGGCTTTGTACTAGCTCTTTCTGTCTCAAATGTTGCAACAATATGGAAAATTGAGCTTGCTTAACATGGGCGTTGGACTTTGAGCTCTAAATCAAAAGTTAAAGAGGATATTTTGTAGTCATGTCAAGTTGATCAGATAGTTAAATGATCATTCTAAATAGATCACTGGTGGTCCTTAAGTAAAAGCTTATAAATGAAGCATAATTCATGGCATCACGGAGTTTGGGATTCATCTGACTACTTGGAGGCTTTATAGTAGCTCTTTCAGTCTCAAATATTGTCACAATATGGAAAATTGAGCTAGATTAACGTGGGTGTTGGACTCATGTCATTTTGAGCGCTAAATAAAAAGATAAAGACAATTTAGTGCAGATATGTCAAGTTCATCAGCTAGTTAAAATGATAATTCTAAAATGATCATTGGTGCTCCTTGAGGAAAGGCTTATAAGTGAAGTATAATGCATGACATCACGCAGTTTGGGATACATTGGATTACGTAGAGGCTTTTTTGTAGCTCTTTCAGTCCCAAATGTTGTCACAATATGGAAAATTGAGCTAGCTTAACATGGGCGTTGGACTCATGTCATGTTGAGCTCTAAGTCAAAGTTAAAGATGATTTAGTGCAGACATGTCAAGTTGATCCCCTAGATAGAATGATCATCCTAAATTGATCATTGGTGCTCCTTGAGTAAAGGCTTATAAATGAAGCATAATTCATGGATCATGCAATTTGGGATACAATTGATTACTTGGAGGCTTTGTACTAGCTTTTTCAGTCTCAAATGTTGTCACCTTATGCAATATTGAGCTAGCATAACATAAGTGTTGGACTCATGTCATTTTGAGCTCTAAATGAAAAAAATAAAATAATTTTGTGTAGATATGTCAAGTGGATCAGCTAGTTAAAATGATCATCCTAAACTGATCATTGGTGCTCTTTGAGTAAAGGCTTATAAATGAAGCATACTTAATGGCATCACGCAGTTTGGGATACATTGATTACTTGGAGGCTTTGTAGTAGCTCTTTCATTCTCAAATGTTGTCACAATATGGAAAATTGAACTAGCTTAACGTGGGCATTGGACTCATGTAATTTTGAGCTCTAAATCAGAAGTTAAAAACGATTAGCGTGGACATGTCAAGTTTATCAGTTAGTTAAAATGATCATTGGTGCTCATTGAGTAAAGGGGTATAAATGAAGCACATAATGCATAGCATCGCACAGTTCTGGATAGATTGAATTACTTGTAGGCTTTGTCGTAGCTATTTGGATATTAAATTTTATGACAATATAGAAAAGTGAGCTAACTTAACGTGAGTGTTAGATTTGTCTAATTTTGAACTCTAATTCAAAAGTTACTAAAGATTTAGAGCGGGCCTGTCAAGTTGACTGGCCAGTTAAAATGATCATTCTAAATTGATAATTCGTGCTCCTTGATTAAAGGCTTATAAATGAAGTATAGTGCATTGCATCAAGCAGTTTGGGATAAATTGGATTACTTGGAAGCTTTTTTGTACCTTTTTCAGTCTCAAATATTGTCATAATATGGAAAATTGAGCTAGCTTAACATGGGCGTTAAAATCGTGCCATTCTAGTTAAAATGATTATTCTAAGGTGATCACTGGTTCTCCTTGAGTAAAGGCTTATAAATAAAGCATAGTGCATGGTATCATGTAGTTTGGGACACACTGGATTTATTGGAGGCTTTTTCGTAGCTCTTTCACTGTCATATGTTGTCAAAATATGGAAGATTGAGCTAGCTTAATGTTGGCGTTGGACTCATGTCATTTTGATTCAATCAAAAGTTAAAGACAATTTATTGCGGACATGTCAACTTGATCAGCTAGTTAAAATGATCATTCAAAACTGAGCATTGGTGGTCCTGTAGTAAAGGCTTATAAATGAAGCATAATGCATGGAATGACAGATATAGGATAGATTTGATTACTTGGTAACTTTGTCGTATCTATCTTGGTCTTAACTTTTTTCACAATATAGAAAAATTGACTTAGCTAAACGTGGGCATTGAATTCGTGTCATTCTGCATTCTAAATCAAAAGTTAAGGACGCTTCAGTGCAGACATGTCAAGTGATCTGCCAGTTAAAATGATCATTCTAAACTGATCATTGGTGCTTTGTCGTAGCTCTTTAAGTCTCAAATATTGTCACAATAGAGAATACTCATGTTATTTTGAGCTGGCTTAATATGGGCGTTGGACTCATGTTATTTTGAGCTCTAAGTCAAAAGTTTAAGACGATTTAGAGCGTACATGTCAAGTTCATCAACTAGTTAAAATGATCATCCTAAACTCATCATTCTAAACTGATCATTGGTTCTCCTTGAGTAAAGGCTTATAAGTGAACCATAATGCATGGCATCACGCTGTTTGGGATGCATTAGATTACGTGATGGATTTTTCGTAGCTCTTTCAGTCTCAAATATTGTCACAATATGGAAAATTGAGCTAGCTTAACATGGGCGTTGGACTCATGTTATTTTGAGCTCTAAGTCAAAACTTTAAGACAATTTAGAGCGTACATGTCAAGAGTATCAACTAGTTAAAATGATCATCATAAACTCATCATTGGTGCTCTTTGAGTAAAGGCTTATAAATGAAGCATAGTTCAAGGCATCCCAAAGTTTGGAGTACATTGGATTACTTGGGGGCTTTGTAGTATCTCTTTCAGTCTCAAATGTTGTCACAATATGGAAAATAGATGTAGCTTAACGTGCGGGTTGGACTCATGTCATTTTGAACTCTGAATCAAAAGTGAAAGACGATTTAGTGAGGACTCATGTCAAGTGATCGGCCAGTCTAAATCACAATGGTGTCACACACATTGGAATAAATTTTATCATTTGGTAACTTTGTTGTAGCTATTTCGATCTTAACTCTTATCACAATATAGAAAATTAAGCTAGCTAAACGTGGGCATTGAACTCGTGTCATTCAGCACTCTAATTCAAAAGTCTTAGACGATTTTGTGAGGACATGTCAAGTTATCGCCCAGTTAAAATGATCATTCTAAACTAATCATTGGTGCTCCTTGGGTAAGGGCTTATAAATGAAGCATGCATGGAATCACACAGTTTGGGAAAGATTGGATAACTTGGAGGCTATGTCGTAGCTCTTTAAGTCTCAAATGTTGTCACGATATAGAAAACTGAGCTAACTTAACGTGGGTATTTGAATCGTGTCATTCTGAACTCTAAATCCGAAGTTACGGAGGATTTAGTGCAGATATGTCAAGTTGATCGTCCACTTAAAATGGTCATTCTAAACTTATTATTGGTGCTACTTGAGTTGAGGCTTATAAATGAAGCATATTGCATGGCATCACGCAGTTTGGGATAGATTGAATTACTTGGTGGCTTTGTTGTATCTCTTTAAGTCTCAAATGTTGTCACAATATAGAAACCTGAGCTAGCTTAACGTGCGTGTTGGATTCATGTCATTATGAATCTAAATCAGAAGTTATGGACAACTTAGTGCGTACATGTCAAGTTGATCGTCCAGTTAAAATGATCATTCTAAACTGATCATTAGTGCTCCTTGAGTAAAGGGTTATAAATGAAGCATAATTCAAGGCATCACGAAATTTAGCATACATTGGATTACTTGGAGGCTTTGTAGTAGCGTTTTTAGTCTCAAATATTGTCACATTCCGGAAAACTGAGTTAGCTTAACGTGGGTGTTGCACTCATGTCATTTTGAGCTCTAAAAGATAAGTTGAAGAGGATTTAGTGCAGACATGTCAAGTTGATCAGCTAGTTAAAATGATCATTCTAAACAGATCATCGGTGCTCATTGAGTAAAAGCTTGTGATACATTGGATTACATGGAGACTTTTTAGTAGCTCTTTCAGTCTCAAATGTTTTCACAATATGGAAAATTGAGCTAGCTAGACGTTGGCGGTTGACTCATGTCATTTTGAGCTCTAAATCGAAAGTTAAAGACAATTTAGTGTGGATGTTTCAAGTTGTTCAGCTAGTTAAAATGATCATTTCTAAACTGTTTATCGGTTCTCCTTGAGTGAAGGCTTATAAACCAAGCATAATGCAGGGCATCACACAGTTTGGGATACATTGGATTACTTGGAGGTTTTTTCGTAGCTCTTCCAGTGTCAAATGTTGTCCGAATATGGAAAATTGAGCTAGCTTAACGTTGGTGTTGGACTCATGTCATTTTGAGCCCTAAATCAAAAGTTAAAGACGATTTAGTGTGGATATGTCAAGTTGATCAGCTAGTTTAAATGATCATTCTAAACTGATCATTGGTTCTACTTTAGTAAAGGCTTATAAATGAACCATAATGCATGGCATCATGCAGTTTGGGATACATTGGATTACTTGGAGGCTTTTTCATACCTCTTCCAGTCTCAATTGTTGTCACAATATGGAATATTGAGCTAGCTTAACGTGGGTGTTGAAATCGTGTCATTCGGAACTTTAAATCAAAAATTATAGACGATTTAGTGCGTACATGTCAAGTGGTGGGCTAGGTAAAAGGATTCTAAACTGATAATTGGTGCTCCTTTAGTAAAAGCTTATAAATGAAGCATAATGCATGGCATCACGCAGTTTGAGATACATTGGATTACTTGCAGGCTTTGTCGTAGCTCTTTAAGTCTTAAATGTTGTCACTGTATAGAAACCTGAGCTAGCATAATGTGGGCGTTGGATTCGTGTCATTCTAAACTCTAAATCAGAAGTTATGGACGACTTAGTGCGGACATGTCAAGTTGATCGTATAGTTAAAATGATCATTCTAAACTGAAAATTGGTGCTCACTGAGTAAAGGCTTATAAATGAAGCATAATTCATGGCATCACGCAGTTTGGGACACATTGGATTACTTGGAGATTTTGTAGTAGCTCTTTTAGTCTCAAATGTTGTGGCAATATGGGAAATTGAGCTAGCATAACATGGGCGTTGGACTCATGTCATTTTGAGCTCTAAATGAAAAGTTAAAGTCGATTTAGTGTGGATGTATCAAGCTGATCAGCTAGTTAAAATGATAATTCTAAACTGTTCGCCAGTGCTCCTTGAGTAAAGGCTTATAAATGAAGCATAATGCATTTCGTCACGCAATTTGGGATACATTGGATTACTTGGAGGCCATTTCGTAGCTCTTTGACTCTCAAATGTTGTCAAAATATTGAAAATTGAGCTAGCTTAACATGGGCGTTGAAATCGTGTCATTCTAAACTCGAAATCAAAACTTACAGACGATTTCGTGTGGACATGTCAAGTGATCGGCCAGTTAAAATGATCATTCTAATCTGATCATTGGTGCTCCTTGAGTAAAGGGTTGTAAATGAAGAATAATGCATGACATCGCGAAGTTTGGGTTACATTGGATTACTTGGAGGCTTTGTTCTAGCTCTTTTAGTGTTTAATGTTGTCACAATATAGAAAATTAAGCTAGCTTAACGTGGGTATTGGATTCGTGTCATTCTTAGCTCCTAATCAAAAGTTACAGACGACATACTGCGGATATGTCAAGTGATTGGACTGTCAAAATGATGATTCTAAAGTCATCATTGCTGCTCCTTTAGTAAAGGCTTATAAATGAAAAATGATGCGTGACATCGCACTGTTTGGAATACATTGTATTAATTGGAGGCTTTGTCGTAGCTCTTTCAGTATTAAATGTTGTCACAATATAAAACGTTGAGCTAGCTTAATATGGGCATTGGATTCGTGTCATTATGAGCTCTAATTCAAATGTTATCGACAATTTAGCGCGGACATCTCAACTTGATAAACTAGTTAAAATGATCATTCTAACTTGATTATTGGTGCTCTTTGAATAAAGGCTTATAAACAAAGCATAATCTATGCCATCACGCAATTTGGGATACATTACTTGGAGGCTTTGTCGTAGCTCTTTCAGTTTCAAATGTTGCTACAATATTTAGAATTGAGTTAGCTTAACCTGGGCGTTGGATTCGTGACATTCTGAACTCTAAATCAAAAGAAACAAGTGATTTAGTGCAAACATGTCAAATGATCGACGAGTTAAAATGATCATTCTAAACTGATCATTGGTGCTCCTTGAGTAAAGGCTTATAAAAGAAGCATAATGCATGGCATCGTGCAGTTTGGGATACATTGTAGTACTTTGAGGCTTTGTCATAGCTTTTTCAGTCTCAAATGTTGTCACAAAATAGAAATTTCAGCTAGCTTAACGTGGGCAATGGATTCAGTGTCATTGTGAACTCTAAATCAAAAGCTACGATGATTTAGTGCGGATATGTCAAGTGATCGGCCAGTTAAACTGATCATTCTAAACTGATCATTGGTGCTCCTTGAGTAAAAGCTTATAAATGAAGCATAATGCATGGTATCACATAATTTGGGATACATTGGATCACTTGGAGGCTTTGTCGTAGCTCTTTCAGTCTCTAATGTTGTCACAATATTGAAAATTCAGCTAGCTTAACATGGGCGTTGGATTCATGTCATTTTGAACTCTAAAAAAAGTTACAGATGATTTAGTGCGGACATGTCAATTGATCGGGGAGTTAAAATAATCATTATAAACTGATCATTGATGCTTATTGAGTAAAGGCATATAAATGAAGAATAATGCATAGCATCACGAAGTTTGGGTTACATTAGATTATTTGGAGGCTTTGTCGTAGCTCTCTCAGTATTAAATGTTATCACAATATTGAAAATTGAGCTAGGTTAACGTGGGCATTGGATTCGGGTCATTCTGAGTTATTAATCAAAAGTTACGGACAATTTAGTGCGGACATGTCAAGTAATCAGCAATTTAAAACGATCATTTTCAACTCATCATTGGTGATCCTGTAGTAAAGGCTTATAAATGACGAATAATGCGTGGCATCACGCAGTTTGGGATAAAATGTATTACTTTGAGGCTTTGTCGTAGCTCTTTCAGTTTCAAATGTTGTCACAATATTGAAAATTCAGCTAGCTTAATGTGGGCATTGGATTCAGTGTCATTCTGAACTATAAATCAATAGTTAAAGGTTTACAATTATGCTTTATTTGTGAACCTTTGCTCAATGAGCACCAATGATCAGTTTATAATGATCAATTTAACTATCTGATAAACTTATCATGTCTGCACAAAATCCTCCGTAACTTTTGATTTGGAATTCAGAACGACACGAATCCAACACCCATATTAAGCTAGCTCAATATTCTATACTTTGATAAAAATTTAATACCAATATAGAGACGAAAAAGCCTCCAATTAATCCAATCTATCTCAAATTGTGTGATGCCATGCGTTATGGTTCATTTATGCGGTACCTAATGAGCACCAATGATCAAATTAGAATGATCAATTTAACTAGCTAATAAACTTGACATGCCTGCACTAAATCGTCCGTCACTTTTGATTTAGAATTCAGAATGACATTAATCCAACACCCACGTTAAACTAGCTCAGTATTATATATTTTTACAAAATTTAAGACCGAATTAACTATGACAAAGCCTACAAGTAATCCAATCTATCCCAAATTGCATGATGCCATGCATTATGCTTCATTTGTAAACCTTTGCTCAATGAGCACCAATGATCAGTTTAGAATGATCAATTTAGAAAGATCAATATAACTAGCTGATAAACTTGACATGTCCACACTAAATTCTCTGTAGCTTTTCATTTAATAACAAAATAGCTATGACAAAGCACCCAAGTAATCCAATCTATCCCAAATTGCGTGATGCCATGCATTATGGTTCATTTATAAGCCTTTACTCAATGAGCACCAATGATCAGTTTAGAATGATCATTTTAACTAGCTGATCAACTTGACATATCCGCACTAAATTGTCTTTAATATTTGATATAGAGCGCAACCTGATATGAATCTAACGCCCATGTTAATGTAGTTTAATTTTCTATACTATAACAACATTTGAAACTGAAAGAGCTACCACGAAGCCTCCAAGTAATCCAATGTATCCCAAACTGCGGGATGCCATGCATTATGCTTCATTTGTAAAACTTTGCTCAATGAGCACTAATGATCAGTTTAGAATGATTAATTTATCTAGCTGGTAATCTTGACATGTCAGAACTAAATTGTCCGTAACTTTTCATTTAGAGTGCCGAATGACATGTATCCAACACCCACGTTAATCTACCTGAATATTCTGCATTGTAACAGAAGGCAAGACAAAAATAGCTACAACAACGCCTCCAAGTAATCCAATCTATCCCAAACTGCGTGATGCCATGCATTATGCTTCATTTGTAAACCTTTGCTCCAGTACCACCAATGATCAGTTTAGAATGATCATTTTAATATTGTGACAACATTTCAGTTTGAAACAGCTACGAAAAAGTTTTCAAGTAATCCAATGTATTCCAAACCGCGTGATGCCATGCATTATGCTTCATTTATAGGCCTTTACTCAAGGAGCACCAATGATCAGTTTACAATGATCATTTAACTGGTTGATTAACCTGACATGTCCGCACTAAATTGTCAGTAACTTTTGATTTAGAGTTCAGAATTACACGAATCCAATGACCATGTTAAGCTACCTCACTTTTCTATACTGTTATAAAATTTAAGACTTAAACAACTACAACAAAGCTTCTAAGTAATGCAATCTATCTCAAACTGTGTGATTCCCACATTAATCTATAAAATTTTAACATGATGATCAACTTGACATGTCCGCACTAAATTGTCTTTAACATTTGATTTAGAGCTCAAACTAACATGAATCTAGTACCCAAATTAATCTAGATCAGTTTTCTATATTGTGACAACATTTGAGAGTGAAAGAGCTACAGCAATGACTCCAATAATCCAATGTATCCCAAACTGCGAGATGTCTTGGATTATGCTTTAGTTTTAAACCTTTGCTCAATGAGCACCAATGATCAGTTTAGAATTATCAATTTAATTTGCTGATAAACTTGACATGTCCGCACTAAATTGTCCATAACTTTCTATTTAGAGTTCAGACTGATCATTTTAACTAGCTAATCAGCTTTACATATCCGTACTAAATTTTCTTTAATATTTGATTTAGAGCTCAAAATGATATGAATCCAACACCCACATTAATCTCGCTCAATTTTCAATATCGTGACAACATTTGAGACTGAAAGAGGTACGACAAAGCCTCCAAGTAATCCTATGTATCCCAAATTGTGTGATGCCATGCATTATTCTTCATTTATAAGCCTTTACTCAAGGAGCACCAATGATCATCTTAGAAAAATCATTTTAATTGGTCGATCAACTTGACATGTCGGCACTAAATCGTCCGTACATTTTGATTTAGAGTTCAGAATTACACGAATCCAACGCCCACGTTAAGCTACCACAATTTTCTATGTTGTGACAAAATGTATGACTGAAATAGCTACGAGAAAGCTTCCAATTAATCCAATTAATCCAATCAATCCCAAACTACGTGATGCCATGTATTATGCTTCATTTGTAAACCTATGCTTAATGAGCAGCAAGTAAACCTATGTTTAGAATGATCAATTTAACTACCCGATAAACTTGTCATGTCCACACTCAATCATCCGTTACTTTTGATTTAGAGTTCTGAATGACATGAATCCAACGTTCACGTTAACCTAGATCAATTTTATATATTGGGACAAAATTTAAGACAAAATAGGTACGTCAAAGCCTACAAGTAATCAAAATGTATCCCAAAGTTAGTGATACCATGCATTACGCTTCATTTATAAGCCATCCAACGTTCACGTTAACCTAGATCAATTTTATATATTGGGACAAAATTTAAGACAAAATAGGTACGTCAAAGCCTGCAAGTAATCAAAATGTATCCCAAAGTTAGTGATACCATGCATTACGCTTCATTTATAAGCCATTAGTTAAGGATCACCATCAATAAGTCTAAAATGATCATTTTAACTGGTCGATCAACTTGTCATGTACGCACTAAATCATCCATAACTTTTGATTTAGAGTTCAGAATGACACGAATCCAATGCCCACATTAAGCTAGCTCAATTTTCTATATTGTGAAAATATTTCAGATTGAAAGATCTACCACAAAGACTTCTAGTAATCCAATGTATCCTAAACTGTGTGATGTCATGCATTATGGTTTACTTATAATCGTTTTCTCAAGGAGCACTAATGATGAGTTTAGAATGATCACTTTAACTTGTCAATCAAGTTCAAATGTCCGTACTAAATCGTCTGTAACATTTGGAGTTTAGAATGACATGAATCTGATGCCCACGTTAAGGTAGCTAAGTATTCTATGTTGTGACAAAATTTATGATTAAAATAGCTACGACAACACCTCCAAGTAATCGAATCTATCAGAAACTGCGTAATGCCTTGCATTATGCATCATCTGTAAACCTTTGCTCAACGAGCACCAATGATCAGTTTAGAATGATCATTTTTAACTAGGTGATAACTTGACATGTCCGCACTAAATCTTCTTTAACATTTGATTTAGGGCTCAAAATGATATGAATCCAACACCCATGTTAATCTAGCTCAATTTTCAATATTGTGACAACATTTGAGATTGAAAGAGGTACGACAAAGCCTCCAAGTAATCCAATGTATCCCAAACTCCGTGATGCCATGTATTATGCTTGATTTATAAGCCTTTACTCAAGGAGCACCAATGATCAGCTTAGAACAATCATTTTAATTGGTCGATCAACTTGATATGTCCGCACTAAATTGTTCATAACTTTTGATTTAGAGTTCAGAATGACACGAATCCAACGCCCATGTTATGCTACCTTAATTTTCGATGTTGTAACAAAATGAAAGACTGAAATTGCTATGAGGAAGCTTCCAAGTAATCCAATCGATCCCAAACTATGTGATGCCATGCATTATGCTTCATTTGTAAACTTTTGCTCAATGAGCACCAAGGATCTATTTATAATGATCAATTTAACTAGCAGATAAACTTGACATTTCTGCGTTAAACGATACGACAAAGCCTCGAAGTAATCTAATGTATCCAAAATTGCGTGATGGCATGCATTACGTTTTATTTATAAGTCTTTACTCAATGAGCACAAATGATTAGTTTATAATGATAATTTTAACTGGCCAATAAACTTCACATGTACACACTAAATCGTACATAAGTTTTGATTTAGAGTTCAGAATGAAAAATCCAACACCAATGATAAGCTAGCTCAATTTTTTATATCGTTACGACATCTGACTGAAAGATATACCACAAATCCTTCAAATAATCAAAGCATAATGCATGATGACATACATTATGCTTCATTTGTAAGCCTTTTCTAAACGAGCACCGATAATCAGTTTAGAATGATCATTTTAACTGACAACTCAAATTGATATATTCGCACTAAATCGTATGCAACTTTAGATTTAGAGTTCAGAATGACACGGATAAAACTCCCATGTTAAGCTAGCTCAATTTTCAATATTCTGACAAAATTTAAGACTAAAATAGCTACGACAAAGCCTCCAAGTAATCGAATCTTTGCCAAACTGTTTTATGCCATGTATTATGCATCATTTGCAACCCTTTGCTCAATGAACACCAATGATCGGTTTAGAATGATCATTTTCACTAGCCGATCAAGTTGTCAACTCCACACTAAATCGTACGTAACTTTTGATTTAGAGATCAGATTGACATGAATCTAACACCCAAATAAAGCTATCTCAATTTTCTATGTTGTGACAAAAATTAAGACCGAAATAGCTACGTCAAAGCCTCCAAGTAATCGAATCTGTCCTAAACTGCGTGATGTCATGCATTTTGCTTCATTTATACGCCATTGCTCAATGACCACCAATGATCAGTTTAGAATGATCATTTTAACTACCTGATCAACTTGACATATCCACACTAAATTATCTTTAACTTACGATTTAGAGCTCAAAATGACATGAATCCTATGCTCACGTTAAGCTAGCTCAATTTTCTATATTGTGACAACGTTTTGAGACAGAAAGGGCTTCGACAAAGCCTCTAAGTATTTCAATATACCCTATACTGCATGATCTCATGCATTATGCTTCATTTAAAAGCCCCTTCCTGAAGGGGCACCAATGATTAATTTAGAATGATCACCTTAAACGGCCGATCACGTTGACATGTCCATACTAAATCGTTCGTAACATTTGATTGAGAGTTCAGAAAGACACGAAACCAACGTCCACGTTAAGCTAGCTCAATTATTTGTATTGCGAAAAAATTTAAGACCAAAATAGGTACGAAAAAGCCTACAAGTAATCCAATATATCCCAAATTCTGTGATGCCCCATTATGCTTCATTTATATGCTTTAACTCAATGAGTACCAGTGATCAGTTTAGAATGATCATTTTAACTAGCTGATCAACTTGACATGTCCGCACTCAATCGTCTTTAACTTTTCATTTAGAGCTTGAAATGACATGAATCAACAACCCACGTTAAGCTAGCTCAATGTTCCATAATGTGACAACATTTGAGAGTGAAAGAGCTACATAAAGCTTCCAAGTAATACAATGTATCCAAAACTACGTGATGCCATGCATTACACTTCATTTATAAGTTTTTACTCAAGGAGTAGCAATGATCAGTTTAGAATGATCATTTTAACATCCCGATCAACTTGACATGTACGCACTAAATCGTCCGTGACATTTTATTTAGAGTTCAGAATAACACGAATCCAACGCCCACGGTAAGCTAGCTCAATTTTCTTTAGTATGACAACATTTAAGACTGAAAGAGCTAACACAAAGCCTCCAAGTAATCCAATTTATCACAAACTGCATGATGCCATGCATTATGCTTCATTTATAAGCATTTTCTAAAGGAGCACCCATGATCAGTTTATAATGATCATTTTAACTGACCGATCAACTTGATATATTCACACTAAATCGTCCATAACTTTTGATTTATATTTCAGAATGACGCGAATACAACGCCCATGTTAAACTAGGTCAATTTTTTATATTGTGACAAAATTTAACACCAAAATAGCTACGACTAAGCCTCCAAGTAATCGAATCTTTCCTAAACTGCTTCATGACATTCATTATGCTTCATTTGCAATCCTTTGCTTAATGAGCACCGATGATCAGTTTAGAATGATAATGTTTACTAGCCGATCAAGTTGTCACGTCCGCACTAAATCGTCTGTAACTTTTTATTTAAAGTTCAGAGTAACATGAATCCAACACCCAAATAAAGCTAGCTAAATTTTCTATATTGTGACAAAAATTAAGACCGAAATAGATATGACAAAGCCTCCAAGAAATCAAACCTATCCTAAACTGCGTGATGCCATGCATTATGCTTAATTTATACGCCAGTGCTCAATGACCACCAATGATCAGTTTAGAATGATCATTTTAACTAACTGGTCAACTTGACATGTCCACACTATAATGTCTTTAACTTTCGATTTAGATCTCAAAATGACATGAATCCAACGCTGACGTTAAGCTAGCTCAATTTTCAACATTGTGACAACCTTTGAGACTGAAAGGGCTACGAAAAAGCCTCTAAGTATTCCAATATACCCCAAACTGTGTGATGTCATGCATTATGCTTCATTTATAAGCCTTTCCTGAAGGGGCACCAATGATCAGTTTAGAATGATCACCTTAACTGGCCGATCAAGTTGACTTGTCCGCATTAAATTGTCGGTAACTTTTGATTTAGAGTTCATAATGACATGAATCCAACGCTCACGTTAAGCTAGCTCAATATTGTGTATTGTAACAAAATTTAAGACAACAATAGTTACGAAAAACCATCCAAGTAATCCAATCAATCCCAAATTGCGTGGTCCCCATTATGCTTCATTTATACGCTTTAACTCAATGAGTACCAATGATCAGTTTAGAATGATCATTTTAACTAGTTGATCAACTTAACGTCCGCACTAAATCGTCTATAACTTTTCATTCGGAGCTCAAAATGTAATGAATCAACCACCCACGTTAAGCTAGCTGAATATTCCATATTGTGACAACAGTTGAGAGTGAAAGAGCTGCGACAAAGCTTCCAGGTAATACAATGTATCCCAAACTGCGTGATGCCATACATTATGCTTCATTTATAACTCTATACTCAAGTTGCACCAATGATCAGTTTAGAATGATCATTTTAACTGGCCGATTAACTTGACATGTCCGCACTAAATCGTTTGTAACTTTGGATTTAGAGTTCAAAATGACACGAATCCAATGCCCATGATAAGTTTGGTCAATTTCCTATATTGTGACAACATTTGAGACCGAAAGAGCTACCACAAAGCCTTCAAGTAATCCAAATATCCCAAAACTGTGTAATTGCATGCATTATGCTTCATTGATATGCCTTTTCTAAAGGAGCACCAATGACCAGTTTAGAATGATCATATTAGCTGACCGATCAAGTTGACATATTCGAGCTAAATCATCCGTAACTTTTGATTTAGAGTTCAGAAGGACACGAATACAATGCCCATGTTAAGCTTGCTCAATTTTATATATTGTGACAAAATGGAAGACCAAAATATATACGACAAGGCGTCCAAGTAATCGAATCTTCCCCCAAACTGCTTTATGTCATGCATTATGCATCATTTGCAATCCTTTGCTCAATGAGCACCAGTGATACATTGGGTTACTTGGAGGCATTGTCGTAGCTCTTTCAATCCCAAATGTTGTCATAATATTGAAAATTGAACTAAATTAACGTGGGCATTGGATTCTTGTTATTTTGAGCTCTAAATCAAATATTAAAGACAATTCAATCAAGACCTGTCGAATTGATCAGCTAGTTAAAATGATCTTTCTAAATTGATAATTGGTGCTCACTGGGAAAAGGTTTACAAATGAAGCATAATGCATGACATCAGAGAGTTTGGAATAGATTGGATTACTTGGAGGCTTTGTCGTAGCTCTTTCAATCACAAATGTTGTCACAATATTGAACGTTTAGCTAGATTAACGTGGTTGTTGGACTCATGTCATTTTCAACTTGAAATCAAATGTTAAAGACAATTTAGTGAGGACATGTCATGTTGATCATCTAGGTAAAATGATCATTCTAAACTGATCATTGGTGCTCACTTAGAAAAGGTTTACAAATGAAGCATTATACATGGCATCACACAGTTTGGGATAGATTGGATTACTTGGAAGCTTTTTCGTAGCTCTTTGAGTATCAAATGTTGTCATAATATTGAAAATTTAGCTAGAATAATGTGGGCGTTTGATTCATTTGGTTTTGAACTCTAAATCAAATGTTAAACACGATTTAGTGGGGACATGATAAGTAGATAAGCTAATTAAAATGATTATTCTAAACTGATCAGTGGTGCATAATGCATGTCACGTAGTTTGGGATAGATTGGAATACTTTGAGGGTTTCCGTAGCTAATTTGGTCTTAAATTTTATTGAAATATAGAAAATTGAGCTAGCTTAACGTGGGCGTTGGATTCGTGTCATTCTGAACTTTAAATCAAAAGTTTTGGACTATTTAGGGCAGATATGACAAGTTGATCAGCCAGTTAAAATGATAATTCTAAACTGATGATTGGTGGTCCTTGAGTAAAGGCTTGTAAATGAAGCATAATGTATGGCATCACGAAGTTTGGGATACATTGGATTACTTGGAGGCTTTGTCCTATCTTTTTTAGAGTATTCTTAAATGTTGTCACAGTATTAGAAATTAAGCTAGATTAAAGTGGCCATTAGATTCATTCCATTTTGAGCTCTAAATCAAATATTAAAAACTATTTAGTCTAGACATGTTAAGTTCATCAGTTAGTTAAAAATGATCATTCTAAACCGATCATTGGTGCTTGTTGAGAAAAGGTTTACAAATGAAGCATAATGCATGGCATCCAACAGTTTGGGATAGATTGGATTACCTGGAGGCTTTTTTGTAGCTATTAGGAACTTAAATTAAATCACAATATAGAAAATTGAGGTAGCTTAACGTGGGAGTTGGATTCGTGTTATTCTGAACTATAAATCAATAGTTTCAGACGATTTAATGCTAACATGTCAAGTTTATCAGCTAGTTAAAATAATCATTCCAAACTAATCATTGGTGCTCTTCGAGTATATGATTACAAATGAAGCATAATGCATGGCAGCACGCAGTATGGGATGCATTGAATTACATGGAGGCCTTCTCGGAGGTCTTTCAGTCTCAAATGTTGTCACAATATAAAAATTGAGATAGATTAACGTTGCCGTTGGATTCATGTCATTTTGAGCTATAAACCAAATGTTAAATACGATTTAGTGTGGATAAGTCAAGTTGATCGAACAGTTAAAATTATCATTCTAAACTGATCATTGGTGCTTCTTGAGTAAAGGCTTATAAATGAAGCATAATGCATGCCATGACACAGTTTGGCATACATTGGATTCTTGGTGACTTTGTCATAACTCTTTCAGTGTCAAATGTTGTGACGATATTGAAAGTTGAGCTATATTAACGTGGCTGTTGCATTCATGTCATTTTGAGCTCTAACTCAAATTTTAAAGACGATTTAGTCCGGACATGTCATGTTGATCAGCTAGTTAAAATGATTATTCGAAACTGATCATTGGTGCTCATCGAGCAAAGGTTTACAATTGAACCATAATGCATGGCATCCAGCAGTTTGGGATAGATTGGATTTCTTGGAGGTTTTTTCGTAGCCATCTCGGTTTTAAATTTAATGACAATACAGAAAATTTAGTTAGTTTAATGTGGACGTTGAATTTGTGTCATTCTAACTCTAAATCAAAAGTTTCGGACTATTTAGTGCGGATAAGTCAGGTTGATCAGCAAGTTAAAATGATAATTCTAAACTGATCATTGGTGCTCCAGGAGTAAAAGCTTATAAATGAAGCATAATGTATGGCAACACACAGTTTTGGATACATTTGATGACTTGGAGGCTTTTTCGTAGCTCTTATAGTCTAAAATGTTCTCACAATATTGAAAATTATAAACTAGTGTAACGTGGGCGTTGGATTCAAGCTCAAATACTAAAGACGATTTAGTCCGGAAATGTCAAGTTCATCAGCTAGTTAAAATGATCTTTCTAAACTGATCATTGGTGTTCACTGAAAAAGGGTTTTCAAATGAAGCATAATGCATGGCATCACGCAGTTTGGGATAGATCGGATCACTTGAAGGCTTTGTCTTAGTTCTTTCAGTCTCAAATGTTGTCACAAGGTATAATGTTAAGCTAGTTTAACGTGGTTGTTGGATTCGTGTCATTCTGAACTCTAAATCAAAAGTTTTTGACCATTTATGCTGATAGGTCAAGTTGATTGGACATTTAAAATGATAATTCTGAAATGATCATTGGTGCTCCACGAGTAAAGGCTTATAAATGAAGCATAATGCATGGCATCACACAGTTTTGGGATACATTGGATTACTTGGAGGCTTTGTCGTAGCGATTTTGGTATTAAATTTAATCACAATATAGAAAATTGAGCTACCTTAACGTGAGTGTTGGATTTGTGTTATTTTGAGCTCTAAATCAAATATTAAACACGATATAGTCCGGATATGTCAGGTTGATGAACTACTTAAAATAATCATTCTAAACTAATCATTGCAGCACATTGTGAAAAGTTTTACAAAGGAATCATAATACATGGCATCACGCAATTTGGGATATATTGGATTACTTGAAAGTTTTGTTGGAGCTCTTCAGTCTGACATGTTGTCACAATATTGAAAATTGAGCTAGATTAACGTCGGTGTTGGATTCATGTCATTTTGAGCTCTAAATCAAATGTTAAAGATGATTTAATGCGAACATGTCAAGTTGATAAGCTAGTTAAAATGCTCATTCTAAACTGATCATTGGTGCTTATTGACCAAAGATTTACAAATGAAGCGTAATGCATGGCATCTAGCTGTTTGGGATAGATTAGATTACTTGGGGGCTTTGTCATAGCTATTTCTGTCTAAAATTTAATCACGATATAGAAAATCTAGCTAGCTTAATGTGGGCGTTGTATTCATGTCATTCTAAACTCTAAATTAAAAGTTACTGAAAATTTAATGCGGACATGTCAAGTTGATCGGCCAGTTAAAATGATCATTCTAAACTGATCATTGGTGCTCCTTGAGTAAAGTATTATAAATGAAGCATAATGCAAGGCATCATGCAGTTTGGGATACATTGGATTACTTGGAGTCTTTGTCGTAACTCTTTCAGTAACAAATGTTGTCACAATATAAAAAATTGTGCTAGATTAACTTGGCCATTGGATTCATGTCATTTTGAGCTCTAAATTAAATGTTAAATACGATTTAGTGCAGACATGTCAAGTTGATCACCTAGTTAAAATGACCAATCTAAACTGATCATTGGTGCTCATTGAGCAAAGGTTTACAAATGAAGCACAATGCATGGCATCATGCAGTTTGGGATTGATTGGATTACTTGGAGATTTTTTTGTAGCTATTTCGATCAAAAATTTAATTAGAATATAGAAAATTGATCTACCTTAACGTGGGCGTTTGATTCGTGTCATTCAGAACTCTAAATCAAAAGTTTCAGACTATTTAGGGCGGACATGTCAAGTTGATCGGCCAGTTAAAATGATAATTCTAAACTGATCAATGGTGCTTCTTGAGTAAACGCTTATAAATGAAGCATAATGCATGGCATGACACAGTTTGGGATTCATTGGGTTATTTGGAGGCTTTGTCGTAGCTCTTTGAGTCTTAAATGTTGTCAAAATATTGAAAATTAGCTAGATTAACGTGGTTGTTGGATTCATGTCATTTTGAGCTCTAAATCAAATGTTAAAAATGATTTAGTGTGAACATGTCAAGTTGATCATCTAGTTATAATGATCATTCTAAAATGATCATTGGTGCTCATTGAGCAAAGGTTTACAAATGAAACATAATGCATGACATCACGCTGTTTGGGATATATTGGATTGATTAGAGGCTTTATCGTAGCTATTGCGGTCATAAATTTAATCAGAATATAGAAAACTGAGCTAGTTTAACATGGGTGTTGGATTTGAGTCATTCTGAACTCTAAATCAAAAGTTATGTACGATTTAGCTCGAACTTGTCAAGTTGATCGGCCAGTAAAATGATCATTCTAAACTGATCATTTGTGCTCCTTGAGAAAAGATTTATAAATGAAGCATAATATATGGCATAACGAAGTTTGGTATAGATTGGATTACTTGGAGAGTTTGTCGTAGCATAACGAAGTTTGGGATAGATTGGATTACTTGGAGAGTTTGTCGTAGCTCTGAGTCTCATATATTCTCACAATATTGAAAGATGAGCTAGATTAACGTGGGCGTTGGATTCGTGTCATTTTGAGCTCTAAATCAAATGTCAAAGACGATTTAGTGTGGACTTGTCCAGTTGATTAGCTAGTTAAAATGATCATTCCAAACTGATCATTGGTGCTCCTTGAGTAAAGGCTTATAAATGAAGCATAATGCATGGCATCACGAAGTTTGGAATAGATTGGATTACTTGGGGGCTTTGTCGTAGCTAATTCGGTTCTAATTTTAATCACAATATAGAAAATTGAGCTAACTTAACGTGGGCATTGAATTCGTGTCATTTTGCTAAATCAATAGTTTGGAACGATTTAATTGCAGACATGTCAAGTTGATCGGCCAGTTAAACTGATAATTCTAAGCTGATCATTGGTGCTCCTTGTGTAAAGGCTTATAAATGAAGCATAATGCATTGCATCACGCTCTTTGAGAAACATTGGATTACTTCGATGATTTGTCGTACCTCTTTAAGTCTTAAATGTTGTCCCAACACTAAAAATTGAGCTAGATTAACGTGGCGTTGGATTCTGTCATTTTGAGCTCTTAATCAAATATTAAAGATGATTTAGTGCGGACTCATCAAGTTGATCAGCTAGTTAAAATGATAATTCTAAACTGATCATTGGTGCTCCTGGAGTAAAAGCTTATAAATGAAGCATAATGCATGGCATCACGTAGTTTGTGATAGATCGGATCATTTGGAGGCTTTGTCATAGCTCTTTCAGTCTCAAATGTTGTCATAGTATTGAAAATTGAGCTAGATTACCATGGGCATTAGATACATGTCATTTTAAGCTCTAAATCAAATGTTAAGGAGGATATAGTGCGGACTTGTCAAGTTGATCAACTAGTTAAAACGACCAACTAAACTCATCATTGGTGCTCATTGAAAAAAGGTTTACAAATGAAACATAATGCATGGCATCACGCAGTTTGTGATAGATTGGATTACTTGGAGACTTTTTCATAACTGTTTCGATCTTAAATTTTGTCACAATATAAAATATTGAGTTAGATTAAAGTGGGCGTTGGATTCTTGTCATTCTGAACTCTAAATCAAAAGTTACAGACAATTTAGTGCGGACATACATGGTTGATCATCCAGTTAAAATGATCATTCTAAACAGATCATTGAGGCTCCTCGGGTAAAATCTTATAAATGAAGCATAATGCATGGCATCACGCAATTTGGGATACATTGGATTACTTGGAGGCTTTGTCATAGCTCTTTCAATCTCCAATGCTGTCACAATATCAAAAATTGAGCTAGATTAACGTGGACATTTGATTTATGTCATTTTGAGCTCTAACTCAAATGTTAAAGACGATTTAGTGCAGACATGTCAAGTTGATCAGCTAGTTAAAATGGTCATTCTAATCTGATCATTGGTGCTCATTGAGCAAAGGTTTACAAATGAAGCATAATGAATGGCATCGCGCAGTTTGGGGTATGTTGGATTACTTGGGGGCTTTGTTGTTGCTGTTTCGGTCATAAATATAGAATACTGAGCTAGCTTAACTTGGCCGTTGGATTCGTGTAATTCTAAAGTCTAAAGCTAAAGTTATGGATGATTTAGTGCGAACATGTCAAGTTGATCGGCCAGTTAAAATGATCATTTTAAAATGATCATTGGTGCTCTTTGACTAAACGCTTATAAATGAACCATAATGCATGATATCACACAGTTTGGGATATATTGGATTATTTGGAGGCTTTGTTGTAGCTATTTCGGTCTTAAATGTTGTCACAATATTGAAAATTGAGCTAGATTAACATGAGCGATCTATTCATGTCATTTTGAGCTCTAAATCAAATGTTACGAACGATTTAGTGCGGATATGACAACTTGATTAGCTTGTTAAAATGATCATTCTAAACTGATCATTGGTGCTCATTGAGCAAAGGTTTTCAAGTGAAGAATATGCATGGCATCACGCAGTTTGGGATTGATTGGATTACTTGGAGGCTTTGTCCTTGCTATTTCTGTCTTAACTTTATTCACAATATAGAAAACTGAGTTAGCTTAAGGTGGGCGTTTGATGTGATCCTGATTAGGATCAAACTCCTGATCAACTACAAATGGTTGTGGAAGAGTTGATGAATGGATTAAAGTTGCGGAATGGGTGAAACGATGGTCTAACTTGCAGATGTGTGAGCTCTTAAGTGGATGGATCTGACAACAAGGGGAAATGGATGATACTTCTCAAGGATGGTGGAAAATCCTTTGAGTATCTGCTTGCTATGTTTGAATGATAAAGGCCAGACACTTTGTGCAAGGGGTGAATCGAAATGAAACTTCCAAGGGTGATGATGATCCCTTAGACTTTCGGCTCTTGAGAGGAATGAGAAAGTGTTCTAAAATTCCTTATTCAGGAGTATGATCAAACGAGTTGAAGAAGGAGATTTGCTATTAAAATGTTTGATGATTCAGAAAGAAGGATACAAGAGAGTATTTATAGTAGTCTAAAAAATTGAAAATGACTCCTAAAATTCTACCAAAGCATTAAAGTAAATACTTAGGGATTACAAAGACAACTAAGACAAAGACTAAGAAGTAAATAATGTTTTCACTTGATTCGTCCTCTCTTATTTCGTGGAAGATGAGATATAATGGGCCTTGATTCACCAAGAGGCTGTTGTAAAGTACCTTGGGCTTGCCTCATTAAAAACCTATCTTAGAAAAACCATTGGGACAAAACTAAGAATAGGGAAGAAGAGTACAATCCAAGGCACCTCTCTTGGTGAGGTTTAGGTGGCTTGAATCACATTCAATGTTGTTGGATTAGCACACACTAAACTGGCCTGAATGGTGTTGAGAAGGTGCTGTAGTGTTGTCTTAAGTTTGGCTTGCTTGGATCGGGTAATGGGGCCATTGAAGATTTGTAGGCTTTCATCTCCAATATCCGCAAGTTCTAGCTGCTTCTTAGCATCTTTAGTGGCTTCTTCCTCCTATGGTTGAAGTTGCTCCTTAGGTTGTGGTTCCTTGCTGGCCATGCTCACATCAAGTGGTATCAGATCCCACTCCAAACCAGGTTATATCTCTACAAATCCGTTGGCACCCTTTCGTATTCTTGCAAAAACGTTTTGTAACCTTTCGCCTTCTTTTTGCGATTTGTTTTTTAAAAAATTGGGTTTTTTTCTTGCTTAAACTTGATCTTAGATCTTTGAAGAACCTCGAAATAAACTTGAAAATAGTTTAGAACCGATTTCTAAAGGAAAAGACTTGTGAAATACCCAATCGGCACCGTTGAGGTTCTAAGAAACTGTTTTTGTTAATCCGAGTTTATCAATTTTTCTTTGAATATTTTAGAGATTAAAACCTAAATGAAACTTGTTCTTAAGACCTAATAGAACCTGTAATACCAATTAAAAACGTTTCAAAACGAATCTAAAGTTGTTAGACTCACCCATTTCAAAACCGGAGTTCAAAGGGTCTGAAACATGCTTCGCTAGGATTAGTTGGAGGCTTTGTCGTAGCTCTTTCAAATGTTCTCACAATATTGAAAATTGAGATAAATTAATGTGGGCGTTCAAGTAATGTCATTTTGAGATCTAACTCAAATTTTACGGACGATTTAGTGAGATATGTCAAGTTGATCAGCTAGTTAAAATGATCATTCCAAATTGATCATTGTTGCTCATTGAGAAAATTTTTACAAATGAAGCAAAATGCATAGCATCATGCAGTTTAGGATAGATTGGATTACTTCGACGTTTGTCCTTGTTATTTCTGTCTTAACTTTAATCACAATATAGAAAACTAAGCTAGCTTAACGTGGGCGTTGGATTCGTGTCATTCTGAACTCTAAATCAAAAGTTATGGACGATTTAATACAGACATGTCAAGCTGATATGCCAAATAAAATGAACATTCTAAACTGATCATTGGTGCTCATTGAGTAAACGCTTATAAATGAAGCATAATGCATGTCATCACGCATTCTGGGACATTGGATTACTTGGAGGCTTTGTCATAGCTCTTTCTGCCTCAAATGTTGTCACAATATAGGATATTCAGCTAGATTGACGTGGGTGTTGGATGCGTGTCATTTTGATCTATAAATCATGTGTTGGATGATTTAGTGCAGACATGTCAAGTTGATCATGTAGTTAAAATGATCATTCTAAAGTGATCATTGGTGCTCATTTAGCAAAGGTTTACAAATGAAGCATAATGCATTACATCATGCAGTTTGGGATACATTGGATTACTTGGAGGCTTTGTCGTAGCTATTTTGGTTTAAAATTTTGTTCACAATATAAAAAATTGAGCTAGATTGACATCGGCATTGGATTTATGCCATTCTGAACTCTAAATCAAATGTTACAGACAATTTTGTGCAGACATGTCAAGTTCATCAGCTAGTTAAAATGATCATTCTAAACTGATCATTGGTGCTCATTGAACAAAGATTTACAAATGAAGTATAATGCATGACATCCAGCAGTTTGGGATAGATTGGATTACTTGGAAGCTTTAAGGCAGCTCTTTCGGTGTCAAATTTGATTAAAACATAGAAAATTGAGCTAGCTTAATGCGTACGTTGGATTCGTGTCATTCTAAACTCTAAATTAAAAATTTCGAATGATTTAGTGCAGACATGTCAAGTTTATTGGCCAGTTAAACCGATAATTAGATGCAGACATGTCAAGTTTATTGGCCAGTTAAACCGATAATTCTTTACCGATCATTGTTTACTGATCATTGGTGCTCCTTGAGTAAACGGTTATAAATGACGTATAATTCATGGCATCACGCAGTTTGGGATATATTTTATTAGTTGGCGGATTGGTCGTACCTCTTTCAGTCTCAAATGGTATCACAAATATCGAAAATTGAGCTAGATAAAGTGGGTGTTCGATTCTTGTCATTTTGAGCTCCAAATAAAATGTTACGGATGATTTAGCGTGGACATGTCAAGCTGATCATCTAGTTAAAATGATCATTCTAAACTGATCATTGGTGTTCATTTAGCAAAGGTTTACAAATAAAGCATAATGCATGGCATCACGCAATTTGAGATAGATTGGGTTACTTGGACGCTTTGCCCTGGCTATTTCAGTCTTAAATTTAATCACAATAAAGAAAACTGAGCTAGCTTAACGTGGGCATTGGATTCATAACATTGTGAACTCTAAATCAAAAGTTAAGATCAATTTAGTGCGGACATGTCATGTTAACCGGGCAGTTAAAATGATCATTGTAAACTGATCATTGGTTCTCCTTGAGTAAATGCAGATAAATGAAGCATAATGCATGGAATCACTCAGTTTGGCATTCATTAGATTACTTTGAGGCTTTGTCCTAGCTCTTTTAGTCTCAAATGTTGTCACAATATTGAAAATTGAGCTAGATTAACGTGGCCCTTGGATTCATGTCATTTTGAGATCTAAATCAAATGTTAAAGATGATTTAGTGGGGACATGTCAATTTGATCAGCTAGTTAAAATGATCATTTTAAACTGATCATTGGTTCTCATTGCACAAAGGTTACAATTGAGTCATAGTGCATGGCATCACGCAGTTTGGTATACATTGGATTACTTGGATTCTTTTTCGTAGGTATTTTGGTCTTAAATTTAATATAGAAAATTGAGCTAGCTTAACATGGACGTTGGATTCCTATCATTCTGAATTCTAAATCAAAAATAACAGACGATTTGGTGCGGATATTAAAAGTTGACCGTGCAGTTAAAATGATAATTGCAAACTGATCATTGTTGCTCCTTGAGTAAAGTCTTTTAAATGAAGCATAATGCATGGCATCACGCAGTTTGAGATACATTGGATTACTTTGAGGCTTTTTCGTAGGTCTTTCAGTCTCAAATGTTGACACAAAATTGAAAATTGAGCTAGATTAACATGGGCGTTCGATTCATGACAATGTGAGCTGTAAATAAAATGTTACGGATGATTTAGTGCAGACATGTTAAGTTCATCAACTAGCTAAAATGATCATTCTAAGCTGATAATTGGTGCTCATTGAGCAAAGGTTTACAAATGAAGCTTAATGCATGGCATCACTCAGTTTGGAATAGATTGGATTACTTGGAGGTGTCCTTGCTATTTTTCTATTAAATTTAATCACAAATAGAAAACTGAGCTACCTTAACGTGGCCGTTGGATTTGTGTCATTCTGAACTCTAAATCCAATGTTACCGACGATTCGGTGCATACATGTCAAGTTGATCGGCAAGTTAAAATGATCATTTTTAACTGATCATTGGTGCTACATCAGTAAACGCTTATAAATGAAGCATAGTGCATGGCATGGCGTATTTTGGGATACATAGGATTACTTGGAGGCTTTGTTGTAGTTCTTTCTGTCTCAAGTGTTGTCACAATACTGAAAATTGAACTAGATTAACGTGGGCGTTGGATTCATGTCATTTTTAACTCTAAATAAAATGTTACAGACGATTTAGTGCGAACATTTCAGGTTTTTTGGACAGTTCAAATGATCATTCTAAACTGATCATTGGTGCTCCTTGACAAAAGATTTATAAATGAAGAATATTATACGGCATCACACAGTTTGGAATACATTGGATTACTTAGAGGCTTTCTCGTGGCTATTTGGGTGTTAAATTTTGTCATAATATAGAAAATTGACATAGCTTAATGTGGGCGTTAGATTTGTTTCATTCAGAATTCTAAATCAAAAGTTATGGACAGTTTAGTGCAGACATGTCAAGTTGATAGGCCTGTTAAAATGTTCATTTTAAACTGATCATTGATGCTACTTGAGTAAAGCCTTATAAATGAAGCATAATGGATGGATTCTTGCAGTTTTGGGATACATTGGATTATTTGTATGCTTTTTCAAAGCTCTTTCAAAGTCAAATGTTGTCAAAATATGGAAAAATGAGGTAGGTTAACGTGGGCGTTTGACTCATATCATTCTGACCTCTAAATCAAAATTAAAGACGATTTAGTCCGGACATGTAAGTTGATCAACTATTTAAAATTATCATTCTAAACTGATCATTGGCGCTCCATGTGTCAGGGGTAATAAATGAAGCATAATGCATGACATCAGGCAATTTGGGATATATTGGATTACTTGGAGGCTTTTTCATAACTCTTTCAGTCTCTAATGTTGTCACAATTTGGAAAATTTAGCTAGGTTAACATGCGCGTTGGATACGTGTCATTTCAAACTCTAAATCAAAAGTTACGGACGATTTAATGCGAAAATGTCAAATTGATCAGTTAGTTAAAATGATCATTCTAAACAGATCATTGGTGCTCTTTGAGTAAACACTAATAAATGAAGCATAATGCATGGTATCATGCAGTTTGGGATATTTTGGATTACTTGAAGGTTTTGTCGTTTCTCTTCCAGTCTCAAATGTTGTGACAATATAGAAAATTGAGCTAGCTTAACATGGGCGTTAGATTCGTGTCATTCAAAAGTTACGGACGTTTTACTGCACACATGTCAAGTTGATCAACAAGTTAAAATGATCATTCTAAACTAATCATTGGTGCTCCTTGATTAAAGTCTTATAAATGAAACATAATGCATGACAACACGCCATTTGGGAAACATTGGATTATTTAGAGGCTTTATCGTAGCTATTTCGGAATTAAATTTTGTCACAATCTTTAAACTTGATCAAGCTTAACGTGGGCGTTGGATTTGTGTCAGTTTGAACTCTAAATAAAAAGTTACAGAAGATTTAGTGCGGACATGTCAAGTTGATCGGCCAATCCAAATGATCATTCTAAACTGATCATTGGTGCTTCTTCAGTAAAGGCTTATAAATGAAGAATAATGCGTGGAATCCCGCAGTTTAGTGTACATTTGATTACTTGGAGGCTTTGTCGTAGCTATTTCAGTGACAATTGTTGTCACAATATGGAAAATTGAGCTAGCAGAACGTGGGCATTGGACTCATTTTATTTTGAGCTATAAATCAAAAGTTAAAGCCGATTTAGTGCGGACAAATAAGTTGATCAGCTAGTTAAAATTATCATTCTAAGCTGATCATTGGTGCTTCTTGAGTAAGGGCTAGATTTCATCATTAGTGCTCCTTGAGTTAAGGCTTATAAATAAAGCACAATGCATGGCATCACGCTGTTTCGGATAGAATGGATTACTTGGAGTCTTTTTCATAGCTATTTTGGCCGTATCTTTTGGTATAGTATAGAAAATTGAGCTAGCTTAGAGTGGACGTTAGATTCGTGACACTTTGAACTCTAAATCAAATGTAACGGACGATTTACTGCTGACGTGTCAAGTTGATCGACCAATGAAAATGATCATTCTAAATAGATCATTGGTGCTCCCTGAGTAAAGACGTATAAATCAAGCATAATGCATGTGATCACGTAGTTTGGCATACATTGGATTACTTGGAGGCTTTATCGTAGCAATTTAAGTCTCAAATGTTGTTACAATATAGAAAATTGACCTAGCTTAACGTGGGAATTGGATTCGTGTCATTCTGAATTCTAAATCAAAATTGACGGATGATTCAGTGCATACATGTCAAGTTGGTTGGCCAGTTAAAATGATCATTCTAAACTGATCACTGGTGCTCCTTAAGCAAAAGTTTATAAATGAAGCATAATGCATGGCATCATGCGGTTTGGGGTACATTATATTACTTGGACACTTTTTCGTAGCTCTTTAAGAGTCAAATGTCGTCACAATATGGAAAATTGAGCTAGCTTAAACTGGGTGTTGGATTCGTGTCAATTTGAACTCTAAATCAAAAGTTACACACGATTTAGTGCGGACATGTCAAATTGATCGACCAGTTAAAATGATCATTCTCAACAGATCGTTGGTGGTCCTTGAGTAAAGGCTGATAAATGAAGCATAGTGCATTGCATCACGCGGGTTGGGATACAATGGATTACATGAAAGCTTTTTCGTAACTCTTTCAGTCTCAAATGTTGTCGCACTATGGAAAACTGAGCTAGGTTAACGTGGGTGTTGGACTCATGTCATTTTGAAATCTAAATCAAAAGTTACACACGATTTAGTGTGGACATGTAAGTTTTTCAGCTACTTAAAATGATCATTCTAAAGTGATCTTTGGTGCTCCTTGAGCAAAGGCTAATAAATGAAGCGTAATGCATGGCATAACGCAGTTTGGGATAGATTGGATTACTTAAAGGCTTTGTCATAGCGATTTCAGTTTTAAAGTTTTTTCACAATAGAGAAAATTGAGCTAGCTTAACGTGGGCGTTAGATTCGTGTCACTTTTAGCACTAAATCAAAAGTTACAGACGATTTAGTGGGAACACGTCCAATTGATCGGCGTTAAAATGATCATTCTAATCTGATCATTGGTGCTCCTTGAGTAAAGGCTTATAAATGAAGCATAAAGCATGGTCTCACGCAGTTTGGGATACATTGGATTAGTTGGAGGCTTTGTCGTAGTACTTGCAGTCATAAATGTTGTCACAAATGGAAAATTGAGCTCACTTAACGTGGGTGTTGGATTCGTGCCATTCAGAACTCTAAATCAAAAGTTACGGACGATTTAGTGCGGACGCATCAAGTTGATTTGCCAGTTAAAATGATCATTCTAAACTAATCATTGGTGCTCCTTGAGTAAAGACTTATAAATCAAGTATAATACATGAAATCACGCAGCTTTCGATATATTGGATTACGTGGACGCTTTTCTCATAACTCTTTGAGTGTCAAATGTTGTCACAATACAGAAAGCTCAGCTAGCTTAACGTGGGCGTTGGACTCATGTCACTTTGAGGTCTAAATCAAAAGTTAAAATGATCATTCTAAAGTGATCATTGGTGCTCCTTGAGTAAAGCCTAATAAATGAAGCATAACGCAGTTTGGGATATATTGGATAATTTAAAGGCCTTATTGTAGCTATTTTGGTCTTAAATTTTGTCACAGTATAGAAAATTGAGTGAGCTTAACGTAGGCATTGGATTCGTGTCATTCGGAGCTCTAAATCAAAAGTTACGGACAATTTTGTGGGGACATGTCAAATTGATCGGCCAGTTAAAATGATCATTCTAAACTAATCATTGGTGCTCCTTGAGTAAAATCTCATAAAATAAGCATAACGCATGGCATCACGCATTTTGGGATACATTGGATTACTTGGAGGCTTTGTCGTAGCTCTTTCAATCTCAAATGCTGTCACAATATAGAAAATTGACCTACCTTAACGTGGGCGTTGGATTCGTGTCATTATGAAATCTAAATCAAAAGTTAGGGAAAATTTAGTGCATACATGTAAAGTTGATCGGTCTGTTAAAATGATCATTCTAAACTGATCATTGGTGCTACTTAAGTAAATGCTTGTAAATGAAGCATAATGAATGACATTACATAATTTGGAATACATTGTATTACTTGGAGGCTCTTTGCTTGCTCTTTCAGTTTAAAATTTTGTCACAATATGGAAAAATGAGGTTGTTTAACGTGGGCATTGGAGTCATGGCATTTTAAGCTCTAAATCAAAAGTTAAAAACGATTTAGTGCAGAAATGTCAAATTGATAAGGTAGTATGATCATTCTAAACTGATCATTGGTGCTCCTTGACTAAAGAATTATAAATGAAGCATATTATATGGCATCACACAGTTTGGAATACATTGGATTACTTGGAGGCTTTCTCTTGGCTATTGCGGTGTTAAATTTTGTCACAATATAGATTATTGACCTAGCTTAACGTGGACCGTTGGATTTGTTTTATTGAGAATTCTAAATCAAAAGTTATGGACAATTTAGTGCAGACATGTCAAGTTGATAGACATGTTAAATGATCATTCTAATCTGATCATTGATGCTCCTTGAGTAAAGCCTTATAAATGAAGCATAATGCATGGATTCCTACAGTTTTGGGATACATTGGATTACTTGTATGCTTTTTCAAAGCTCTTTCAGAGTCAAATGTTGTCAAAATATGGAAAATTGAGGTAGCTTAATGTGGGCATTGGACTCATGTCATTTTGACCTCTAAATCAAAAAATAAAGATGATTTAGTCCGGACGTGTAAGTTGATCAACTAGTTAAAATTATCATTCTAAACTGATCATTGGCACGCCTTGAGTAAGGGCTAAATAAATGAAGCATAATGCATGGCATCATGCAGTTTGGGATATATTTGATTACTTGGAGGCTTTTTCGTAACTCTTTCAGTGTCTAATGTTGTCACAACATGGAAAATTTAGCTAGGTTAACGTGGGCGTTGGATACATGTCATTCTAAACTCTAAATCAAAAGTTACGGACGATTTAGTTCGAAAATGTCAAATTTATCAGTTAGTTAAAATGATCATTTTAAACTGATGATTGGTGCTCTTTGAGTAATCACTAATAAATGAAGCATAATGCATGGCATCATGAAGTTTGGGATACTTTGGATTACTTTGAGGTTTTGTCGTTTCTCTTTCAGTCTCAAATGTTGTGACAATATAGAAAATTGAGCTAGCTTAACGTGGTCGTTAGATTCGTGTCATTCAAAAGTTACAGATGTTTTAGTGCACAATTGTCAAGTTGATCGACCTTTTAAAATGATCATTCTAAACTAATCTGGTGCTCCTTGATTAAAGGCTTATAAATGAATCATAATGCATGACATCACGCCATTTGAGAAACATTGGATTATTTAGAGGCTTTATCCTAGATATTTCGGAATTAAATTTTGTCACAATCTTTATAAATGATATAGCTTAACGTGGGCGTTGGATTTCTGTCAATTTGAACTCTAAATAAAAAGTTACTATTTCAGTGTCAATTGTTATCACAATATGGAAAATTGAGCTAGCCGAACGTGGGCATTGGACTCCTGTTATTTTGAGCTATAAATCAAAAGTTAAAGACGATTTAATGCGCAAATATAAGTTGATCAGCTAGTTAAAATTACCATTCTAAGCTGATCATTTGTGCTTCTTGAGTAAGGGCTAGTAAATGAAACATAATGCATGGCATCACGCTGTTTGAGATAAAATCGATTACTTGGAGGGTTTGTCATAGCAATTTTGGTTGTAACTTTTGGTATAGTATAGAAAATTGAGATGGCTTAGCGTGGATGTTTGATTTGTAACACTTTGAACTCTAAATCAAATGCAACGGACGATTTAGTGCGGACATGTCAAGTTGATCGGCCTATGAAAATGATCATTCTAAACATATCATTGGTGCTCCCTGAGTAAAGACGTATAAATCAAGCATAATGCATGTCATCACGCAGTTTGGGATACACTGGATTACTTGGAGGCTTTATTGTAGCGATTTAAGTCTCAAATGTTGTTACAATATAGAAAATTGACCTAGCTTAACGTGGGCATTGGATTTGTGTCATTTTGAACTCTAAATCAAAAGTTCCGGATGATTCAGTGCATACATGTCAAGTTGGTTGGCCAGTTAAAATGATCATTCTAAACTGATCACTGGTGCTCTTTAAGTAAAGGTTTATAAATGAATCATAATGCATGGCATCACGCTGTTTGGGGTACAGTGGATTACTTGGACGCTTTTTCGTTGCTCTTTAAGCCTCAAATGTTGTCACAATATGGAAAATTGAGCTAGCTTAAAGTGGGTGTTCGATTCGTGTCAATTTGAACTCTAAATAAAAAGTTACAGACGATTTAGTGCGAACATGTCAAATTGATTGACCAGTTAAAAAGATCAATCTCAAGAGATCGTTGGTGGTCCTTGAGTAAAGCCTAATAAATGAAGCATAATTCTTGGCACAACGCAGTTTGGGATATATTGAATTATTTAAAGGCTTTTTTATAGATATTTCTGTCTTAAATTTTGCCATATTATAGAAAATTGAGCTAGCTTAACGTAGGCGTTGGAATCGTGTCATTCGGAGCTCTAAATCAAAAGTTACGGACAATTTGGTGGGGACAAGTCAAATGTTTTCACAATATAGAAATTGAGTTAGCTTAACGTGGGCGTTGGATTCATGTCATTTTGAACTCTAAATCAAAAGTTATGGAAAATTTACTGCAGACATATAAAGTTGATCGGCCTGTTAAAATGATCATTCTAAACTGATCATTGGTGCTCCTTAATTAAATGCTTGTAAATGAAGCATAATGAATGACATTACATAATTTGGAATACATTGGATTACATGGAGGCTCTTTCCTTGCTCTTTCAATTTAAAATGTTGTCACAATATGGAAAATTGAGGTTGCTTAACGTGGGCGTTGGAGTCATGGCATTTTAAACTCTAAATCAAAAGTTAAAGACGATTTAGTGCGGAAATGTCAAATTGATAATTTAGTTAAAATGATCATTCTAATCTGATCATTGGTGCTCCTTGAGCAAAGGCTTATAAATGAAGTAAAATGCATGGGATTATGTGATTGAGAAAAAATTGGATTACTTGAAGGCTTTTTCTTAGCTCTTTCAGTCTCAAATTTTGTCACAATATGGAAAACTTAGTTAACTTACATGAGCGTTGGACTAATGTCATTCTGAAATCTTAATCAAAACTTAATGACAATTTAGTGCGGACATATCAACTTGATAGGCCAGTTAAAATGATCATTGGTACTACTTGAGTAAAGGCTTACAAATGAACCACAATGCTTGGCATTATGCCGTTTGGGATAGATTGATTTCCTTGGAGCCTTTTTTCTTGCTCTTTCAGTCTCAAATGTTATCACAATATGGAAAATTGAGGTTGATTCATGGGGGCGTTGGAGTAATGTCATTTTAAGGTCAAAATCAATAGTTGAAGACAATTTAGAGTGGACATGTCCAATTGATAAGATAGTTAAAATGATCATTCTAAACTGATTATTGTGCTCATTGAGTAAAGGCTGATAAATGAAGTATAATGCATGGGATCGTGCAATTGGGAAAACTTGGATTACTTGGAGGTTTTTTCGAGCTCTTTATGTCTCAAATGTTGTCACAATAAGGAAAACTTAGCTAGCTTACGTGGGCGTTGGACTCATGTCATTCTGAATTCTTAATCAAATGTTAATAACGATTTAGTGCGGACATGTCAAGTTGTTAGGCCAGTTAAAATGATCATTCTAAACTGATAATTGGTACTCCTTAAGTAAAGGCTTATAAATGAAGTATAATGCATAGCATCACGCAGATTGGGATAAAGAGGATTACTTGGAGGCTTTTTCCTTGCTCTTTCAGCCTCTAATGTTGCCAAAATATGGAAAATTGAGCTAGCTTAACGTTAGCGTTGTACTCATGTCATTTCGAACTCTAAATCAAAAGTTACATACAATTTAGTGCAGACATGTCAAGTTGATCGACCAGTTAAAATGATCATTCTAAACTGATCATTGGTGCTCCTTGAGTAAAGACTTATACATGAAATATAATACATGACATCATACAGTTTGGGATATATTGGATTACGTGCATGCTTTCTCAAAACTATTTCAGTGTCATATGTTGTCAAAATACGGAAAATTAAGCTAGCTTAGCGTGGGCGTTTGACTCATGTCATTTTGAGCTCTAAATCAAAACTTACGGACAACTTAGTTGGGTCATGTTAAATTGATCAGCCAGTTAAAATGATCATTCTAAACTAATCATTGGTGCTCCTTGAGTAAAGGCTTATAACTGAAGCATAATGCATGGCATCACGCACTTTGGGATACTTTGAATTACCTGGAGGCTTTGTTGTAGCTGTCTTAGTCTTAAATGTTGTCACAATATAGCTAATTGAGCTAGCTTAACATGGGCGTTGGATTAGTATATTTTGAACTCTAGATCAAAACTTACGGAAAATTTAGTGCAGACATGTAAAGTTGATCGGCTAGCTAAAATAAACATTCTAAACTGATCATTGGTGCTTTTTGAGTAAAGGCTTATAAATGAAACGTTGTGCATGACATCACACACTATGGGATATATTGGATTACTTGGAGGGTTTTTCGTAGCTCTTCTAGTTTCAAATGTTGCACAATATGGAAGATTGAGCTAGCTTAACGTGGACGTTGGATTCATGTCATTTTAGCCTTTAAATCAAAAGTTAAAAACGATTTAGTGCAGACATGTCAAGTCAATCAGCTAACTAAAATGATTATTCTAAAATTGGTATTCCTTGAGTAAAGGCTTATAAATGAAGTATAAGGCATGGGATCGTGCAACTGGGAAAAATTGGATTACTTGGAGGCTTTTTCGTAGTTCTTTCAATCTCAAATGTTGTCACAATATGGAAAATTGAGCTAGCTCATGTGGGCGTTGGACTCATGTCATTCTAAACTCTTAATTAAAAGTTAATGTCGATTTAGTGCGGACATGTAAAATTTATAGGCCAGTTAAAATGATCATTCTAAAATGATCATTGTTAGTCCTTGAGTAAAGGCTTATAAATGAAGTATAATGCATGTCATCACACAGATTGGGATGCATTGGATTACTTGGAGGCTTTTTCCTCACTCTTTCAGCCTCAAATGGTGCCATAATATGGAAAATTGAGCTAGTTTAACGTTAGCGCTGTACTCATGTCATTCCAAACTCTAAATCAAAAGTTACATACAATTTAGTGCAGACATGTCAACTTCAGCGGCCAATTAAAATGATCATTCTAAATTGGTACTCCTTGAATAAATACTTATAAATGAAATAAAATACATGACATCATGCAGTTTGGGAAATATTGGATTACGTGCATGCTTTCTCATAACTCTTTCACTGTCAAATGTTGTCACAATACGGAAGATCCAGATAGCTTAATGTGGGCATTGGACTCATGTTATTTTGAGCTATAAAACAAAAGTTAAAGACGTTTTAGTGGGAACATGTAAGTTGTTCAGCTAGTTAAATCGTCATTCTAAAGTGATCATCGGTGCTCATTGAGTAAAGTGTAATAAATGAAGTACAATCCATGGCATAACGCAGTTTGGGATAGATTGGATTACTTAAAGGCTTTGTCGTAACTGTTTTGGTCTTAAATTTTGTCACAGTAGAGGAAATTGAGATAGCTTAATGAGGGCGTTGGTTTCGTGTCACATTGAGCTCTAAATCAAAAGTTACAAACGATTTAGTGGGGACATGTCAAATTGATCGACCAATTAATATTATCATTCTAGACTAATCATTGGTGCTCCTTGAGTAAAGGCTTATAAATGCAGCATAATGAATGGCATCACACATTTTGGGATATATTGGATTACTAGAGGCTTTGTCGTAGCTCTTTTAGTCTCAAATGTTGTCACAATATAGAGAATTGAGCTAGCTTAACATGGGTGTTAGATTCGTATCATGTTGAACTCTAAATTAAAAGTTACGGATAATTTAGTGCGGACATGTAAAATTGATCGGCCAGTTAAAATGATCATTGGTGCTCCTTCAGTAAAGGCTTATAAATGAAGAATAATGCGCATTACACAGTTTAGGATATATTGGATTACTTGGAGGCTTTTTCCTTGCTCTTTTGAGTCTGAAATGTTGTCACAATATGGAAAACTGAGGTTGCTTAACGCGGGCGTTGGAGTCATCTCCTTTTATGTTCTAATTCAAAAGTTGAAGGCGATTTAGTGCAGACATATCAAATTGATAAGGTAGTTAAAACGATCATTCTAAACTGATCATTGGTGCTTCTTGAGTAAAGGCTTATTAATGAGGTATAATGCATGGGATCGTGCAACTGGGAAAAATTGGATTACTTGAAGGCTTTCTCGTAGCTCTTTCTGTCTCAAATGTTGTCACAATATGGAAAACTTAGCTAACTTACATGGGCGTTGGACTTATGTCATTTTGTACTCTTAATCAAAAGTTAATGACGATTTAGTGCGGACATGTCTAGTTGATAGGCCAGTTAAAATGATCATTCTAAACTGATCACAGGTACCCATTGAGTAAAGGCTTATAAATGAAGAATAATGCATGGCATCAAGCAGATTGGGATACATTGGATTACTTGGAGGCTTTCTCCTTGCTTTTTCAGCCTCAAATGTTGTCACAATAGGGAAAATTGAGCTAGCTTAACGTTAGATTTGTACTCATGTCATTCTGAACTCTAAATCAAAAGTGCGGACATGTCTGGTTGATCAGCCAGTTAAAATGATCATTCTAAAGTGATCATCGGTGCTCATTGAGTAAAGTGTAATAAATGAAGTACAATCCATGGCATAACGCAGTTTGGGATAGATTGGATTACTTAAAGGCTTTGTCGTAACTGTTTTGGTCTTAAATTTTGTCACAGTAGAGGAAATTGAGATAGCTTAATGAGGGCGTTGGTTTCGTGTCACATTGAGCTCTAAATCAAAAGTTACAAACGATTTAGTGGGGACATGTCAAATTGATCGACCAATTAATATTATCATTCTAGACTAATCATTGGTGCTCCTTGAGTAAAGGCTTATAAATGCAGCATAATGAATGGCATCACGCATTTTGGGATATATTGGATTACTAGAGGCTTTGTCGTAGCTCTTTTAGTCTCAAATGTTGTCACAATATAGAGAATTGAGCTAGCTTAACGTGGGTGTTAGATTCGTATCATGTTGAACTCTAAATTAAAAGTTACGGATAATTTAGTGCGGACATGTAAAATTGATCGGCCAGTTAAAATGATCATTGGTGCTCCTTCAGTAAAGGCTTATAAATGAAGAATAATGCGCATTACACAGTTTAGGATATATTGGATTACTTGGAGGCTTTTTCCTTGCTCTTTTGAGTCTGAAATGTTGTCACAATATGGAAAACTGAGGTTGCTTAATGCGGGCGTTGGAGTCATTTCCTTTTAAGTTCTAATTCAAAAGTTGAAGACGATTTAGTGCGGACATATCAAATTGATAAGGTAGTTAAAACGATCATTCTAAACTGATCATTGGTGCTTCTTGAGTAAAGGCTTATTAATGAGGTATAATGCATGGGATCGTGCAACTGGGAAAAATTGGATTACTTGAAGGCTTTCTCGTAGCTCTTTCTGTCTCAAATGTTGTCACAATATGGAAAACTTAGCTAACTTACATGGGCGTTGGACTTATGTCATTCTGTACTCTTAATCAAAAGTTAATGACGATTTAGTGCGGACATGTCAAGTTGATAGGCCAGTTAAAATGATCATTCTAAACTGATCACAGGTACCCATTGAGTAAAGGCTGATAAATGAAGAATAATGCATGGCATCAAGCACATTGGGATACATTGGATTACTTGGAGGCTTTCTCCTTGCTTTTTCAGCCTCAAATGTTGTCACAATAGGGAAAATTGAGCTAGCTTAACGTTAGCTTTGTACTCATGTCATTCTGAACACTAAATCAAAAGTGCGGACATGTCTGGTTGATCAGTCAGTTAAAATGATCATTCTAAAGTGATCATCGGTGCTCATTGAGTAAAGTGTAATAAATGAAGTACAATCCATGGCATAACGCAATTTGGGATAGATTGGATTACTTAAAGGCTTTGTCGTAACTGTTTTGGTCTTAAATTTTGTCACAGTAGAGGAAATTGAGATAGCTTAATGAGGGCGTTGGTTTCGTGTCACATTGAGCTCTAAATCAAAAGTTACAAACGATTTAGTGGGGACATGTCAAATTGATCGACCAATTAAAATTATCATTCTAGACTAATCATTGGTGCTCCTTGAGTAAAGGCTTATAAATGCAGCATAATGAATGGCATCACGCATTTTGGGATATATTGGATTACTAGAGGCTTTGTCGTAGCTCTTTTAGTCTCAAATGTTGTCACAATATAGAGAATTGAGCTAGCTTAACATGGGTGTTAGATTCGTATCATGTTGAACTCTAAATTAAAAGTTACGGATAATTTAGTGCGGACATGTAAAATTGATCGGCCAGTTAAAATGATCATTGGTGCTCCTTCAGTAAAGGCTTATAAATGAAGAATAATGCGCATTACACAGTTTAGGATATATTGGATTACTTGGAGGCTTTTTCCTTGCTCTTTTGAGTCTGAAATGTTGTCACAATATGGAAAACTGAGGTTGCTTAATGCGGGCGTTGGAGTCATTTCCTTTTAAGTTCTAATTCAAAAGTTGAAGACGATTTAGTGCGGACATATCAAATTGATAAGGTAGTTAAAACGATCATTCTAAACTGATCATTGGTGCTTCTTGAGTAAAGGCTTATTAATGAGGTATAATGCATGGGATCGTGCAACTGGGAAAAATTGGATTACTTGAAGGCTTTCTCGTAGCTCTTTCTGTCTCAAATGTTGTCACAATATGGAAAACTTAGCTAACTTACATGGGCGTTGGACTTATGTCATTCTGTACTCTTAATCAAAAGTTAATGACGATTTAGTGCGGACATGTCAAGTTGATAGGCCAGTTAAAATGATCATTCTAAACTGATCACAGGTACCCATTGAGTAAAGGCTGATAAATGAAGAATAATGCATGGCATCAAGCACATTGGGATACATTGGATTACTTGGAGGCTTTCTCCTTGCTTTTTCAGCCTCAAATGTTGTCACAATAGGGAAAATTGAGCTAGCTTAACGTTAGCTTTGTACTCATGTCATTCTGAACACTAGATCAAAAGTGCGGACATGTCTGGTTGATCAGCCAGTTAAAATGATCATTCTAAAGTGATCATCGGTGCTCATTGAGTAAAGTGTAATAAATGAAGTACAATCCATGGCATAACGCAATTTGGGATAGATTGGATTACTTAAAGGCTTTGTCGTAACTGTTTTGGTCTTAAATTTTGTCACAGTAGAGGAAATTGAGATAGCTTAATGAGGGCGTTGGTTTCGTGTCACATTGAGCTCTAAATCAAAAGTTACAAACGATTTAGTGGGGACATGTCAAATTGATCGACCAATTAAAATTATCATTCTAGACTAATCATTGGTGCTCCTTGAGTAAAGGCTTATAAATGCAGCATAATGAATGGCATCACACATTTTGGGATATATTGGATTACTAGAGGCTTTGTCGTAGCTCTTTTAGTCTCAAATGTTGTCACAATATAGAGAATTGAGCTAGCTTAACATGGGTGTTAGATTCGTATCATGTTGAACTCTAAATTAAAAGTTACGGATAATTTAGTGCGGACATGTAAAATTGATAGGCCAGTTAAAATGATCATTGGTGCTCCTTCAGTAAAGGCTTATAAATGAAGAATAATGCGCATTACCCAGTTTAGGATATATTGGATTACTTGGAGGCTTTTTCCTTGCTCTTTTGAGTCTGAAATGTTGTCACAATATGGAAAACTGAGGTTGCTTAACGCGGGCGTTGGAGTCATCTCCTTTTAAGTTCTAATTCAAAAGTTGAAGACGATTTAGTGCGGACATATCAAATTGATAAGGTAGTTAAAACGATCATTCTAAACTGATCATTGGTGCTTCTTGAGTAAAGGCTTATTAATGAGGTATAATGCATGGGATCGTGCAACTGGGAAAAATTGGATTACTTGAAGGCTTTCTCGTAGCTCTTTCTGTCTCAAATGTTGTCACAATATGGAAAACTTAGCTAACTTACATGGGCGTTGGACTTATGTCATTCTGTACTCTTAATCAAAAGTTAATGACGATTTAGTGCGGACATGTCAAGTTGATAGGCCAGTTAAAATGATCATTCTAAACTGATCACAGGTACCCATTGAGTAAAGGCTTATAAATGAAGAATAATGCATGACATCAAGCAGATTGGGATACATTGGATTACTTGGAGGCTTTCTCCTTGCTTTTTCAGCCTCATATGTTGTCACAATAGGGAAAATTGAGCTAGCTTAACGTTAGCTTTGTACTCATGTCATTCTGAACTCTAGATCAAAAGTGCGGACATGTCTGGTTGATCAGCCAGTTAAAATGATCATTCTAAACTGATCATTGGTGCTCCTTGAGAAAAAACTTATAAGTGAAGTATAATGCAAGACATCACAGAGTTTGGGATATATTGGATTACGTGGATGCTTTCTCATAACTCTTTCAGTGTCAAATGTTGTCACAATACGGAAAATTCAGCTAGATTAACGTGGGTGTTGGACTCATGTCATTTTGAGCTCTAAATAAAAAAATACCGACGATTTGAAGGGGACAAGTTCAATTGATCGGCTAGTTAAATAGATTATTCTAAACTTATCATTGGTGCTCCTTGAGTAAAGGCTTATAAATGCAGCATAATACATGGCATCACGCACTTTGGAATACATTGGATTATTTGGTGGCTTTGTCGTAGCTCTTTCTGTCTCAAATGTTGGCACAATATAGAAAATTGAGCTAGCTTAACATGGGCATTGGATTCGTGCATTTTGAACTGTAGATCAAAAGTTACGTACAATTTAGTGCAGCAATGTAAAGTTGATCATTCTAAAGTGAGCATTAGTGCTTCTTGAGAAAAGGCTTATTAATGAGGTATAAAATGCATGGGATCGTGCAACTGGGAAAAATTTGATTACTTGAAGGCTTTCTCGTAGCTCTTTCAGTCTCAAATGTTGTCACAATATGGAAATTGAGGTTGCTTAACGTGGGCGGTTGAGTCATGTCATTTTAGGCTCTAAATCAAAAGATACAGACGATTAATTTTGGACATGTCAAATTGATAAGGTAGTTAAAATGATCATTCTAAACACATCATTGGTGCTCCTTGACTAAAGTCTTATAAATGAAGTATTATGCATGGGATCGTGCAACTGGGAAAAATTGGATTACGTGGAGGCTTTCTCGTAGCTCTTTCTGTGTCACTGAGCTAGCTTATGTGGGCGTAGGAGTCATGTCATTATGAACTCTTAATCAAAAGTTAATAACGATTTAGTGCGGACATATCAAGTTGATAGGCTAGTTAAAATGATCATTATTAGTACTCCTTGAGTAAAGGCTTAAAAATGAAGTATAATGCATGGCATCACGGAGATTAGGATACATTGGATTAATTGGAGGCTTTTTCCTTGCTCTTTCAGCCTCAATCAAAAGTTACATACAATTTAGTGCAGACATGTCAAGTTGATCGGCCAGTTAAAATGATCATTCGAAATTGATCATTGGTGCTCCTTGAGTAAAGACTTATAAATGAAGTAAAATGCATGATATCATGAAGTTTGAATTATATTGGATTATTTGAAGGATTTTTCGTAGCTATTTCAGACTCAAACGTTGTTACAATATGGAAAGTTGAGCTAAATTAACGTTGGGTTTGGACTCATGTCATTTTGAGCTCTAAATAATAAGTTGAAGACGATGTAGTACGGACATGTGAAGTTGATCACCTAGTTAAAATAATCATTCAAAATTGATCATTGGTGCTCCTTGAGTAAAGGCTTATAAATGAAGCATAATTCATGACATTACACAGTTCGGAAAAGATTGAATTACTTTGGGACTTTTTACTTACTATATCCGTCTTAAATTTAGTCACGATATTGAAAATTGAGGTAGGTTAACGTGGGCATAGGATTCCTGTAATTCGGAACTCTAAATCAATAGTTACTGCCAATTTAGTGCCGACATGTCAAGTTGATTGGCAAGTTAAAATGATTATTCGAAACTAATCATTGGTGCTCCTTGAGTAAAGGTTTATAAATGAAGCAAAATGCATGTCATCACGTAGTTTGTGATAGATTGGATTTCTTGGAGGCTTTATCGTAGCTATTTCGGTCTTAAATATTGTCACAATATAGAAAATTGAGCTACCTTAACTTGGGCGTTAGATTCGTGTCATTCCGAATTCTAAATGAAAAGTTACAGACGATTTAGTGCGGAAATCTCAAGTTGATCTGCCAGTTAAAATGATCATTCTAAATTCATCATTGGTGCTTCTTGAGTAAAGGCTTATAAATAAAGCATAATGCATGGCATCACACAGTTTTGGATACATTGGATTACGTGGAGGCTTTTTCGTAACACTTTCAATCTCAAATGTTGTCACAATATGGAAAGTTGAGCTAACTTAACGTGGGCGTTGGGCTCGTGTCATTTTTAGCTATAAATCAAAAGTTAAAGTTGGTTTAGTGCGGACGTGTCATGTTGATAAGCTCGTTAAAATGATCATTCTATATTGATCATTGGTGCTCCTTGAGTAAAAACTTATAAATGAAGCGTAGTGCAAGGCGTTACGCAGTTTAGGATAGATTGGATTACTTGGAAACTTTTGTTGTAGCTATTTTGGTATTAAATTTTGTCACAATATAGAAAATTGAGCTAGATTATTGTGGGCGTTTGATTCGTATCATTTTGAACTCTGAATCAAAAGTTAAAGACGATTTTGGGCGGACATGTCAAGTTGATCAACTAGTTAAAATGACCATTCTATACTCATCGTTAATGTTTATTAAGCAAAAGCTTATAAATGAAGCATAATGCATGGCATTACGCATTTTAGGATAGATTGGATTATTTGGAGGGTTTTTCATAGCTATTTTGGTTTAAAAGTTTTTCACAATATAGAAAATTGACCTAGCTTAACATGGGCGTTGATTCTTGTCATTTTGAACTCTAAATCAAAAGTTACGTACAATTTAGTGCGGACATGTAAAGTTGATCGGCCAGTTAAAATGATCATTCTAAACTGATCATTGGTGCTAATTGAGTAAAGGCTTATAAATGAAGCATAATGCATGGCATTACGCCGTTTTGGATAGATTGGATTACTTGGAGTCTTTTTCGTTGCTCCTTCAGTCTCAAATGTTGTCACAATATGGAAAATTCAGGTTTCTTAACGGTGGCGTTGGAGTAATGTCATTTTAAGTTCTTAATCAAAGGTAGTTAAAATGATCATACTAAACTGATCATTGGTGCTCCTTGAGTAAATGCTTATAAATGAAGTATAATATGGGATCGTGCAATTGGGAAAAATTGGATTACTTGGACATTTATTCGTAGCTCTTTCAGTATCAAATGTTGTCACAATATAAAAAACTGATCTAGCTTACGCACGCACTGGACTCATATCATTCTGAACTCTAAATCAAAAGTTAATAACTATTTAGTGCAGACATGTCAAGGTTATAGGCCAGTTAAAATGATCATTCTAAAACTGATCATTGGTACTCCTTGAGTAAAGGCTTATAAATGAAGTATAATGCATGTCATCACGCAGATTGGGATACATTGGATTACTTGGAGGCTTTTTCCTTGCTCTTTCAGCCTCAAATGTTGTCACAATATGGAAAATTGAGCTAGCTTAACGTTAGCGTTGTACTCATGTCATTCTAAACTCTAAATCAAAAGTTACGGAGGATTTAGTGCGGACATGTCAAGTTGATCGGCCTGTTAAAATGATCTTTATAAACTAATCATTGGTACTCCTTGAGTAAAGGTTTATAAATGAAGTATAATGCATGGCATCACGCATTTTTGGATATATTGGATTATTTGAAGGATTTTTCGTAGCTCTTTCAAACTCAAATGTTGTCACAATATGGAAAGTTAAGCTAAATTAACGCTGGGTTTGGACTCATGTCATTTTGAGCTCTAAATAATAAGTTGTAGACGATGTAGTGCGGACATGTGAAGTTGATCACCTAGATAAAATAATCATTTTAAATTGATCATTGATGCTGCTTGAGTAAAGACATATAAATGAAGAATAATGCATGACATCAAAAGTTATGGACAATTTAGTGTGGACATGTAAAGTTGATCGGCCAGTTAAAATGATCATTTTAAACTGATCATTGGTGCTCCTTGAGTAAAGGCTTATAAATGATGCATAAGGCGTGGCATTACGCAATTTAGGATAGATTGGATTACATGGAGGCTTTTTCCTTGCTCTATTAGTTTCAAATGTTGTCACAATATTGAAAATTGAGATATCTTAACGTGGGCGTTGGAATCATGTATTTTAAATTCTAAATCAAAAGTTAAAGACGATTTAGTGCGGACATGTCAAATTTGATAAGGTAGTTAAAATGATTATTCTAAACTGATCATTGGTGCTCCTTGAGTAAAGGCTTATAAGTGAAGTATAATGCATGGCATCGTGCAATTGGGATAAATTGGATTACCTGTAGGCTTTTTTCGTAGCTCTTTCAGACTCAAATGTTGTCACAATATGGAAAACTTAGCTACCTTAACGTGGGTGTTGGATTCGTGTCATTTTGAACTCTAAATCAAAAGTTACTGATCAATTAGTGCGGACATGTCAAGTTGATCTACCAGTTAAAATGATCATTCTAAACTAATCATTGGTACTCCTTGAGTAAAGGCTTATAAATGAAGCATAATGCATGGTATCACGTATTTTGGGATACGTTGGATTACTTGGAAGCTTAGTCGTAGCTCTTTAAGTGTCAAATGTTTTCACAATGTAAAAAATTGGTCTATCGTAACGTGGGAGTTGAATTCATGTCATTCTGAATTCTAAATCAAAACTTACGAAGAATTTAGTGCAGACACCTCAATTTGATCAGCTAGGTAAAATGATAATTCCAAATTGATCATTGGTTCTCCTTGAGTAAGAGCGTATAAATGAAGCATAATGCATGGCATCACGCAGTTTTGGATAGATTGGATTACTTTGAGGCTTTGTCGTAGCTATTTCCGCCTTAAACTTTTGTCACAATAGAGAAAATTTAGCTATCTTAACATGGCCGGTACCTTCGTGCCATTCTGAACTCTAAGTCAAAAGTAATGAACGATTTAGTGCGGACATGTCAAGTTGATCAGTTAGTTAAAATGATCATTCTAAAGTGATCATTGGTGCTCCTTCATTAAAGGCTTATAAATGAAGCATAATGCATGGCATCACACTGTTTGGGATAGATTGGATTATTTGGATGCTTTTTCATAGCTATTTCGATGTTAAATTTTATCACAATATAGAAAATTGAGCTAGCTTAACGTGGCTGTTGGATTCGGGTTGTTCCGAACTCTAAATGAAAAGTTACGGACGATTTAGTGTGGACATATAGAGTTGATCGGGCAGTTAAAATGATCATTCTACAGTGATAATTGGTGCTACTTGAGTAAAAGCTTATAAATGAAGCATAATGCATGGCATCACGCAATTTGGGATTACATGGAGGCTTTTTTTGTAGCTCTTTTATTCGGAAATGTTGTCACAATGTGGAAAGCTAAGCTAACTTAAAGTGGGCGTTGGACTCATGTAATTTTGAGCTCTAAATCAAAAGTTAAAGACAATTTAGTGCGGACATGCCAAGATGATTAGCTAGTAAAAATTGTCATTTTAAATTGATCATTGGTGCTCCTTTAGTAAGGCCTTATAAATGAAGTATAATGAATAGCATCATGCAGTTTGGGATAGATTCGATTACTTGGAGGCTTTGTCATAGCTATTTCATTCTTAAATTTTGTCACAATATAGAAATTGAGCTAGCTTAACATGAGCGTTGGATTCGTGTCATTCTGAACTCTAATTCAAATGTTACTGACGATTTAGTGCAAACATGTCAAGTTGATCAGCCAGTTAAAATGATCATTCTAAATTGATCATTGTACTCATTGAGTTAAGGCTTATAAATGATGAATAATGCATGGCATCATGCACTTTGGGATACATTGCATTACTTGGATAAATTTTCGTAGCTCTTTCAGTCTCAAAAGTTGTCACAATACGGAAAATTGGGCTAGCTTAACATAGGCTTACATTCATGTCATTTTGATCACTAATTCAAAGGTTAAAAACAATTTAATGGAGACATGTCTAGTTGATCAGCGTTAAAATAATCATTCTAAACTTATCATTGGTGCTCCTTGAGTAAACGCTTATAAATGAAACATAATGCATGGTATCACACAGTTTGGGATAGATTGGATTACTTAAAAGCTTTGTCGTAGCTATTTTGGTGTTAAATTTTATCAAAATATAGAAAATTGAGGTAATTTAACGTGGGCATTGGATTGATGTCAGTCTGAAGTCAAAAATCAAAAGTTGTAGATGACATAGTGTGACATGTCAAGCTGATCAACTAGTTCAAATGATCATTCTAAACTGATCATTGGTGCTCCTTGAGTAAAGTCTTATAAATGAAGCATAGTGCATGGCATCACATAGTTTGGGATAGATTGGATTATTTGGAGGATTTGTCATAGCTATTTCAGTCTTAAATTTTGTCAGAATATAGAAAATAAAGCTAGCTTAAAGTGAGCGACGGATTCGTATTGTTTTGACCTCTAAATCAAAAGTTACGGATGATTTAATGCCAACACGTCAAAGTTGATTGGCCAGTTAAAATGAGCATTCAAAACCGATCATTGGTACTCCTTGAGTAAAAGGTCATAAATGAAAAATAATGTATGGCATCACGCAGTTTGGGATACATTGGATTACTTGCAGGCTTTCTAGTAGCTCTTTAAATCTCAAATGTTGTCACAATATTGAAAATTGAGCTAGCCTAACATTTGCGTTGCGCTTATGTCATTTTGAGCTCTAAATCAAAAGTTAATGACGATTTATTGCAGACATGTCAACTTGCTCAGATAGTTAAAATGATCATTCTAAACTGATCATTGGTGTTCCTTGAGTGCCTTATAAATGAATCATAATGCATGACAGCATGCAGTTTCGGATAGATTGGATTACTTTGAGGTTTTGTCAAAGCTCTTTCAGTATAATGTTGTCAAAATATGGAAAATTGAGCTAGCTTAACGTGGGCGTTGGATTCATGTCATTTTGATCTGTAAATCAAAAGTTAAAGATGATTTAGTGCGGACATGTCAAGTTGATCGGCCAGTTAAAATGATCACTCTAAAGTTATCACAGATGCTCCTTGAATAAAAGCTTATAATTGAAGCATAATGCATGGCATCACACAATTTGGGATTACATGGAGGCTTTTTCGTAGCTCTTTCATCCTCAAATTTTGTCACAATATGGAAAGTTGCGCAAACTTAAAGTCGGCGTTGGACCCATGTTATTTTGAGCTCTAAATCAAAAGTTAAAGACAATTTAGTGCGGACATATCAAGATGATCAGCTAGTTAAAATTGTCATTCTAAATTGATCATCGGTGCTCCTTGAGTAAAGGCTTATAAATGAAGCATAATGCATGGCATCACGCAGTTTTGGTTAGATTGGATTACTTGGAGGCCTTATTGTAGCTATTTCAGTCTTATATTTTGTCAAACTATAGAAAATAATGATAGCTTAAAGTGGGCGATGGATTCGTATCGTTTTGAATTCTAAATCAAAATTTTCGGACAATTTACTGCGGACATATCAAGTTGATCGGCTTGTTAAAATGATCATTCTAAAGTGATCAATTGGTGGTCGTTGAATAAAGGCTTATAAATGAAGCATAATGCATGGCATCACGGTGGTTGGGATAGATTGGATTATTTGAAGGCTTTGTTGTAGCTGTTGTAGTTTAAAATATTGATATAGTATAGAAAATTGAGCTAGGTTAACTTGAGCATTGGATTCGTGTCATTCTAAACTCTAATTCAAAAGTTACTGATGATTTAGTGCAGACATGTCAAGTTGGCCAGCCAGGTAAAATGATCATTCTAAACTGATCACTCATTCTCCTTGAGTTAAGGTTTATAAATGAAGTATAATGCATGGCATCGTGCAATTGGGAAAAATTGGATTACTCGGAAGCTTTTTTGTAGCTCTTGCAGTCTCAAATGTTGTCACAATATGGAAAAGTGAGCTAGATTAATGTACGTGTTGGATTCGTGTCATTTTGAACTCTAAATCAAAATTTACGGACGATTTGGTGCGGACATGTCAAGTTGATCGGCCAGTTAAAATGATCATTCTAAACTGATCATTGGTGCTCCTTGAGTAAATCATTATAAATGAAGTATAATGCAAGACATCACGCAGTTTAGGATATATTGGATTACTTGAATGCTTTCTCATAACTCTTTCAGTGTCAAATGTTGTCACAATACGGAAATTTAGCTAGCTTAACGTGAGCGTTGGACTTGTCATTTTGAGTTCTAAATCAAAAGTTACAAATGATTTAAAGGGGACATGTCAAATTGATCGACCAGTTAAATATATCATTCTAAACTAATCATTGGTGCTCGTTGAGTAAGGCTTATAAATGAAGCATAATGCAAGGCATCACGCACTTTGGAATACATTGGATTACTTGGTGGCTTTGTCATAGCTCTTTCAGTCTCAAATGTTGTCACAATTTAGAAAATTGAGTTAGCTTAACGTGGGTGTTGGATTCGTGCATTTTGAACTCTAGATCAAAAGTTACGGTCAATTTAGTGCGGACATGTAAAATTGATCGGCCAGTTTAAATGATCATTATAAACTGATCATTGGAGCTCCTTGAGTAAAGGCTTATAAATGAACCATAATGCATGGCATTATGCCGTTTGAGATAGATTGATTTACTTGGAGGCTTTATCCTTGCTCTTTCAGTCTCAAATGTTGTCACAATAGGGAAAATTTAGGTTGCTTAACATGGGCGGTTGAAGCATGTCATTTTAAGCACTAAACCAAAAGTTAAAGACAATATAGTGCAGACAAGTCAAATTGAGAAGGTAGTTAAATGATCATTCTAAACTCATCATTGGTGGTCCTTGAGTAAAGGCTTATAAATGAAGTATTATGCATGGGATCGTGCAACTGGGAAAAATTTGATTACTTGGAGGCTTTCTTGTATCTCTTTCAGTCTCAAATGTTGCCACAATATGGAAAACTGAGCTAGCTTATGTGGGCGTTGGACTCATGTCATTATGAACTCTTAATCAAAAGTTAATGACGATTTAGTGCGGACATATCAAGTTGATGGGCCAGTTAAAATGATCATTATAAACCGATCATTGGTAGTCCTTGAGTAAAGGCTTATAAATGAATCATAATGCATAGAACCACGTACTTTGGGATACATTGGATTACTTGGAGGATTTGTCGTAGCTCTTTCACTCTCAAATGTTGTCACAATATAGAAAACTGAACTACCGTAACGTGGGCTTTGGATTTGTGCATCTTGAACTCTAGATCAAAAGTTACGAACAATTTAGTGCGACATGTAAAGTTCATCGGCTAGTTAAAAATGATCATTCTAAATCGATCATTGGTGCTCCTTGAGCAAAGGCTTATAAATGAAGCATAATGCATGGCATTATGCCGTTTGGGATAGATTGGATTACTTGGAGGCTTTTTCCTTGCTCCTTCAAGTCTCAAATGTTGTCACAATATGGAAAATGTAGGTTGCTTAACGTGGGCGTTGGAGTAATGTGATTTTAAACTCTGAATCAAAAGGTAAAGACGATTTAGTGCGGACATGTCAAATTGATAAGGTAGTTAAAATGATCATTCCAAACTAATCATTGGTGCTCCTTTAGTAAAGGCTTATAAATGAAGTATAATGCATGGGATCGTGCAATTGGGAAAAATTGGATTAGATGGAGGTTTTTTCATAGCTCTTTCAGTCTCAAATGTTGTCAGAATTTGGAAAACTGATCTAGCTTACGCGCGCGTTTTACTCATGTCATTGTGAATTCTAAATCAAAAGTAAATAACGATTTAGTGTGGACATGTCAAGTTGATAGGCAAGTTAAAAGGATCATTATAAAGTGATCATTGGTATTGCTTGAGTAAAGGCTTATAAATGAAGTATAATGCATGGCATCACACAGATTGGGATACATTGGATTATTTGGAGGCTTTTTCCTTGCTCTTTCAGCCTCAAATGTTGTCACAATATGGAATATTTAGCTCGGTTAACGTTAGCGTTGTACTCATGTCATTCTGAACTCTAAATCAAAAGTTACATACAATTTAGTGCAGACATGTCAAGTTGTTTGTCTAGTTAAAATGATATTTCTAAACTGATCATTGATGCTCCTTGAGTAAAGACTTATAAATGAAATATAATACATGATATCACTTAGTTTGGGATATATTGGATTACGTGGATGCTTTCTAATAACTCTTTTAGTGTCAAATGTTGTCACAATACGGAAAATTAAGCTAGCTTAACGTGGGCGTTGGACTCATGTAATTTTGAGCCCTAAATCAAAAGTTAAAGACTATTTAGTGCGGACATATAAGTTGTTCAGCTAGATAAAATGATCATTCTAAAGTGATCATTGGTGCTCCTTGAGTAAAGTTTAATAAATGAATCATAATGCATCGCATAACGCAGTTTCAGATAGATTGTATTACTAGAGGCTTTGTCGTAGCTATTGTGGTGCTAAATTTTGTCACAGTATAGGAAATTGAGCTAGCTTAACATTGGCGTTGGATTCATGTCATATTGAGCTCTAAATCAAAAGTTACGGACGATTTAGTAGGGACATGTCAAATTGATCGGCCAGTTAAAATGATCGTTCTAAAGTAATCATTGTTGCTCCTTGAGTAAAGGTTTATAAATAAAGCATAATATATGGCATCACACAGTTTGAGATACATTGGATTACTTGGATTCTTTTTTGTAGCTATTTCAGTCTCAAATGTTGTCACAATATAGAAAATTGAGCTAGATTAACGTGGGCGTTGGATTCGTGTCATCTTAAACTTTAAATCAAAAGTTATAGATAATTTAGTGCGGACATGTAAAGTTGATCGGTCAGTTAAAATGATCATTCTAAACTGATCATTGGTGCTCCTGAAGTAAAGGCTTATAAATGAAGCTTAGTGCAAGGCATCACGCAGTTTAAGATAGATTGGATTACTTGGAAGCTTTGTCGTAGCTATTTTGGTATTAAATTTTGTTACAATATAGAAAATTGAGCTAGCTTAACGTGGGCGTTTGATTCGTATCATTTTGAACACTCAATCAAAAGTTAAAGACGATTTAGGGCGGACATGTCAAGTTGATCAGCTAGTTAAAATGACCAATCTATACTCATCTTTAATGTTTATTAAGCAAACGCTTATAAATGAAGCGTAATGCATGGCATTACCCAGTTTAGGATAGATTGGATTATTTGGAGGTTTTGTCCTAGCTATTTCGGTCTTAAATTTTGTCACAATATAGAAAATTGACATAGCTGAACGTGGGCGTTGGATTCTTGTCATTTTGAAATCTAAATCAAAAGTTACGGACAATTTTGTGCAGACATGTAAAGTTGATCGACCAGTTAAAATGATCATTTTAAACTAATCATTGGCCCTCCTTGAGTAAAGGCTTATAAATGATGCATAAGGCATGGCATTATGCAGTTTTGGATAGATTGGATTCCTTTGAGGCTTTGTCGTAGCTATTTCAGCCTTAAATTTTGTCACAATATAGAAAATTGAGCTAGCTTAATGTGGGCACTTCCTTCGTGTCATTCTGAACTCTAAATCAAAAGTTATGGACGATTTAGTGCGGATATGTCAAGTTAATCAGTTAGTAAAAACGATCATTCTAAAGTGATCATTGGTGCTTCTTGATTAAAGGCTTATAAATGAAGCATAATGGATGGCATCACGCTGTTTTGTCGCAATATAGAAATTGAGCTAGTTTAACATAAGCTTTGGATTCGTGTCATTCTGAACTCTAATTCAAAAGTTACTGACGATTTAGTGCGGACATGTCAAGTTGATCAGTCAGTTAAAATGATCATTCTAAACTGATCACTGGTACTCATTGAGTTAAGGCTTATAAATGAATAATAATGCATGGCCTCACGTACTTTGGGATACATTGGATTACTTAGATAAATTTTCGTAGCTCTTTCAGTCTCAAAAGTTGTCACAATACGGGAAAATGAGCTAGCTTAACATAGGTGTTGGATTCATGTAATTTTGATATCTAATTCAAAGGTTAAAAAAAATATTGCAGACATGTCTAGTTGATCAGCGTTAATATGATCATTCTAAACTTATCATTGCTGCTCCTTGAGTAAAGCATTATAAATGAAACATAATGCATGGCATCACGCAGTTTAGGATAGATTGGATTACTTAAAGGTTTTAGCGTAGCTATTTTGGTGTTAAATTTTATCAAAATATATAAAATTGAGGTAGGTTAACGTGGGCATTGGATTCATGTCATTCGGAAGTCCAAAATCAAAAGTTGTAGACGACTTAGTGCGGACATGTCAAGTTGATCAACTATTTCAAATGATCATTCTAAACTGATCATTGGTGCTCCTTGAGTAAAGTCTTATATATGAATCATAATGCATGGCATCACACAGTTTCGGATAGATTGGATTATTTAGAGGCTTTGTCGTAGCTCTTTTCAAAAGTTGTAGACGACTTAGTGCGGACATGTCAAGTTGATCAACTATTTCAAATGATCATTCTAAACTGATCATTGGTGCTCCTTGACTAAAGTCTTATAAATGAATCATAATGCATGGCATCACACAGTTTCGGATAGATTGGATTATTTAGAGGCTTTGTCGTAGCTCTTTTCTTCTCAAATGTTGTCACAATATAAAAAATAGTGCTAGCTTAAAGTGGGCGTTGGATTCGTATCGTTTTGAACTCTAAATCAAAAGTTACAGACGATTTAATGCCGACATGTCAAGTTGATCGGCCAGTTCAAAATAAGCATTCAAAACTGATCATTGGTACTCCTTCAGTGAAAGCTAATAAATGAAAAATAATGCATGGAATCACGCAGTTTGGGATACATTGGATTACTTGCTGGCTTTCTAGTAGGTCTTTGAATCTCAAATGTTGTCACAATATTGAAAATTGAGCTAGCCTAAGTTTGCGTTGGACTCATGTCATTTTGAGCTCTAAATCAAAAGTTAAAGACTATTTATTGCGGACATGTCAAGTTGGTCAGCTAGTTAAAATGATCATTTTAAACTGATCATTGGTGCTCCATGAGTAAAAGCTTATAAATGAAGTATAGTGCATGACATCACGCATTTTGGGATAGATTGGATTACTTTGAGGTTTTGTCTTAGCTTTTTCAGTATCAAATGTTGTCACAATATGGAAACTTGAGCTAGCTTAAAGTGGGCATTGGATTCATGTCATTTTGATCTCTAAATCAAAAGTTAAAAATGATTTAGTGCGGACATGTCAAGTTGATCGGCCAGTTAAAATGATCATTCTAAATTGATCACTGCTGCTCCTTGAATAAAAGCTTACAAATGAAGCATAATGCGTGGCATCACGCAATTTGGATTTACTTGGAGGCTTTTTCGTCGCTCTTTCATTCTCAAATGTTGTCACAATATGGAAAGCTGCGCTAACTTAAAGTGGGCGTTGGACTCATGTCATTTTGTGCTCTCAATCAAAAGTTAAAGCCAATTTAGTGCGAACATGTCAAGATGATCTGCTAGTTAAAATTGTCATTCTAAATTAATCATTGGTCCTCCTTGAGTAAAGGCTTATAAATGAAGCATAATGCATGGCATCACGCAGTTGGGGATAGATTGGATTACTTGGAGGCCTTGTCGAAGCTATTTCAGTCTTAAATTTTGTCAAATATAGAAAATAAAGCTAGCTTAAAGTGGGTGATGGATTCGTATTGTTTTGAATTCTAAATAAAAAGTTATGGACGATTTATTGTTGACATGTCAAGTTGATCGGCCAGTTAAAATGATCATTCTAAAGTGATCATTGGTGCTCCTTGAGTAAAGGCATATAAATGAAGCATAATGAATGGCATCACGCAGGTTGTGATAAATTGGATTATTTGTAGGCTTTGTTGTAGCTATTTTGGTCTAAAATATTATCACAATATAGAAAATTGAGCTACCTTAACTTGAGCGTTGGGTTCGAGTCATTCGGAACTCTAAGTTACGGACGATTTACTGTGGACATGTCAAGTTGATTGGCCAATTATAATGATGATTCAAAAGTGATCATTGGTGCTCCTTGAGTAAAGGCTTATAAATGAAGCATAATGCATGACATCGCACAGGTTGTGATAAATTGGATTATTTGTATGCTTTGTTGTAGCTATTTTGGTCTAAAATATTATCACAATATAGAAAATTGAGCTACCTTAACTTGAGCATTGGATTCGAGTCATTCTGAACTCTAAGTTACAGACGATTTATTGTGGACCTGTCAAGTTGATCGCCCAGTTAAATGATCATTCTAAAGTGATCATTGGTGCTGCTTGAGTAAAGGCTTATAAATGAATCATAATGCATGGCATCACGCAATTGTGATAAATTGGAATATTTGGAGGCTTTGTTGTAGCTATTTTGGTCTAAAATATTATCACAATATAGAAAATTGAGCTAGCTTAACTTGAGCATTGGATTCAAGTCATTCGGAACTCTAATTAAAATGTTACTGACAATTTAGTGTGGACATGTCAAGTTGATCAGCTAGTTAAAATGATCATTCTAAACTTATCATTGGTGCTCCTTGAGTTAATTCTTATAAATGAAGAATAATGCATGGCATCACGCACTTTGGGATACATTGGATTACTTGGAGAAATTTTTGTAGCTCTTTCAGTCTCAAAAGTTGTCACAATACGGAAAATTGACCTAGCTTAACATGGGCGTTCGATTCATGTCATTTTGATCTCTAATTCAAAGGTTAAAAACAATTTAGTGGGGACATGTGAAGTTGATCAGCGTTAAAATGATCATTCTAAACTTGTCATTGGTGCTCCTTGAGAAAAGGTTTATAAATAAAACATAATGCATGACATCACGCAGTTTGGTATAGATTGGATTACTTAAAGGCTTTGTCGTAGCTATACGTGGGTATTGGATTCATGTCATTCTGAAGTCTAAAATTAAAAGTTATAGACGACTTAGTGCGGACATGTGAAGTTGATCAGCTAGTTCAAATGATCATTCTAGATCATTGGTGCTCCTTGAGTAAAGTCTTATAAATGAAGCACAATGCATGACATCACACAGTTTAAGATAGATTGGACTGTTTGGAGGCTTTGTCGTAGCTATTTCAGTATTAGATTTTTTTAGAATAAAGAAAATAGAGCTAGCTTAAAGTGGACGTTGGATCCGTATCAGTTTGAACTCTCAATCAAAAGTTACAGACGATTTAATGCTGACACGTCAAGTTGATCGGCCAGTTAAAATGAGCATTCGAAACTGATCATTGGTACTTTTTGAGTAAAAGCTTATGAATGAAACATAATGCTTATAAACTGATAATTCGTGCTTGATGAGGACATCAGGTCGTACATCCAGCCAGGAGACCAGACTGGCCGACCAGGAAGCTTGCCCGAGACAGACGGACCATCTGGCACGCCTGCCGGCCCAAGCAGTACCGCCGGACCCTCGACCACAAGGACCAGAGCAACCAGCATTGCCGGCGGAGAGGCCCAAGCTTCCGGCACACTTGGTGGCGACGTGGATGACACCGCCGGTCCCTCTGGTGATGCCGCCAACTCCGGGATCAACTTGGCCGGTCCTGAAGGCATTCCGGCCAGTACCTCGCACAATCCAGCCGGTACAGCCGATCCAGCCGAGTACACGCGCATTTCCACTTCTACACAAGAGGACTCGGACCAAATGAGCTACCAGCTCCAGGACATGCACCTAGAGGAAGTATCTACACCAGTGGTACCTCAAGGAGCAATGACAAGAAGCAGATCAAGGGCACTCTTCCACAAATTCAGCTTATGGGTCGACAAGCTCCTAGAGGAAGATCGACTAAGGACAATGGGCCAAAAATGCAAGGAAGAGTCCAATGGCTTCTCAACAACACAAGGGACATCAGAGACTTGGGCTTTAGTGGCAAGAGAGGTCAGGGCCCAAAGATTCTTAACCCTACTCCAAGTCGAAGACTAGGAGCAAGGCGCGTGCATGCCACAAGGACGGCCACCTTCCATTTCTTGGCCATGAGGTAAGTTAAGGTAAGTTTCAATTCGAATATATGCCTCTTTCTGTTTTGCAGGGTAGGATCTAGAATATTTACTTTATTGAGTCAAAGACATTTTAGGAATAGGTCCTTTTTCGATTATACACTTTTGTATCTTTTCCTTTGTGCACTTTTGTAAGTTTTCCTTTTCATATTTGGGTCGACCCTAGAAGGTCAAGCTGTCGAGCATATTAATAAGGCTCCTTCCAGCATTGTAGTTCGACAACCTTTTTGATATTAATAAAGATAGAACTTTTCCCCAACAAGTTTTCTCTCAAGAATCTTGTGCGCTTAGAATCTAGTTGAGACCAGCCCTCCTAGCTCTAAGTTTGTGATTTATCACGAGGTTCATCACCCCTCGTGTGGTTCACTTCACCCTTCCATCGAATACCAACCCAAAACCCCTATCCAAGAAGTCTAAGGTCGAGTTTCTCACCTAAACTTCTCCAAACAGCCCACGCGCATACATCCTTGAATCAAGGCTTGTATCATTTTGGTATCAGAGCTTAAAGCTCCTAAACCAGGTTGTTTCTATCCTTTTGCTTGTTTTGTTTTTAGTTCTTGCATTAGTTTAAGTCGCATTCAAGAAAAATAAAAAAAATAACATCAAACTCCAAACCGAGTGCATCTAGCCTTCTACGTGTATCACTAGGGTTTAGATTCACTTTTGCATTGCCATTCACGTTTTCCTTTTTGTTTAAATCATATTTCCTTTATTTTTAAGTTTAATTAAAAGAAAAGAAAAAGAAAATAGAAAAGATACTAAAAGAATTCGAATTGGACAGCTAGCACAAGTTGTCAAGAAAGTTTCCTTTTTTTCAAATCTTCATATCTTTGAATTTCCAATTCTCAGATTTTTTCCTTTTTGCAAATTTTCGAATCCTTATAAAAAGAAAACCCTCCTAATAATTTAGGAGCATCCTAACTTGTCTTCTTTCTTTGTAGCACACAATGGGAGAAGAAAATAGAGAAGCAACCGAAGCCATGATGGCCATGTTCACCACACTCCAAACACAACTCGCATCCATAGGCGAGAGGTTGGAGCGCGTGGAAAGACCAGTGAGATTCCAGGCCATAAGGCACGTGAGAGCTGAGCAAGACCGTCCTGAGGGTCCTGAGCACCTTAGGACACGGCACGAACAGGAGGAACCCCAGCCAGATGGAGATGAGGACACACAACCTCATAACTATCACCATAGGCCGAGAGGACCTCCACGGCAACCAGAGGCAGAAGATGATGGCTTTGAGCCATATGGTCTTCACCAGAGACCAAGAATGCCTCCTAGACATCATGAGGATGGAGATGAACATGCCTATAACCGGGTAACTCATCCTGATGTTAAGCTAACTCCTCCAAGTTTTGCAGGAAAAGTAGACCCCGAGGCTTACCTAGATTGGGAGAGAAGAATGGATCATATCTTTGATCATTACAACCAACCAGGACCTAGGAGAGTCTCAATGGCAGTAGCACAACTCACGGACAATGCCCTCATCTGGTGGGATCGTGAGGTATCTGACAGAAGGAGGAAGAGAATGAGGCCCATAGACTCATGGGTCGACATGAAAGACCTCATGCGACAAAGGTTTGTTCCACCTTACTTTCATAGAGACTTGCAACGTCGTTTTCGTACTCTTAAGCAGGGTACTAGATCAGTAGAGGAGTACTATGAAGAGTTCGAGAAGCTAAGGAACAGATTGGAGCTCAATGATGATGAAGAAGCATTGATGGCACAATTCTTGGATGGACTCCAAGAAAGAATCAGCCGCAAGGTGGAAAGGCAAATCTACAATGACTTCAAAGACTTGTTCCACCTATCTGTCCAGGCTGAGCAGCACATCAAACGTAAGAGCCAAGACATCCGCAGCAAGCCTAAGACACCTTGGGCACCAAGCAACATGCCCAAGCCCGTAGACAAAGGCAAGAGCATAGAGATCGAGTCAAGGTTCAAGAGCAAGCCTCCTGAACCCACCCGTGACCAGAGAGAGCCTGGTAAGTCTTCTAACCCTCAAAGATCACGTGACATCACTTGTTTCAAGTATAGGGGTTGTGGACACATCTCAAGGGAGTGCCCAAAGAACCGGGTCATGTTGATTACGGAGGCTGGAGAATATGAGTCCCAAGATAAAGAGGACTATGAACCAGAAGAGGAGTATGGTGACATTGAGTACCCTGATGTGGGGGAAGTGCTACTAGACGCATCCTCAGTGCAATGGTGGATCCTTCAGAGACCATCCAAAGGGAGAACATCTTCCACAGCCGTTGCACAATCAAGGGCAAGGTATGTAACCTCATCATAGATGGTGGTTCTTGCACTAACGTTGCTAGTGCATATATGGTTGATAAGCTAGGTCTAGAGAAGACAAGGCATCCTCGACCATATAGACTGAGATGGTTGGATGACAAAGTGGAGCTCAAGATCCATGAGCAAGTCACTGTGCCATTTAGTGTGGGCAAGTACCAAGACCAAGTCATATGCGACGTGGTGCCCATGAAAGCTGGACATCTTCTGCTAGGAAGACCATGGTAGTTTGACAAAGAGACCAAACATGATGGCCGAACCAATCTCTACACCTTTGTGCATGACAAAAGAAAGGTCAGCTTGGCTCCTCTTACACCTGCCCAGGTACATGAGCTACAACTCCAAATGAGTAAGGAAAAGAAACTTATCAAGTCTAATTTTCTTATTCAACCAAGCCATGTCCGGAGAGCTTTAGCCTCGAAGGATTTAATGTTACTAATGGTTTTCAAGGAAGTGTTGAATGTAGAAAGAAAACAGGTAGAGCTACCTCATGAAGTAGCAACCCTCCTCAACAAGTTCCAGGATGTATTTCCAGAGGAGATACCAGCAGGCTTGCCTCCTTTACGTGGCATAGAACACCAGATTGATCTAGTGCCTGGAGCAGCCCTGCCCAACCGGCCAGCCTACAGGATGAGTCCAGAGGAGTCCAAGGAGCTTGAGAAGCAAGTCAAGGAGCTCCTGGAGAAAGGATATGTTCGAGAGAGCCTCAGTCCATGTGCCGTACCAGTGCTACTAGTGCCCAAGAAGGATGGGACTTGGCGCATGTGCGTGGACTGCCGAGCAATCAACAATATCACAGTCAAGTATAGGCATCCAATACCACGACTGGATGACATGCTAGATGAGCTGAGTGGAGCCATAGTCTTCTCCAAGATAGACCTCAAAAGTGGATACCACCAGGTAAGAATGAAGGAAGGTGATGAGTGGAAGACTGCTTTCAAGACAAAGCAAGGGCTCTACGAGTGGACAGTCATGCCATTCGGCTTGACTAATGCCCAAAGCACCTTCATGTGCCTTATGAACCAAGTTCTTAGGGCGTACATCAGTAAGTTTGTGGTAGTTTACTTTGATGACATACTAGTTTATAGTAAGTGCCTACGGGAACACCTCACACATCTTGAGATGGTACTTAAAACTCTTCGACAAGAAGAGCTTTATGCCAATCTCAAGAAGTGCATCTTTTGTACTGATAAACTTGTCTTTTTAGGTTTTATTGTAAGTTCACAGGACCTACAGGTTGATGAAGAGAAGATTCGAGCCATACAAGAATGGCCAACACCAAGCAACATCAGCAAAGTGAGGAGCTTCCACGGACTGGCCAGCTTCTGCAGAAGATTCGTGCCCAACTTCAGCAGTATTGCCTCACCTTTGACGGCAGTAGTGTAGAAGAACGTGGGATTCAGCTGGGGAGAAGCTCAGGAGAAGGCATTCCAGGCCTTGAAGGACAGCCTTACACATGCACCAGTGCTAGTCCTGCCCGACTTCAACAAGACGTTTGAAGTGGAGTGTGATGCCTCTGGAATAGGCATAGGAGCAGTGCTAACCCAAGGAGGGAGACCAGTGGCATACTTCAGTGAGAAGCTAGGTGGTGCCTCACTGAACTACCCCATTTATGACAAGGAGCTCTATGCCCTTGTCCGAGCATTGGAGACTTTGCAGCATTACTTGCTGTCCAAGGAGTTTGTGATCCACACTGATCATGAGACTCTCAAACACCTCAGAGGGCAAACCAATCTCAAGAGGAGACATGCCAGGTGGATGGAGTTCATAGAGACCTTCCCGTACGCCATCAAGTACAAGAAGGGCAAAGACAATGTGGTAGCCGATGCACTATCAAGGAGGTTTGCCTTGATATCCACCATGGAGGCAAAGGTCCTAGGGTTCGAGCACATCAAGGACCTATACAAGGATGATCCTGACTTTTCTGAGAGCTACAAGGAGTGTGGCACAGGGAGTCATGGCAAGTTCTACATCCATGAGGGATTCTTGTTCCGAGAAAGAAGGCTGTGCATACCACAAGGATGATTAAGGGAGCTTATCATCCGAGAAGCTCATGGAGGAGGACTCATGGGCCACTTTGGTGTCGACAAGACTCTAGCAGTGGTCAAGGAGCACTTCTACTGGCCACACATCAAGAGGACAGTAGAAGCTCATTGTGCAAGATGCATCACCTGCAAGAAGGCAAAGTCCCGAGTGCAACCTCACGGGTTGTATCTCCCACTGCCCATACCCACACATCCATGGGTGGACATCTCAATGGACTTTGTTCTAGGTCTGCCCAAGATCAACCACAAAGATGCAATCTTTGTACTGGTGGACAGATTCTCCAAGATGGCAAACTTCATTCCATGTGCCAATGTCAATGATGCCACACAAACAGCTGAGCTGTTCTTCAGGGAGATAGTACGGCTTCATGGAGTGCCAAGGACCATCGTATCAGACAGGGACACCAAGTTCCTCAGCCATTTCTGGAGGACCCTCTGGAGAAAGCTAGGCACGAAGCTACTCTTCTCTACCACCTACCATCCTCAAACCGATGGCCAAACTGAAGTTGTCAACAGGACAGTATCAACTCTTCTCAGAACTACACTAGGGAAGAACCTAAAGACTTGGGTGGAGTGCCTGCCATTCATAGAGTTCGCTTACAACCGAGCCGTGCACTCAGCAACCAAGAAGACACCATTTGAAGTAGTATACGGCTTCAACCCTCTCACCCCATTGGAGCACACACCACTACAACCAGCTGAGATGACCAACCTCAACAGAGCATCCAAGGCAGAGTTCATAAGGAGATTACACCAGAATGTAGCAGAAAACTTAGAGAAGAGGACCGGACAGTATGTGACTCATGCCAACAAGGGAAGAAAGGAGGTGATCGTTCACCCAGGCGATTGGGTGTGGCTACACCTACGGCAGGAGAGGTTCCCAAACCTAAGGAGTTCCAAGCTAGCACCAAGAGGAGATGGACCATTCAGAGTGCTCGAGAGGATCAACAACAACGCCTACTGGATCGAGCTCCCAGGTGAGTTTAATGTGTCCAATACGTTCAATGTTACTGACTTAGCCCCTTTCCACGCAGATGAACCAGTTTTGAGGACAAAACCTACTGAAGAGGGAGGGAATGATGAGGACATCAGGTCGTACATCCAGCCAGGAGACCAGACCGGCCGACCAGGAAGCTTGCCCGAGACAGCCGGACCATCTGGCACGCCTGCCGGCCCAAGCAGTACCGCCGGACCCTCGACCACAAGGACCAGAGCATCCAGCATTGCCGGCGGAGAGGCCCAAGCTTCCGGCACACTTGGTGGGGACGTGGATGACACCGCCGGTCCCCTTGGTGACGCTACCTTCTGGTGTAACTTCCTTATGAACTCTGCCTTGGATGCTCCGTTGAGGTTGGTCATCTCTGCTGGATGCAGTGGGGTTTGCTCCAATGGGGTGAGAGGGTTGAAGCCGTATACTACCTCAAATGGTGTCTTCTTGGTTGCTGAGTGCATGGCTCGGTTGTAAGCGAACTCTATGAATGGCAGGCACTCCACCCAAGTCTTGAGGTTTGTCCCTAGTGTAGTCCTGAGAAGAGTTGATAGTGTCCTGTTGACAACTTCAGTTTGGCCATCGGTTTGAGGATGGCAGGTGGTAGAGAAGAGTAGCTTCGTGCCTAGCTTCCTCCAAAGGGTCCTCCAGAAATGGCTGAGGAACTTGGTGTCCCTATGATGAGGACATCAGGTCGTACATCCAGCCAAGAGACCAGACTGGCCGACCAGGAAGCTTGCCCGAGACAGCAGGACCATCTGGCACATCTGCCGGACCAGGCAGTACCGCCGGACCCTCGACCTATAGGACCAGACCGGTCAGCATTGCCGGCGGAGAGGGCCAAGCTTCCGGCACCCTTGGTGGCGACGTGGATGACACCGCCGGTCTCTCTGGTGATGCCGCCAACTCCGGGATCAACTTGGCCAGTCCTGAAGGCATTCCGGCCAGTACCTCGCACAATCCAGCCGGTACAGCCGATCCAGCCGAGTACACGCGCACTTCCACTGCTACACAAGACGACTCGGACCGAATGAGCTACCAGCTCCAGGACATGCACCTAGAGGAAGTATCTACACCAGTGGTACCTCAAGGAGCAATGACAAGAAGCAGATCAAGGGCACTCTTCCACAAATTCAACTTATGGGTCGACAAGCTCCTAGAGGAAGATCGACTAAGGACAATGGGCCAAAAATGCAAGGAAGAGTCCAGTGGCTTCTGAACAACACAAGGGACATCAGAGACTTGGGCTTTAGTGGCAAGAGAGGTCAGGGCCCAAAGATTTTTTACCCTACTCCAAGTCGAAGACTAGGAGCAAGGCGCGTGCATGCCACAAGAACGGCCACCTTCCATTTCTTGGTCATGAGGTAAGTTAAGGTAAGTTTCAATTCGAATATATGCCTCTTTCTGTTTTGCAGGGTAGGATCTAGAATATTTACTTTATTGAGTCAAAGACATTTTAGGAATAGGTCCTTTTTCGATTATACACTTTTGTATCTTTTCCTTTGTGCACTTTTGTAAGTTTTACTTTTCTTATTTGGGTCGACCCTAGAAGGTCAAGCTGTCGAGCATATTAATAAGGCTCCTTCCAGCATTGTAGTTCGACAACCTTTTTGATATTAATAAAGATAGAACTTTTTTCCAACAAGTTTTCTCTCAAGAATCTTGTGCGCTTAGAATCTAGTTGAGACCAGCCCTCCTAGCTCTAAGTTTGTGATTTATCATGAGGTTCATCACCCTTCGTGTGGTTCACTTCACCTTTCCATCGAATACCAACCCAAAAACCCCTATCCAAGAAGTCTAAGGTCGAGTTTCTCACCTAAACTTCTCCAAACAGCCCACGCGCATACATCTTTGAATCAAGGCTTGTATCAATGCTGCTTGAGTAAATGCTTATAAATGAAGCATAACTCATGACATCACACAGTTTGGGATAGATTGGATTACTTTGAGGCTTTGTCATAGCTCTTTCAGTATCAAATGTTGTTACAATATGGAAAACTAAGCTAGATTAACGTGGGCGTTGGATTCATGTCATTTTGATCTCTAAATCAAAGTTAAAGATGTTTTAATGCGGATATGTCAAGTTGATCGGCCAGTTAAAATGATCATTCTAAAGTGATCACTGATGCTCCTTGAATAAAAGCTTATAAATGAAGCATAATGCATGGCATTGTTCAATTTGGGATTACTTGGTCTTTTTCGTATCTCTTTCATTCTCAAATGTTGTCACAATATGGAAAGTTGCGCTAACTTTAAGTGGGCATTGGACTCATGTCATTTTGATCTCTAAATCAAAAGTTAAAGACATGTCAAGATGATCAGCTTGTTAAAATTGTCATTCTAAATTGATCATTAGTGTTCCTTGAGTAAAGGCTTATAAATGAAGCGTAATGCATGGCATCACGTACTTTGGGATAGATTGGACTACTTGGAGGCCTTGTTATAGTTATTTCAGATTTAAATTTTGACAAAATATAGAAAATAAAGCTAGCTTAAAGTGGGTTTTAGATTTGTATTGTTTTGAATTCTAAATAAAAAGTTACAGACGATTTACTGTGGACATGTCAAGTTCATCGGCCAGTTAAAATGATCATTTTAAAGTGATCATTAGTGCTCCTTGAGTAAAGGCTTATAAATGAATCATAATGCATGGCATCGCACAGGTTTGGATTGATTGGATTATTTGGACGTTTTTTTGTAGCTATTTCGGACTAAAATTTTATCACAAGATAGAAAATTGATATAGCTTAACGTGGGCGTTGGATTCGTGTCATTCTAAACTCTAATTCAAAAGTTACGGATGATTTAGTGTGGAGATGTCACGTTAATCGACAAGTTAAAATGATCATTCTAAAATTATCATTGGTGCTCCTTGAGTAAAAGCTTATAAATGAAGCATTATGAATAGCATCAAACAGTTTGGGATACTGGCATGGAGGCTTTGTACTAGCTCTTTCAGTCTGTACTGTTATCACGCTATGGAAAATTGAGCAAGTTTAACGTGGACGTTGGACTCATGTCATTTTGAGTGTTAAATAAAAAGTTAAAGATGGATTAGTGCATACATGTCAAGTTGATCAGCTAGTTAAATGATCATTCCAAACTGATTTTTAATGCTCCTCGAGTAAAGGCTTATAAATGAAGCATAATGCATGGCATCATGCAGTTTGGGATAGATTGGATTGCTTGGAGGCATTGTCATAGCTATTTTGGTGTTAAATTTTATCACAAGATAGAAAATTGATATAGCTTAACGTGGGCGTTGGATTCGTGTCATTCTAAACTTTAAATCAAAAGTTACGGACGATTTAGTGCGGACATGTCAAGTTGATGACCCAGTTAAAATGATCATTCTAAACTGATCACTGGTGCTCCTTGAGTTAAGGCTTATAAATGAAGCATAATGCATGGCATAACGCACTTTGGGATACATTGGAGTACTTGGAGATATTTTCGTAGCTCTTTCAGTCTCAAATGTTGTCACAATATGGAAAATTGAGCTAGCCTAACGTGGGCATTGGATTCGTGTCATTTTGATCTCTAATTCAAGGTTAAAAACAAATTAGTGCGGACATGTCAAGTTGAACAGCATTAAAATGAGCATTCTAAACTTATCATTTCTGCTCCTTGAGTAAAGACTTATAACTGAAACATAATGCATGGCATCACACAGTTCGGGACTGATTGAATTACTTAAAGGATTTGTCATAGCTATTTTGGTGTTAAAATTTTATCAAAATATAGAAAATTGAGCTAGCTTAATATGGGCGTTGGATTCATGTCATTCTGAAGTCCAAAATCAAAAGTTATAGACGACTTAGTGGGGACATGTCAAGTTGATCAGCTAGTTCAAATGATAATTCTAAACTGATCATTGGTGCTCTTTGAGTAAAGTCTTATAAATGAAGCATAATGCATGGCATACCACAGTTTGGGATAGATTGGATTATTTGATGGCTTTGTCATATCTATTTCGGTGTTAAGTTTTATCACAATACAGAAAATTGAGTTAGCTTAACGTGGGTGTTGGATTCGGGTCATTCAGAACTCTAAATCAAAAGTTTCAAAGGATTTAATGCGGACATGTCAAGTCGATCAGCCAGTTAAAATGATCATTCGAAAATGATCATTGGTGCTCCTTGAGTAAAAATTTATAAATGAAGTTGTGGATCACGCAGTTGTGGATCACGCAGTTGTCGATCACGCAGTTGTGGATCACTTCGAAGCTTTTTCGTAGTTCTTTGTGCTCCTTGAGTAAAAGCTTATAAATCAAGTTGTGGATCACGCAGTTGTGGATCTCAAATGTTGTCAAAAAATGGAAATTTGAGCTAACCTAACGTGGGTGTTGGATTCATCCCATTTTGAAATCTAAATCAAACGTTACGGCCAATTTAGTGCCGACTTGTCAAGTGGACCGGCTAGTTAAAATGAGCATTCGAATGGTAATCCTTTAGTAAAAGCTTATAAATGAAGCATAATGCATGGTATCACGCAGTTTGGGATACATTGGATTACTTGGAGGCTTTCAGTAGTTCTTTCAATCTCAATTGTTGTCACTATATCGAAAATTGAGCTAGCTTAACGTTTGCATTGGACTCATGTCATTTTGAGCTCTAAATCAAAAGTTAAAGACTATTTATTGCGGTCATGTCAAGTTAATCATTCTAAACTAATCATTGGTGCTCCTTGAGTAAAGGCTTATAACTGAAGCATAATGCATCACATCACGCAGTTTGGGATAGATTGGATTACTTTAAAGATTTTTCTTAGCTCTTTCGGTATCAAATGTTTTCACAATATGGAAAATTAAGCTAGCTTAACGTCGGCGTTAGATTCATGTCATTTTGATATCTACATCAAAAGTTAAAGATGATTTAGGCCGGACATGTCAAGTTGATCAGCTAGTTAAAATGATCATTCTAAACTGATCATTGGTGCTCCTTGAATAAAGGCCTATAAATGAAGCATAATGCATGGCATCACGCAGTTCGGGATAGATTGGATTATTTGGAGGCTTTTTAATAGCTATTTCGGTCTTAAATTTTTTCACAATATACAAAACCGAGCTAGCTTAACGTGATCGCCAGATTCTTGTAAATCAGAATTCTAAATCGTAAAGTTACAGAGGATTTAGCGTGGACATGTCAAGTTAATCGGCTAGTTAAAACGATCATTCTAAACTGATCATTGATGCTACTTGAGTAAAGGCTTATAAATGAATCATAATGAATGCCATCACGCAGTTTGGGATACTTGCGTGGAGGCTTTTTCATAGGTCTTTTATTCTACAATGTTGTCACAATATGGAAAATTGAGCTAGCTTAACGTCGGCATTGGACTCATGTCATTTCGAACTCTAACTCAAAGGTTAAAGACTCTTTGGGGCGGACATGTCAAATTGATCAACTAATTAAAATTATCATTCTAAACTGAGGATTGGAGCTATTTGAGTAAAGGCTTATAAATGAAACATAATGCACAACAACACGAAGTTTAGGATAGGTTGGATTACTTGGAGGCTTTTTCGTAACAATTTTTGGTCTTAATTTTGTGACAATACACAAAATTGAGTTAGCTGAACATGGGCGTTGGATTTGTGTAATCTTGAACTCTAAATCAAACGTTACATACGACTTAATGCGGACATGTCAATTTGATCGGCAAGTTAAAATGATCATTCTAAACCGATCATTAGTGCTTCTTGAGTAAAGGCTTATGAATGAAGAATAATACATGACATCATGCAGTTCGGGATAGATTGGATTACTTGAAGACTTTGTCGTAGCTATTTTGATGTTAAATTTTATCACAACATAGCAAATTGATATAGCTTAATGTGGGCGTTGGATCCTTGTCATTCTGAATTCTAAATCAAAAGTCATAAATGATTTACCGCAAACATGTCAAGTTGATCGGCCAGTTAAAATGATCATTCTAAAATGATCACTGATGCTCCTTGAGTAAGGGCTTATAAATGAAGCATAATGCATGGCGTCAAGCGGTTTGGGATACATTGGATTACTTGAAGGCTTTGTCATCCAATCCAATCTATCCATAACTGCGTGATGCCATGCATTATGCTTCATTTACATTCACAATGCTGGATCGAAAAGTTCTGAGATGAGCCGATCAATTGGTAAATTTTATTATTATATTAATTTTATTTATTATTATTTATTTTTTTTAAATATTAATTTAGTATTTTTTTAACTTTTAGGCACAAGAATTTGGAGCGCCTCCAGATCACTTGCAACTTCTCGATGGCATCCACACCAACAAAAAAAAACTGGTCGCATCAAAAATGGTCTCGTTAGTGATATCATGAAAAAAGTGAAAAAGAAAAAAAGTGATATTTTGTCTCAGCAGTCTCAAGTTGGTTCTTCATCTTCGGTTGCCGAATTGCCTCGTTCTGATATTAACCGTCTGGTTCTTAATTTAAGTTTGATTTCTCTTTTTATTTATTTTTATATTTAATATTATAATATTTTTCTAATAACATTTTTAGACATTTTACAAGAAGTACCATTTTCAAATGGTCGTCATCCAGGACTCGGTAGAGTTGTAGGTAACAGTGGTGCAACTTCTGCGACTTGAAATGAGGAGAACGCCCAGCTTAACGAAAAAAGGGCGGCTATGAAGATACAGATGAGCAGGCTGAAATATTTTGTAGATTTTATGAAAATCCAAATTCCCAAATTATCCGGATGAATTTTTTCCTCTTTCTGCTCCTCCTCCGATGTAATTTGTTGATTTTAGATTTTAAAACAATTAAGATTTAAATATCATTGGTGCTCATTGAGCAAAGGTTTACAAAGGAAGCATAATGCATGGCATCACACAGTTTGGGAAAGGTTGGATTACTTGGAAGCTTTGTCATAGCTCTTTCATTCTCAAATGTTGTCACAATATAGAAAATTGAGCTAGATTAATGTGGTGATGGATTCATGTCGGTTTGAGCTCTATATCAAATGATAAACACAACTTAGTGTGGATAAATCGAGTTGATGAGCTAGTTTAAATGATCATTCTAAACTGATCATTGCTGCTCCTTGAGTAAAGGCGTATAAATGAACCATAATGCAAGGTCTGACGCAATTTTGGATAGATTTTATTACTTGGAGGGTTTTTCGTACCTATTTCGGTCTTAAATTTTGTCACAATATAGAATATTGAGCTAGCTTAACGTGGGCGTTGTATTCGTATCATTCTGAAGTCTAAATCAAAAGTTACGGACGATTTAGTGCAGAAATGTCTAGTTTAATGACTAGTTAAATTGATCAATCTAAACTGATCATTGGTGCTCATTGAGCAAAGGTTTACAAATGAAGCATAATGCATGACATCACGTAGTTTGGGATAGATTGGATTAATTGGAAGCTTTGTCGTAGCTATAGAAATTTGAGGTAGCTTAAGATGGTCATTGGATTCGTGTCATCCTTGAGTAAGGCCTATAAATGAAGCATAATGAATGGCATCATACCATTTGGGATACATTGGATTACTTGGAGGCTTTGTCGTAGCCCTTTAAGTCTCAAATGTTGTTACATTATTGAAAATTGAGCTAGATTAATGTGGGCATTGGATTCATATAATTTTGAGCTCTAAATCAAATGTTAAATTTAATTTTGTGTGGAGATATCAAGTTGATCAGTTAGTTAAAATGATCATTCTAAACTGATCATTGGTGCTCATTGAGCAAAGGTTTACAAATGAAGCATAATATATCGCATCACGCAGTTTGGGATAGATTGGATTACTTGGAGGCGTTGTCTTAGCTATTTTGGTCATAAAATTTGTCACAATATAAAATATTCAGCTAGCTGAACGTGGGCTTTGGATTCGTTTCATTCTGAACTCTAGATCAAAAGTTACGGACAATTTAGTGCAGACATGTCAAGTTTATCAGCTAGCTAAATTGATCATTCTAAACTGATCATTCGTGCTCAATGAGCAAAGGTTTACAAATGAAGCATAATGTATGGCATTATACAGTTGGGATACATTGGATTATTTCTAAGCTTTGTCCTACCTATTACAGTCTCAAATGTTGTCACATTATAGAAAATTGAGATAGATTAGAGTGGGCGTTGGATTCATGTAAGTTTGAAGTATAAATCAAATGTTAAAGAAAATTTATTGTGGACATGTCAAGTTGATGAGCTAGTTAAACTGATTATTAGTGCTCCTTGAGTAAAGGCTTGTTAATGAAGCATAATGCATGGTATCACGCAGTTTAGAAGAGATAGGATTACTTGAAGGCTTTTTGGTAGCTCTTTCAGTGTCAAATGTTGTCACTATATAGAAAATTGAGCTAGCTTAACGTGGGCGTTGGATTCGTGTCATTCTGAAATTTAAATCAAAAGTTAAGTATGATTTAGTGCAGACATGTCAAGTTTATCGGCTAGTTAAATTGATCATGTTGAAACTGATCATTGCTGCTCATTGAGCAAAAATTCACAAATGAAGCATAATTCATGGCATCATGCAGTTGGGATACATTGGATTATTTCGAGATTTTGTTGTAGATATTTCGGTCGTAAATTTTATCGCAATATCGAAAAATTGAGCTAGCTTAACTTGGGCGTTGAATTCAAGTCATTTTTAACTCTAAATAAAAAATTACTGATAATTTACAAATGAAGCATAATGCATGGCATCACGCATTCTTGGATAGATTGGATTACTTGCAGGATTTGTTGTAGCTATTTATGTCTTAAGTTTTATCACAATATAGAATATTGAGCTAGCTTAACGTGGGCACTGGATTCATGTCATTGTGAACTCTAAATCAAAAGTTTCAGACGATTCAGACGATTCATGTCATTATAAGTTGATCAGGTAGTTAAAGTGACCATTGAAAACTGATCATTCAAAACCGATCATTAGTGCTCCTTGAGTAAAGGCTTATAAATGAAGGATAATGCATGGCATCATCCAGTTTAGGAGAGATTGGATTACTTAAAGGCTTTGTGGTAGTTCATTCAGTCTCAAATATTGGCACAATATATAAAATTAAGCTAGCTTAACGTCGGTGCTGGATTTGTGTCATTATGATATCTAAAAAAAAGTTACGCACGATTTTGTGCTACATGTCAAGTTGATCGGCCAGTTAAAATGATCATTCTAAACATATCATTGGTGTTCCTTCAGTAAGGGCTTATAAATGAAGCATAATGCATGGCATCACGCAGTTTGGTATCCATTGGATTACTTGGAGGCTTTGTGGAAGCTATTTCGGTCTTAACGTGGGCGTTGGATTCATGTGATTTTGGGCTCTAGATCAAAAGTTAAAGACGATTTAGTGCGGACATGTCAAGTTGATAAGCTAGTTAAAATGATTATTCTAAACTGATCATTTGTGCTCATTGAGCAAAGATTTACAAATGAAGCGTATTGCATGGCATCACACAGTTTTAGATAGATTAGATAACTTGGAGGCTTTGTTGTAGCTATTTCAATATGAAGTTTTGTCATAATATAGAAAATTGAGCTAGCTTAACGTGGGCCTTGAATTCGTGTCATTCTGAACTCTAAATCAAAAGCTACGGACGATTTAGTACAGACATGTCAAGTTGATCGGCCAATTAAAATGATCATTCTAAGTTGATCATTGGTGCTCCTTGAGTATAGGCTTATAACTGAAGCGTAATGCATGACATTACGCAGTTTGGGATACATTGGATTACTTGAAGGCTTTGTGGTAGATCTTTCATTCTCAAATGTTGTCACAATATAGAAAACTGAGGTTGCTTAACGTGGGAGTTGGATTGACGTGGGCGTTGGATTCATGTCATTTTGAGCTCTAGATCAAAAGTTAATGACAATTTAGTGAAGACATGTCAAGTTGATCAACTAGTTAAAATGATCATTCTAAACTGATCATTGGGGCCTCATTGAGCAAAGGTTTACAAATGAAGCATAATGCATGGCATCACGCAGTTAGGGATAGATTGGATTACTTGAATCTAAAAGTTTACAAATTCACCAATCTCTTCTTCTAAGTCTTGAAATAAGTTGTAATATCCGTCTGTGGTGTCATCATTTACAAGGTTAACTTCCAGAGAGGTCTCTATAAAATCTAAGTTACCAATTGCGATTTGTTACATAGGGTCTTGCTTGGAAACACCACATACCATTCCTCTATGGTGTATTGATGTCACTTTAATCCAAGGATCTTGTTTGTTTCTCACACGGGGATATCGAATGTAACAAACCTGGTTCGCTTGTGATGTAAGTAAAAAAGGATCATATTTTTTATGTCGCTTACGAGAGTGGACAGATGTAACACCGAATTCGTCTTGACGTTGACCAATCACAGGGTCATACCAGTCAAAGTAAAACACAATACACCTCAAATCAATCATTCCTGGATAGTGAACTTCTAATATTTCACGAAGAACACCGTTGTATACAATTTCACTAGATTGAGATGATATACCATAATTAGAAGTTGTGTGTGAGCTTCGTTCACGATGACTCTTAAAAGCATATCCACGAGGGTAGTACATTGGATAAGATTTTTCTGTAAATGTAGGACCACCACCAACTCAACTAACCATGTGGGAAACGTTATCCCCCTAGTAACCTGCAAAATAATTGAATGCACTCAACTATATATTTATATATATAAGAAATTATTATTGAAAATTACATAATTAATTAACAATGACGTAAAAGTGCAACCAACTTGCAAATTCGCTCTTTTTAAGTTCGACGAACTCATTCTCTGTGTAATTTGAATAATGAATACATATTTGATCCATGTATATCATATTAATTATAAACAAAATAATTAAAAACAAAGTATAATAACAATTAAAAAAATTAAATGAATGTATATTTCATATTCCAAAACGTCATCACAATTTTTCAAAAAATACAAATGCAAGTGTCTGTGTTCCTCCTCTAATAGGCGTCGCGTCTTCCCCTTTCCAATTAAACGTTCAATTTTTGCAAATACTTCTGGAACATACACTGCATAGCTTGGTTTTTCTCCTCCACCATCATGTCGTTTAGGTCATCTATATTTTGTTTCGACTTGCGATGGAAAATAGTAGTTGGCGAAGTTAGATGACAATCAAACCAAAAAGTCTTTTGTCCATGTTTCAAATGAAAAGCATCAGTATTATCTTGACAATATGGACATGCTAACTTTTCATGCGTCGACCATCCTAATAACATACCATATGCTGGAAAATCACTTATGGTCCGTATAATTAGTGCTCGAATCAAGATGTTATGTTGGTTGGAAAAATCGAATGCTTCGACACCATTTTCCCACAACATTTTTAACTCATTAATTAGTGGATGCAAGAAAATATCAAACGATTGCTTAGGATGCTCTGGACCGGGGACGAGAATTGTTAGAAACAAAAACTCCCTTTTCATGCAAAATGAAGGAGGCAAATTATAAGCTGTCACGATAACTGGCCCCAACGAGTATTGCCTCCCATGCTTTCCAAAAGGGTTGAATCCATCTCTAGATAACCAAAGGTATACGTCCTAGGCTCATACGCAAAACTAGGATAAACCTCTTTAAAATGTTTCCATGTTTCTGCATCCGAGGGATGCATAATTTCTACATTTGAATTATGTTCTGCATGCCATCTCATAGGCTTTTTGCCGTGTCTTTAGATTGGTATAACCTCTTTAACCTCTTTTTTAATGGCAAATACCACATCCGTTTATGCGGAATAGGTACTCTGCCTCTTGTCTCTTGAAATTGAGGTTTGTGAAAATATCGACACTTGATGCGGTTTTCATCATTTCTCCAATAGATCATGCAATTTTCAATACATTCACGATCATCCAATACGGCAATCCAAGACCAGCTACAAGTTTTGAACCTCGTAATTTGAAACAGGTGCAATATTATCTTCAGGTAATATATCTCTGTCAAAATCAGCTATCGCATTCACAAAATCTTCAGCCAAGTTGAAATCTGTTTTTATCGTCATCAACCTGCTTGCATCAGATAAAGGCGATAATCCATCTCTACATCCTTTATACAATGGCTGTTTGGATACCTCTAACATATCAAAAAATTTCCAGGCTTCCAAATTAGATTCCTCTATTCTACTCTTGTCTTCAATATACGATGCTCTTTGTTCACGAAACGCATCATTCACCATCTGAACATTACTTCCGTTTATATCAACTACGGATACCGGTTCCTCTACCCTAACATTAGTACTATCTAAAATTTTTGAATTACTACCATAATATTGTAACGTTGCATCAATTTCTCCATGTGAATATCAAATTTGTAACCCGGCATAAATCCAGTCCTATACAAATGATTACGTACTTTTCTAACAAAGATTAATATATGATTTCGATATTTAATACACATACAATATATTTTAGCATATTCCGATGTCATGCTATTGTTTGATACAAATGTCATGAACTTCTCAACACCTTGCACAAATTCATCCGTCAATTCTCCCGTAGTTGAATCATACCAAGCTTTATCTATCCATGATCGAAAATAATCATAAGAACCTGAAGAAGACATTTTGTTAAGACTTTTTATTCTGGTAAAATTGTGAAGGAGTAGAGCGTATTTATAATGGAAATTAGAAGATTATCACGAATTTTTAACAGATTATTTTGAAATTTAACAGATAATCACGAATTTTTAACATATTATTCTTAAGAATATCCGCTTTGCATATAGATTTCCGACGGTTTCCGACCATTCTCGGATATTTCTGATGATCCTCTAGGTTTACAGTTTGGTCAAGCAAACAACTGCCAAAACATAGGACTTCGTCAGAAAGCCATCGGAAATACCAACGGATTTCCGACAATGTTTAGATTTATTCAACAAAAACAAATTACGTGGAATTGGTCAATCGATATATTACCAATGGATTACCGAAAAATACTGAAAAACGGAATCCATGAGGAATTAGTCAGTAAATACCAACGGTATTTATTTCGTCAGAACTTACCGACGTTTCAGCGAGGAGGTCCCAACGCCGTGGATGTCGTCAGTAACTGGACGGACGTCCATCGGGTTTTACCATCAATTTTGTGACCTGTGGTACAGGGGTCGGGATTTACAAAGAGATTCCCAACAATTTTGCTTCGCTCGGGAATCGTCGGAAAACCATCGACTAACTGTCGGAATATTCCGACGATAATATTTCCTTTGGAAAAGCAGTCGGAAATAGTAATGTTTCTTGTACCGCAACGTTTGAAATTGAAAAAACTACCCCCAAAGCATTCAAGTTATCAGATCTATCATAAACTGCGTGATGCCATGAATTATGCTTCATTTTTAAACCTTTGCTCAATGAACACCAATGATCAGTTTAGAATGATCAGTTTAAGTACCCGATAAACTTGACATGTCCGCACTAAATTGTCCGCAACTTTTTATTTAGAGTTCAGAATGACATGAATCCGATGCCCACGTTAAGCTACCTCAATTTTCTATATTGTGACAAATTTTAAGAATGAAATAGTTAGGAAAAAACCTCAAAGTAATCTAATGTATCCCAAACTGTGTGATCCCATGCATTATGCTTCATTTATAAGCCTTTACTCAAGGAGCACCAATGCTTAGTTAAAAATAATAATTTTAACTAGCCAATCAACTCACCATGTCCACACTAAATCATCCGCACGAATCCAACGACCACGTTAAGCTAGCTCAATTTTCTGTATTATGACAAAATTTAAGACTAAAATAGCTATGAAAAGCCTTAAAGTAATCCAATCTTTCCAAAACTGCGTGATGCATTATGCTTTACTTTTAAACCTTTGGTGAATGAGCACAAATGATGAGTTTAGCATGATTATTTAACTTGCTGATCAACTTGACATGTCCGCACTAAATCATCTTTAAATTTTGATTTAGAGCTCAAATTGACATGAATTTAACGCCCACGTTAATCTATCTCAGTTTTCAATATTGTTACAACATTTGATACTGAAAGAGTTACGACAAAGCCTCCAAGTAATCCAATGTATCCTAAATTGTGTGATGCATGCATTATACTTCATTTATAAGCCTTTACTCGAGGAGCACCGATGATCAATTTAGAATGCTCATTTTAACTGCCTACTAAACTTTTGATTTAGAGTTCAGAATGACACGAATCCAATGCCCACGTTAAGTCAGCTCAATTTTCTATATTGTGATAAAATATAAGACCCAAATGGCTATGGCTAAGCATGCAAGTAATTCAATTATTCCCAAACTGCGTGATGCCATCCAATATGCTTCATTTATAAACCTTTGCTCAATGAGCACCAATGATCAGTTTAGAATGATCAATCTCACTAAATCGTCTGTAACTCTTATTTAGAGTTCCAAATGACATGAATCCAACATCCTCGTTAGCTAGCTCAATTTTCTATATTGTGACAAAATTTAAGACCGAAATATCTACGACAAAGCCTCCAAGTAATCCAATGTATCCCAAACTATGTGATGTCATGCATTATGCTTGATTTATAATCCATCAGTTGTAAACCATTACTCAAGGAGCACCAATAATCAGTTTGAAATGATCAATTTAACTGGCCGATCAACTTGACATATACTCACTAAATCGTTCGTAACTTGAATATTGACACGTGTCTAACGGATACGTTAAGGTAGCTCAGTTTTCTATATTGTGAAAATATTTGAGATTGAAAGAGCTACTAAAAAATGTCAAAGTAATCCAATGTATCAGAAACTGCGTTATGCCATGCATCAAGCTTCATTTATAAGTCTTTACTCAAGGAGCACCAATTCTCAATTAGGAATTATCATTTTTACTGGCCGATCAACTTGACATATCCTCACTAAATCGTCCGTAACTTTTGATTTAGAGTTAAAAACGACACAAATCCAATAGCTACGTGTTAAATTAACTCAATATTCTATATTGTGAGAAAATTTAAGACCAAAATAGGTACGACAAACCCTCTAAGTAATCCAATCTATCCCAAACTGTGTGATGCCATGCATTATGCTTCATTTATAAGCTTTACTCAAAGAGCACCAATGATCAGTATAGAATGATCAGTATATCTTGCCGATCAACTTGATATCTATGCAGAATATCGTCCGTAACTTTTAATTTAGTGTTCAGAATGATACAAATCCAACGCCCACGTTAAGCTAGCTCAATGTTCTATATCGTGAAAATATTTAAGACTGAAAGAGATACCACAAAGCCTTCAAGTAATCCAGTCTATCCTAAACTACGTGATGCCCATTGTGTTTCATTTATAAGCCTTTACTCAAGGAGCACTAATGATATGTTTAGAATGATCAGTTTAGAATGGTCAGTGTATAATAATCAATTTAACTGGCCGATCAACTTGTCAAGTCAGCACTAAATCATCTGTAACTTTTGATTTAGAGTTCAAAATGACACAAATCCAACACCCACGTTAATCTAGCTCAACTTTCCATATTGTGATAAAATTTAGTACTGAAATAGCTACGAAAACGCCTCAAGTAATCCAATCTATACTAAACAGCGTAATGCCATGCATTATGGTTCATTTGTAAACCTTTGCTCAATGAGAACCAATGAGCAGTTTAGAATGGTCACTTTAACTGGCCGATCAACTTGACAGGTCTGCCTAACTATTGTTTTATAGTTCGCAATGACACGAATCCAACACCCATGTTAAGCTAGTTCAATATTCTATATTATCACAAAATTTAAGACCGAAATATCTACAACAAAGCCTCTAAGTAATCTAATCTATCTCAAACTGTGTGATGCCACACATTATGCTTCATTTGTAAACCTTTTGGTAATGATCAGATTAGAATAATCATTTTGACTAGCTGATCGACTTGATAAGTCCCCACTAAATTGTCTTTAACATTTGATTTAGAGCTCAAAATGATAATAATCCAACGCCCACATTAATCTAGCTCAATTTTTAATTATGTGACAACATTTGAAACTGAAAGCGCTACGATAAAGCCTCCAAGTAATCCAATGTATCCCAAACTGTGTGATGTCATGCATTATGCTTCATTTATAAGCCTTTACTCAAGGAGCAACAATGATCAGTTTAGAATGATCATTTGAACTGGATATTCAACTTGACATGTTCGGACTATATCATCCATAACTTTTGATTTAGAGTTCAGAATGACAAGAATCCAACGTCCACGTTATGCTAGCTCAATTTTCAATATTGAGATAAAATTTACGACCAAAATAGCTAAGACAAAGCCTCTAAGTAGTCCAATCTATCCGAAACTGTGTGATGCCATGCATTATGTTTCATTTGTAAACCTTTTCTCAATGAGCACCAATGATCAGTTTAGAATGATCAATTTAACTAGCCGATAAACTTGACATTTCCACACTAAATCATTTGTAACTTGTGATTTAGAGTTCAGAATGACACAAATCCAACGCCCATGTCAAGGTAGCTTAATATTCATAGTTTTGAAAAATTTTGAGACCAAAATAGCTATGACAAAACCTCCAAGTAATCCAATCTATCTCAAACTGCGTGATGTCATGCATTATGCTTCATTTATTCATTACTCAATGAGCACCAATGATAAGTTTAGAATGATCACTTGACATGTGATTTAGAGCTCATAATGACACGAATCCAATGTTCACGATAAGCTAGCTCAATATGTTATATTGTGACAATATTTAAGACCGAATAGCTACGAAAAAAGCCTTCAAGTAATCCAATCTATCCAAATTGCGTGATGCCATGCATTATGGTTCATTTGTAAACCTTTGCTCAATGAGCACCAATTATCAGTTTAGAATGATCATTTTAACTAGCCGGTTAACTTGACATGTCCGCACTAAATTGTCAATAACTTTTGATTTAGAGTTCAAAATGACATGAATCCAACACCCACGTTAAGCTACCTCAATATTCTATTTTGTGACAAAATTTAAGACTGAAATAGCTATGAAAAAGCCTCCAAATAATCTAATGGATCTTAAACTGCGTGGTGCCATGCATTATGCTTTATTTGTGAACCTTTGCTCAATGAGCACCAATGATCAGTTTATAATGATCAATTTAACTATCCGGTAAACTTATCATGTCTGCACAAAATCCTCCGTAACTTTTGATTTGGAATTCAGAACGATACGAATCCAACACCAACATTAAGCTAGCTCAATATTCTATACTTTGATAAAATTTAATACCGATATAGAGACGAAAAAGCCTCCAAGTAACTCAATCTATCTCGAATTGTGTGATGCCATGCGTTATGCTTCATTTATGCGGTACCTAATGAGCACCAATGATCAAATTAGAATGATCAATTTAACTAGCTAATAAACTTGACATGTTTGCACTAAATCGTCCGTCACTTTTGATTTAGAGTTCAGAATGACATTAATCCAACGCCCACGTTAAACTAGCTCAATATTATATATTTTTACATAATTATGTGATATGCCATGCAATATGCTTCATTTATAAGCCTTAACTCAAGTAGCACAAATAATAAGTTTAGAATGACCATTTTAAGTGGATGACCAACTTGACATTTCCGCTCTGAATTGTCCGTAACTTTTGATTTAGAGTACCGAATGACACGAATCCAATGCCCATGTTAAACTAGCTCAATATTCTATATTGTGATGAAAATTACGGGCGAAAAAGCGACGGCAAAGCCTCCAACTAATCCAATACATCCCAAATTGTGTGATACCAGGCATTATGCTTCATTTCTAAGAGTTACTCAAGGAGCACCAATGATGAGTTTAGAATGATCACTTTAACTGGTCGATCAACTTGACATGTCCGCATTAAATCATCCATAACTTTTGATTTAGAGTTAAGAATGCCACGAATCCAACGCCCACATTAAGCTACCTCAATTTTCTATATTGTGATAAAAATTAAGACCAAAATAGCTACGAAAATCCTTCCAAGTAATCTAATGTATCCCAAACTGCGGGATGCCATGGCTTATGCTTTATTTGTAAACCTTTGCTCAATGAACACCACTGATCAGTTTAAAATGATCAATTTAGAAAGATCAATATAACTAGTTGATAAACTTGACATGTCCGCACCAAATTCTCTGTAGCTTTTGATTTCGAGTTCAAAATGACATGAATCCAACGCCCACGTTAAGCTAGTTGAATATTCTATATTGTGAAAAATATCTAATCCCAAAATAGCTCCGGAAATGCCTCCATGTAATCCAATCTATCCCAAACTGCGTGATGCCATGCATTATTCTTCATTTGTAAACCTTTGCTCAATGAGCACCAATGATCAGTTTAGAATGAGCATTTTGACTATCTGATCAACTTGACATGTCACCACTAAATGGCCTTTAGTATTTTATTTACAGCTCAAAATGATATGAATCTAACGCCGACGTTAATCTAGCTCAATTTTCAATATTGTGACAACATTTGATAGTAAAAGAGCTACGATAAAGCCTACAAATAATCCAATGTATCCAAAATTGTGTGATGTCATGCATTATACTTCATTTATTAGCCTTTACTTATGCAGCACCAATGATCAGTTTAGAATAATCATTTTAATTGGTCAATTAACTTAACATGTCCACAGTAAATCATCCGTAAATTTTTATTTAGAGTCCAGAATGATAAGAATCCAACGCCCATGTTAAGCTACCTCAAGTTTCTATATTGTGATAAAATTTAAGACCAAAATAGTTATGACAATGCCTCCAAGTAATCCAATCTATCCCAAACTACGTGATGCCATGCATAATGCTTCAATTGTAAACCTTTGCTCAATGAGCACCAATGATAAGTTTAAAATGATCAATTTAACTTGCCAATAAACTTGACATGTCCACACTAAAATGTACATAACTTTCGATTCAAAGTTCAGAATTATACGAATCCGACACACACGTAAAGCTAGCTCAATAGATTATCTATGTTTAAACTCTTCACAACTTATCGATGGATATACACCGTTTGGTATAAATAGTTTGTGAGTCCCCACCCATGAGTAAATATTTAATAGTAGCCTCATTAGAATCCAAGTTTTCAAACTTTTTTTATAGCAGAGAGATATCAACCAGGGCGAATAGATTCCTTTTCGGGACCGATTCATCCTTCCCGAACGCAGCATATTGTGAAAAAAATTAATAACGAAATAGCTTTGACAAAGCACCCAAGTAATCCAATCTATCCCAAATTGCGTGATGCCATGCATTATGGTTCATTTATAAACCTTTACTCAATGAGCACCAATGATCAGTTTAGAATGATCATTTTAACTAGCTGATCAACTTGACATATCCGCACTAAATTTTCTTTAACATTTGATATAGAGCACAAACTGATATGAATCTAACGCCCATGTTAATGTAGTTTAATTTTCTATACTGTAACAGCATTTGAAACTGAAAGAGCTACCACGAAGCCTCCAAGTAATCCAATGTATCCCAAACTGCGGGATGCCATGCATTATGCTTCATTTGTAAACCTTTGCTCAATGAGCACTAATGATCAGTTTACAATGATTAATTTAACTAGCTGGTAATCTTGACATGTCAGCACTAAATTGTCCGTAACTTTTGATTTAGAGTGCCGAATGACATGTATCCAACACCCACGTTAATCTACCTGAATATTCTGCATTGTAACAAAAGGTAAGACCAACATAGCTACAACAACGCCTCCAAGTAATCCAATCTATCCCAAACTGCGTGATGCCATGCATTATGCTTCATTTGTAAACCTTTGCTCAAGTACCACCAATGATCTGTTTAGAATGATCATTTTAATATTGTGACAACATTTGAGTTTGAAACAGCTACGACAAAGTTTTCAAGTAATCCAATGTATTCCAAACCGCGTGATGCCATGCATTATGCTTCATTTATAGGCGTTTACTCAAGGAGCACCAATGATCAGTTTACAATGATCATTTAACTGGTTGATTAACCTGACATGTCCGCACTAAATCGTCAGTAACTTTTGATTTAGAGTTTAGAATTACACGAATCCAATGACCATGTTAAGCTACCTGAGTTTTCTATATTGTTATAAAATTTAAGACTTAAACAACTACAACAAAGCTTCCGAGTAATCCAATCTATCTCAAACTGTGTGATGCCCACATTAATCTATAAAATTTTAACATGCTGATCAACTTGACATGTCCGCACTAAATTGTCTTTAACATTTGATTTAGAGCTCAAACTAACATGAATCCAGTACCCACATTAATCTAGATCACTTTTCTATATTGTGACAACATTTGAGAGTGAAAGAGCTACAACATTTGACATGTACGCACTAAATCGTCCGTGACATTTTATTTAGAGTTCAGAATAACATGAATCCAACGCCCATGGTAAGCTAGCTCAATTTTCTTTATTATGACAACATTTAAGACTGAAAGAGCTAACATAAAGCCTCCAAGTAATCCAATTTATCACAAACTGCATGATGCCACGCATTATGCTTCATTTATAAGCCTTTTCTAAAGGAGCACCCATGATCAGTTTATAATGATCATTTTAACTGACCGATCAACTTGACATATTCACACTAAACCGTCCATAACTTTTGATTTATATTTCAGAATGACAGGAATACAACGCCCGTGTTAAACTAGGTCAATTTTCTATATTCTGAGAAAATTTAACACCAAAATAGCTACGACAAAGCCTCCAAGTAATCGAATCTTTCCCAAACTGCTTCATGACATTCATTATGCTTCATTTGCAATCCTTTGCTTAATGAGCACCGATGATCAGTTTAGAATGATAATGTTTACTAGCCGATCAAGTTGTCACGTACGCACTAAATCGTCTGTAACTTTTTATTTAAAGTTCAGAGTAACATGAATCCAACACCCAAATAAAGCTAGCTAAATTTTCTATATTGTGACAAAAAATTAAGACAGAAATAGATATGACAAAACCTCCAAGTAATCCAACCTATCCTAAACTGTGTGATGCCATGCATTTATGCTTCATTTATATGCCAGTGCTCAATGACCACCAATGATCAGCTTAGAATGATCATTTTAACTAACTGGTCAACTTGACATGTCCACACTATATTGTCTTTAACTTTCGATTTAGATCTCAAAATGACCTGAATCCAACGCTGACGTTAAGCTAGCTCAATTTTCAACATTGTGACAACCTTTGAGACTAAAAGGGCTACGAAAAAGCCTCTAAGTATTCGGGTATACCCCAAACTATGTGATGTCATGCATTATGCTTCATTTATAAGCCTTTCCTGAAGGGGGCACTAATGATTAGTTTAGAATGATCACCTTAACTGGCCGGTCAAGTTGACTTGTCCGCATTAAATTGTCCGTAACTTTTGATTTAGAGTTCATAATGACACGAATCCAACGCTCACGTTAAGCTAGCTCAATATTTTGTATTGTAACAAAATTTAAGACCACAATTGCTCCGAAAAACCATCCAAGTAATCCAATCTATCCCAAATTGCGTGGTGCCCCATTATGCTTCATTTATACGCTTTAACTCAATGAGTACCAATGATCAGTTTAAAATGATCATTTTAACTAGTTGATCAACTAAACGTCCGCACTAAATCGTCTATAACTTTTCATGCAGAGCTCAAAATGTAATGAATCAACCACTCACGTTAAGCTAGCTGAATATTCCATATTGTGACAACAGTTGAGAGTGAAAGAGCTGCAAAAAAGCTTCCAATTAATACAATGTATCCCAAACTGCGTGATGCCATACATTATGCTTCATTTATAACTCTTTACTCAAGTTGTACCAATGATCAGTTTAGAATGATCATTTTACCTGGCCGATTAACTTGACATGTCCGCACTAAATCGTTTGTAACTTTGGATTTAAGTTCAAAATGACATGAATCCAATGCCCATGATAAGTTTGTTCAATTTCCTATATTGTGACAACATTTGAGACCGAAAGAGCTACCACAAAGCCTTCAAGTAATCCAAATATCCCAAAACTGTGTGATTGCATGCATTATGCTTCATTTATATGCCTTTTCTAAAGGAGCACCAATGACCAGTTTAGAATGATCATTTTAACTGACCAATCAAGTTGACATATTCGAGCTAAATCGTCCATAACTTTTGATTTAGAGTTCCGAATGACACGAATACAATGCCCATGTTAAACTTTCTCAATTTTATATATTGTGAAAAAATTTAAGACCAAAATAGATACGACAAAGCATCCAAGTAATCGAATCTTCCCCAAACTGCTTTATGTCATGCATTATGCATCATTTGCAATCCTTTGCTCAATGAGCACCAGTGATCATTTTGGAATGATCATTTTAACTAGCCGATCAAGTTGTCACGTCCACACTAAATCGTCCGTAACTTTTGATTTAGAGTTCAGAGTGACATGAATCCAACGCCCACATAAAACTAGCTCAATTTTCTATATTGTGACAAAAATTAACACCGAAATAGCTACGAGAAAGCCTCCAAGTAATTGAATCTATCATAAAATGTGTGATACCATGCATTATGTTTCATTTATAATCCCTTTCTGAAAGAGCACTAATGATCAGTTTAGAATGATCATTTTAATTGGCCAACCAACTTGACATGTATGCACTAAATCATTCGTAACTTTTGGTTTATAGCTCCAAATTACATGAATTCAATGCCCACATTAAGCTAAATAAATTTTCCATATTGTGGCAACATTTGAGATTTAAAGATCTATGACAAAGCCTCCAAGTAATAAAATGTATCCCAAACTTCGTGATGGCATGCATTACGCTTCATTGATAAGTATTTACTCAATAAGCACAAGTGATTAGTTTATAATGATAATTTTAACTGGCCAATCAAGTTGACATATAGGCACTAAATCGTACGTAACTTTTGATTTAGAGTTTAGAATGACAGGAATCCAACACCTATGATAAGATAGCTCTATTTTCTATACCGTGACAACATTTGAGACTGAAAGAAGTACCAAAAAGAAGTAATCCAAATATCCCTAACTGCATGATGACATGCATTATGCTTCGTTTTCAAACCTTCTCTAAACAAGCACCAATGATCAGTTTAGAATGATCATTTTAACTGACCAGTGAACTTGATTTATGCGTACTACATCATCCATAACTTTTGATTTAGAGTTCAAAATCATACGAAGACGATGCCCATGTTAAGCTAGTTCAATTGTTTGTATTGTGACAAGATTTAAGACCAAAATAGCTACGACAAAGCTTCCATGTAATAGAATCTTTCCCAAACTGTCTTATCCCATGCATTATGCTTCATTTGCAATCCTTTGCTGATTGAGCACACCAATGATTAATTTAGAATGATCATTTTACCTAGCCAATCAAGTTGTCACGCCCACACAAAATCTTCCGTAACTTTTGATTTAGAGTTCAGAGTGACATGAATCCAACATCAAAATAAAGCTAGCTCAGTTTTCTATGTTGTTACAAAAATTACGACCAAAACAGCCATGACAAAGCGTCCAAGTAATCAAATATATCATAAACTGCGTGATGCCATCCATTATGTTTCAATTATGCACCATTGCTCAATGACCACAAATGATCAGTTGAGAATGATCATTTTAACTACCTGATCAACTTGACTTATCCACACTAAATTGTCTTTAGCTTTCGATTTAGAGCTCAAAATGACATGAATCCAATGCCGACGTTAAACTATCTCAATTTTCCAAATTGTGACAACCTCTGAGACTGAAAGGGCTACGACAAATTCTCTAAGTATTCCAATATACCCCAAACGGCATGATGCCATGCATTATGTTTCATTTGTAAGCCTTTCCTGAAGGGGCACCAATGATCACTTTAGAATGATCACCTTAACTGGCCGATCAAGTTGACATGTCTGCACTAAATCATCCGGAACTTTTGATTTAGAGTTCACAATGACACGAATCCAATGCTCATGTTAAGCTAGCTCAATATTTTGTATTGTGACAGAATTTAAGACCGAAATAGCTACAAAACAGCCTCTAAGTAATCCAATCTATCCCAAATTGCATGATGCCCCATTATGATTCATTTATATGCTTTAACTCAATAAGTACCCATGATCAGTTTAGAATGTTCAATTTAACTAGCTGATCAGCTTGACATGTCCGCACTAAATCGTCTTTAACTTTTCGTTTAGTGCTCAAAATGACATGAATCAACCGCCCACGTTAAGCTAGCTCAATGTTTCATATTGCAACAACATTTGAGAGTGAAAGAGTTACGACCACACTTCCAAGTAATACAATGTATCCAAAACTGTGTGATGTCATGCATTACGCTTCATTTAAAACTCTTTACTCAAGGAGCACCAATGATCAATTTAGAATGATCATTTTAACTGCCCAATCAACTTGACATGTACGCACTAAATCGTCCGTGACATTTGATTAAGAGTTCATAATGACACGAATCCAATGCCCACGTTAATCTACCTCAATTTTCTATATTATGACAACATTTGAGACTGAAAGAGGTACGACAAAATTTCCAAGTAATCCAATTTATCACAAACTGCATGATACCAGGCATTATGCTTCATTTATAAGCCTTTACCCAAGGAGCACCAATGAACAGTTTAGAATGATCATTTTAACCGGCCCATTAATTTGACATGTCAGCCCTAAATCGTCGGTATCTTTTGATTTAGAGTTCAGAATGACACGAATCCAACACCCATGATAAGATAGCTCAATTTTCTTGTGAAAACATTTGAGACTGAAAGAGCTACCACCAAACCGTCAAGTAATCCAAGAAATCTTAAACTGCATGATGACATGCATTATGCTTCAGTTTTCTATATTGTGACAAAATTTAAGACCAAATTAGATACGACAAAGCCTCATGTAATCGAATGTTTCCCAAACTGCTTTATGCCATGCATTATGCTTCATTTGCAATCCTTTGCTCAATAAGCACCAATGATCAGTTTAGAATGATCATTTTAACTAGCCGATCAAGTTGTCATGTCTGTACTAAATCGTCCGTAACTTTTGATTTATAGTTAAGAATGAAATGAATACAATGCCCACATAAATCTAGCTCAATTTTCTATAGTGTGACCAAAAGTAAGACCGAAATAGCTACGAGAAAGCCTCCAAGTAAATGAATCTTTCCTAAACTGTGTGATGCCATGCATTATGCTTCATTTATATGCCATTGCTCAGTGACCACCAGATCAGTTTAGAATGGTCATTTTAACTACCTGATCACTAAATTGTATTTAACTTTTGATTTATAGCTCAAAATGACATGAATCCATTGCCCACGTTAAGCTAGCTCAATTTTCCATATCTGACAACTTTTGACACTGAAAGGGCTACGACAAAGCCTCTGAGTATTCCAATATACCCCAAATTGCATGATGCCATGCATTATGCTTCATTTATAAGTCTTTCCTGAAGGGGCACCAATGATAAGTTTAGAATGATTACCATAACTGGCCAATCAAGTTTGTAACACACCCAATCCTCAGTAAGGATTGGTTGGGTGAGCTGGCCGGCAGTTGGATGAGCTGGCCGGCATCTGGGCGAGCTGGCCGGCAGCTGGGCGAGGTGGCCGGCAGCTGGGTGAGCTTGCCGGCAGCTGGGCGAGCTGGCCTGCAGTTGGGCGAGCTGGCCAGCAGTTGGACGAGCTGGTTGGTAGCTGGGCCAACTGGCCAAATAGCACTGCCTCGGGTAGTTGGTGCCGAACCAGTGCCCCGACCAGGCACAACTGTTCTACTGGAAATGTTGATTAGTCGAGCAAAAGCCATGACTGTTCGTGAAAACCGACCACGGGCCCTATAAATATGAGTCTTAGGGTCGGTACAAGGGATGGCTGATAGAGGAAAAATCCTAGAATTTTCCTAAGGCATTATCTGATAAGTGTTAGACCGAGTGAGGTAAAGATCGTGAACTTTGGATCGGGAGGCTGACACAGACGGTACGCGATTAAGGGCTAAGCATGGTCGAGGTTAGTAATCCCTTACCCTTTCATGCTTGGATTCCTCTTTGCCGGTGGTTTAGAGTTCAAAATGACAGGAATCAACCGCTCATGTTAAGCTAGCTCAATGTTTAATGTTGTGACAAAATTTAAGACTGAAATAGCTTCAAAAAAGCCTCCAAGTAATCATATCTATCCCAAATTGGGTGATGCCCCATTATGCTTCATTTGTACGCTTTAACTCAATGAGTACAAATGATCAGTTTAGAATGATCATTTTAACTAGCTAATCAACTTGACATGTCCGCACTAAATCGTATTTAACTTTTCATTTAGAGCTCAAAATGACATGAATCAACCGCCCACGTTAACCTAGCTCAATGTTCCATATTGTGAAAACATTTGAGAATGAAAGAGCTACGACAAAGCTTCCAAGTAATCTAGTGCATTCAAAACTGCTTGATGCCATGCATTACACTTCATTTATAAGTCTTTACTCAAGGAGCACCAATGATCAGTATAGAATGATCATTTTATCTGCCCGATAAACTTGACATGTAAGCACTTAATCGTCTGTGACTTTGGATTTAGAATTCAGAATGACACGAATCCATTACCCACGTTAATCTAGCTCCATTTTCTATATTATCACAACATTTGGGACTGAAAGAGCTACGACAAAGTTTCTAAGTGTATCCAAAACTACGTGATGCCATGCATTATGCTTCATTTATAAGTATTTACTCAAGGAGAATTAATGATCAGTTTAAAATGATCATTTTAACTGGCCAATCAACTTGAAATGTCCGCATTAAATCATGTGTAACATTTGATTTAGATTTTAGAATGACATGAAAAAAACGCCCATGTTAAGGTAGCTCAATTTTCTATATTGTGACAAAAGTTAATACCATAATAGCTATGACAAACCCTCCAAGTTATCGAATCTATCCCAAATTGTGTTATGCCATGCATAATGCTTCATTTCTAAACCATTGCTCAATGAGCACCAATGATGATCTTAGAAAGATGAATTGAACTGGTTGATGAACTTGACATTTATGCACTAAATCAACCCATAACTTTTGATTAAAGGTTCTGAATGACACGAATCCAATGCCCACGTTAAGCTAGCTCAATTTTCTATATTGTGACATACCTTTACTCAAGGAGCTCTAATGATCGGCTTAGAATGATCGGTTTAGAACGATCAATTTAACTTGCCGATCAACTTGACATGTCCGCACTAAGTCGTAGGTAACTTTTGATTTAGAGTTCGGAATGACACGAATCCAACGCTCAAGTTAAGGTAACTCAGTATTCTGTATTGTGACAAAATTTGAGACCAAAATAACTATGAAAAAGCCTCCAACATTTGTGACTGCTTGATGCCATGCGTTATGCTTCATTTATACGCTTTTACTCAATGAGTACCAATGATAAGTTTAGAATGATCATTTTAGCTAGCTGATCAACTTGACATGTCCGCACTAAATTGTCTTTAAATTTTGATTTAGAGCTCAAAATGACATGAATCCAACGCCTATGTTAAGCTAGCTATATTTTCCATATTGTGACAACATTTAAGACTGAAAGAGATATGACAAATCCTCCTATTAATTCAATGTATACCAAACTGCGTGATGCAATGCATTACGCTTCATTTATAATTCTTTACTCAATGAGCACCAATGATCACTTAAGAATGTTCATTTTAACTGGCCGATAGACTTGACATGTACGCACTAAATTTTTGGTAACTTTTATTTTGAATTCAAAATGACACGACTCCAAAGCCCACGTTAAACTAGCTCACTTTTCTAAATTTTGACAACATTTGAGACAGAAATAGCTACCACAAAGTTTCCAAGTAATCCAATTGATCACAATCTGCATGATGCCATTCATTATGCTTCATTTATAAGCCTTTACTCAAGGAGCAGCAACGATCAGTTTAGAATGATCATGTTAACTGGCCCATTAACTTGACATGTCCACACTAAATCGTCTATACCTTTTGATTCAATGTTCAGAATGACACGAATCCAACGCCCATGATAAGCTAGCTCAAGTTTCTATATTTGTGACAACATTTGAGACTGAAGAAGCTTTGAAAAAGCCTCCAAGTAATCCCATGTATCCCAAACTGCGTGGGGCAATGCATTACGCTTCATTTATAAGTCTTTACTCAATGAGTACCAATGATCAGTTTAGAATGATCATTTTAACTGGCTGATCAACTTGATATGTACGCACTAAATCGTTGATTTAGAGTTGAGAATGACACGAATCTAAAGCCCACGTTAAACTAGCTCAATTTTCTATATTTTGACAACATTTGAGAATGAAAAAGCTACTACAAATCCTTCAATTAATCCAATGTATCCCAAATTGTGTGATGCCATGCATTATTCTTCATTTATAAGCCTTTACTACAAGAGTACCAATGATCAGTATAGAATGATCAGTTTATAACAATCACTTTAACTTGCTGATCAACTGACATGTCCACACTAAATCGTCCGTAACATTTTATTTAGAGTTCAGAGTGACACGAATCCCAAGCGCACACTAAGCTAGCTCAATTTTCCATATTGCGACAACATTTGAGATTGAAAGATCTACCACAACGGCTTCAAGTAATCCAATCAATCCTAAACTGCGTGATGCCATGCATTATGCTTCATTTTATGCCTTTACTCAAGGAGCACATATGATCAGCTTAGAACGATCAGTTTAGAACGATCAATTTAACTGGCTGATCAACCTGACATGTCCTCACTAAATCGTCTGTAACTTTTGATTTAGAGTTCAGAATGACACGAATCAAACACTCACGTTAAGTAGCTCAATATTCTATATTGTGACAAAAAATTTAGACCTGAGTAGGTATGACAAAGCCTCCAAGTAATCCAATCTATTCCAGGCTGCGTAATGCCATGCATTATGCTTCAGTTGTAAACATTTGCTCAATGAGCACCAATGATCATTTTAGAATGATCAATTTAACTAGCTGAGAGACTTGACATGTCCACACTAAATCGTTTCTAACTTGTGATTTAGAAATTAGAATGACACGAATCCAACGTCCACGTTAATCTAGCTCAAGTTTCTATATTTTGACAACATTTGAGACTAAAAGATCTACTACAAAGCCTTCAACTAATTCAGTGTATCCCAAACAGTGTGATGCCATGCATAATACTTCATTTATAAGCCTTTACTCAAGGAGCACCAATGATCAGTTTAGAAAGGTCATTTTAAATGGCCGATCAACTTGATATGTCCGCACTAAATTGTCCGTAACTTTTGATTTAGAGTTCAGAATCACACGAATCTAGCACCCAGATTAAACTACCTTAATTTTTGATATTGTGACGAAGTTTAAGACCGAAATAGCTTCGATAGAGACTCCAAGTTATCCAATCTATCCCAAACTGTGTAATGCTCTGCATTATGTTACATTTGTAAACCTTTACTGAATGAGCACCAATAATCAATTTAACTAGCCGATAAACTTGACATGTCTGCAGTAAATCGTTTGTTCTTGTGATTTAGAGTTCAGAATGAAACGAATCCAACGCCCACGTTAAGCTAGCTCAATTTTCTATATTGTAACAAAATTTTAGACTGAAAGAGCTACAACAAAGCCACCAAGTAATCCAACGTATCCAAAACTACGTGATGCCATGCATTATGCTTCATTTATAAGCCTTCACTCAAGGAGCACCAAAGATTAGTTTAGAATATTGTTTTTAACTGGCGATCGACTTGACATGTCCGCACATAATCGTCCGTAACTTTTGATTTCGAGTTCAGAATGACACGAATCCAACACGCACGATCAGCTAGCCCAATTTATTATATTTTGACAATATTTGAGGCTGAAACAGCTATCACAAAGCCTTCAAGTAATCCACTCTATCCTAAACTTCGTGATGCCATGCCTAATGCTTCATTTATAAGTCTTTGCTCAATGACCACTAATGTTCAGTTTAGAATGATCGTTTTAACTAGCCGGTCAAATTGACATGTCTACACTAAATCGTCCGTAGCTTTTGATTTAGAGATCAAAATGACACGAAACCAATGCCCACGTTAAGCTATCTCAATTTTTTTATATCGTGACAACATTTGAGACTGCTTGATGCCATGCATTACGCTTCATTTGTAATCCTTTGCTCAACGAGCACCAATGATCAGTTTAGATTGATCCTTTTAACTGGACGATCAACATGACATTTCCGCACTAAATCGTCGGTAACTGGTTTTAGAGTTAAGAATGATTCGAATCCAACGCCCACATTAAGCTAGCTCAATTTAGAATGATCAGCTTAGAATGATCACTTTAACTGGCTGATCAACTTGACATGTCCGCAATAAATCGTCATAACTTTTGATTTAGAGTTTAGAATGACACGAATCCAATGCCCGCGTTAAGCTATTTCAATTTTCTATATTGTGTAAAAATTTATGAACCGAAAGAACTACGAAAAAGCCTCCAAGTAATCCAATATTTCCCAAAATGCGTGATGCTATTCATTATGCTTTATTTGTAAAACTTTGCTCAATGAGCACCAATATATAGTTAAGAATGATCTATTTATCTAGCACATAAACTTGACATGTCCGCACTAAATCATCCGTAACTTTTGATTTAGAATTCAGAATGACATGAATCCAACGTCCAACTTTCTATAATGGGACAACATTTGAAATTGAAAGAGCTTTGACAAAGCCTCCAAGTAATCCAATGTATCCCAAACTACGTGATGCCATGCATTATGCTTCATTTATAGGCCTTTACTCAAGTAGCACCAATTATCAGTTTAGAATGATCATTTTAACAGGGTCATCAACTTGACATGTCCACACCAAATCGTCCATAACTTTTGATTAAGAGTTTAGAATGACAGGAATCCAACGCCCACGTTAAGCTAGCTCAATGTTTTATATTGTGACAACATTTGAGACTGAAATAGCTACCACAAAGCCTACAAGTAATCCAATCTAACCCAAATGCGTGATGCCGTGCATTATGCCTCATTTATAAGCCTTTACTTGAGCAGCACTAATGATCAGTTGAGAATGATCATTTTAACTAGCAGATCAAGTTGTCATGTCCGCACTAAATCGTCTGTAACTTTTCATTTAGAGTTCAGAGTGACATGAATTCAACGCCCAAATAAAGCTAGCTCAATTTTCTATATTGTTACAAAAATTAAGACCGAAATAGCTACATCAAAGCCTCCAAGTAATTGAATCTATCCTAAACTGCATGATGCCATGCATTATGCTTCATTTATACGCCATTGTTCAATGACCACCAATGATCATATAGAATGATCATTTTAACTAGCTGATCAACTTGACATGTCCACAATAAATCATCTTTAACTTTTCATTTAGAGCTCAAAATGATATGAATCAACCGCCCACGTTAAGCTAGCTCAATGTTCCATAATGTGACAACATTTGAGAGTGAAAGAGCTACGACAAAGTTTCCAAGTAATACAATGTATCCAAAACTGCGTGATGCCATGCATTACGCTTCATATATAAGTTTTTACTCAAGGATAACAAATGATCAGTTTAGAGTGATCATTTTAACTGCCCGATCAACTTGACATGTACGCATTAAATCTTCCGTGATATTTTATTTAGAGTTCAGAATGACACGAATCAAACGCCCACGTTAAGCTTGCTCAATTTTCTCTATTATAACAACATTTAAGACTGAAAGAGCTAACAAAAAGCATCCAAGTAATCCAATTTATCACAAAACTGCATGATGCCATGCATTTTGCTTCATTTATAAGCCATTATCAAGGAGCAACAATGATCAGTTTAAAATGATCATTTTGACTGGCCGATTAACTTGACATGTCCGCACTAAATTGTCTATAACTTTTGATTTAGAGTTAAGAATGATATGAATCGAACGCCCATGACAAGGTAGCTCAATATTGTGACAACATTTGAGATTGAAAAAGCTACCACAAAGCCGTCAAGTAATCCAAGTATCCCAAACTGCATGATGACATGCATTATGCTTCATTTATAAGCCTTTTCTAAAGGAGCACCCATGATCAGTTTAGAATGATCATTTTAACTGACCAATCAACTTGACATATTCATACTAAATCGTTCGTAACTTTTGATTTAGAGTTCACAATGACACGAATACAACGCCCATGTTAAGCTAGGTCAAGTTTCTATATTGTGACAAAATTTAACACCAAAATAGTTACGACAAAGTCTCCAACTAATCGAATCTTTCCCAAACTGCTTCAAGACATGCATTATGCTTCATTTGCAATCCTTTGCTTAATGAGCACCGATGATCAGATTAGAATGATAATTTGAACTACCTGATCAAGTTGTCATGTCCGCACTAAATCGTCTGTAACTTTTTATTTAGAGTTCAGAGTAACATTAATCCAACAACCAAATAAAGCTAGCTCAATTTTCTATATTGTGACAAAAAGTAAGACCAATATAGCTATGACAAAGCCGCCAAGTAATCGAACCTATCTTAAACTGCGTGATGCCATGCATTATGCTTCATTTATACGCCAGTGCTCAATGACCACCAATGATCAGTTTAGAATGATCATTTTAACTAACTGGTCAACTTGACATATCCACACTATATTGTCTTTAACTTTCGATTTAGAGCTCAAAATGACATGAATCCAATGCCGACGTTAAGCTAGCTCAATTTTCCACATTGTTACAACCTTTGAGACTAAAAGGGCTACGAAAAAGCCTCTAAGTATTCCAATATACCCCAAACTGTGTGATGCCATGCATTATGCTTCATTTATAAGCCTTCCCTGAAGGGTCACCAATGATCAGTTTTGAATGATCACCCTAACTGGCCGATCAAGTTGACTTGTCTGCATTAAATCGTCCGTAACTTTTGATTTAGAGTTCATGATGACACGAATCCAATGCTCACGTTAATCTAGCTCAATATTTTGTATTGTAACAAAATTTAATACCACAATAGTTACGAAAAACCATCCAAATAATCGAATCTTTCGCAAATTGCGTGGTGCCCCCATTATGCTTCATTTATACGCTTTAACTCAATGAGTACCAATGATCAGTTTATAATGATCATTTTAACTAGATGATTAACTTGAAGTCCGCACTAAATCGTATTTAACTTTTCATTCAGAGCTCAAAATGTAATGAATCAACCGCCCACGTTAAGCTAGCCAATTTTCTATATTGTGACAAAACTTAGGACCAAAATAGCTACGTCAAGGCCGCCAAGTAATCGAATCTATCCTAAACTGCGTGATGCCATGCATTATGCAACTTTTATATGCCATTGTTCAATGACCACCAATGATCAGTTTATAATGATCACCAATGATCAGTTTATAATGATCATTTTTAACTACCGGATAAACTTGACATATCCACACTAAATTGTCTTTAACTTTTGATTTAGAGCTCAAAATGACATGAATCCAACGTTCACGTTAAGCTAGCTCAATTTTCCATACTGTGACAACCTTTGAGATGAAAGGGCTACGACAAAGCCTCTAAGTATTCCAATATACCCCAAACTGCATGATGCCATGCAATATGCATCATTTAAAAGCCTTTCTTGAAGGGGCACCATTGATTAATTTAGAATGATCACCTTAACCGGCCGATCAAGTTGACATGTCCGCACTAAATCGTCCGTAACATTTGATTGAGAGTTCCGAAAGACACGAATACAATGCCCATGTTAAGCTAGCTCAATAATTTGTATTGCAACAAACTTTAAGACCAAAATAGCTATGAAATAGCCTCCAAGTAATCCAATATATCCCAAATTGTGTGATGCCCCATTATGCTTCATTTATACGCTTTAAGTCAATGCGTACCAGTGATAAGTTTAAAATGATTATTTTAACTAGCTGATCAACATGACGTGTCCACACTAAATTGTCTTTAACTTTTCATTTAGAGCTCAAAATGATATGAATCACTTTTCATTTACAGCTCAAAATGATATGAATCAACCGCCCACGTTAAGCTAGCTCAATGCTCCATAATGTGACAATATTTGAGAGTGAAAGAGTTACGACAAAGTTTCCAAGTAATACATTGTATCCAAAACTGTGTGATGCCATGCATTACGCTTCATTTATAAGTTTTTACTCAAGGAGAACCAATGATCAGTTTAGAGTGATCATTTTAACTGCCTGATCAACTTGACATGTATGCACTAAATCATCTGTGACATCTTATTTAGAGTTCAGAATGACACGAATCAAATGCCCACGTTAAGGTAGCTCAATTTTCTTTATTATAACAACATTTAAGACTGAAAGATGTAACACAAAGCCTCCAAGTAATCCAATTTATCACAAAACTGCATGATGCCATGCGTTTTGCTTCATTTATAAGCCATTACTCAATGAGCAACAGTGATCAGTTTAAAGTGATCATTTTGACTGGCCGATTAACTTGACATGTCGGCACTAAATCGACTATAACTTTTGATTTAGAGTTCAGAATGACACGAATCCAACACCTATGACAAGCTAGCTCAATTTTCTATATTGTGACAACATTTGAGACTGAAAAGCTATCACAAAGCCTTCAAGTAATCCAAGTATCTCAAACTGCATGATGACATGCATTGTGCTTCATTTATAAGCGTTTTCTAAAGGAGCACCCATGATCAGTTTAGAATGATCATTTTAACTGACCAATCAACTTGACATATTCACACTTAATCGTCCGTAACTTTCTATTTAGAGTTCACAGTGATACGAATACAACACCCATGTTAAGCTAGGTGAATTTTCTATATTGTGACAAAATTTAGCACCAAAATAGCTACGACAAAGTCTCCAAGTAATCGAGTATTTCCCAAACTGCTTCATGACATGTATTATGCTTCATTTGGAATCCTTTTCTTAATGAGCACCGATGATCAGTTTAGAATGATAATTTTAACTAGCCGATCAAGTTGTCACGTCCGCACTCAATTGTATGTAATTTTTTATTTAGAGTTCAGAGTAACATGAATCCAACACCCAAATAAAACTAGCTCGATTTTCTATATTGTGATAAAAATTAAGAGCAAAATAGCTATGACAAAGCCTCCAAGTAATTGAACCTATCCGAAACTGGCAGATCAAGTTTACTTGTCCACATTAAATCGTTCTTAACTTTTGATTTGGAGTTCAGAATGACACGAATCCAACACACACATTAAGCTAGCTCAATATTTTGTATTGTTACAAAATTTAAGACCGCAATAGCTACGAAAAAGCATCCAAGTAATGCAATCTTTCCCAAATTGCGTGCTGCCCCATTATGCTTCATTTATACGCTTTAACTCCATGAGCACCAATGATCAGTTTAGAATGAGCATTTTAACTAGTTGATCAACTTGACGTCCGCACTAAATCGTATTTAACTTTTCATTTGGAGCTCAAAATGTAATGAATTTACCGCCCACATTAAGGTAGCTCAATGTTCCATATTGTGATAACATTTGAGAGTGAAAGAGCTGCGACAAAGCTTCCAAGTAATACAATGTATCCATAACTTCGTGATGCCATGCATTATGCTTCATTTATAACTCTTTACTCAAGGTGTACCAATGATCAGTTTAGAATAATCATTTTGACTGCCTGATCAACTGTACATGTGCGCACTAAATCGTTAGTAACTTCTGATTTAGAGTTCAGAATGACACAAATCCAATGCTAACGTTAAGCTAGCTCAATTGTCTATATTATGACAACATTTGAGACTGAAAGAGCTACCACAAAGTTTCCACGTAATCCAGTTTATCACAAACCACATGATGCCATGCATTATGCTTCATTATAAGCATTTACTCAAGGAGCACCAATGATCAGTTTAGAATGATCATTTTAATTGGCCGATTAACTTGACATGTCTGCACTAAATCGTTTGTAACTTTGGATTTAGAGTTCAAAATGACACGAATCCAACGCCCATGATAAGTTAGCTCAATTTCTTATATTGTGACAACATTTGAGATAGAAAGAGCTTCCACAAAGCGTTCAAGTAATCCAAGTATCCCAGAACTGCATGATTGCATGCATTATGCTTCATTTATAAGCATTTTCTAAAGGAGCACCAATGACAAGTTTAGAATGATCATTTTAACTGACCGATCAACTTGACATATTCGCACTAAATCGTCCGTAACTTTTGATTTAGAGTTCAGAATGACACGAATACAACGCCCATGTTAAGCTCGCTCAATTTCTATATTGTCACAAAATATAAGACCAAAATAGATACGACAAATCCTCCAAGTAATCGAATCTTTCCCAAACTGCTTTATGCCATGCATTATGCATCATTTGCAATCCTTTGCTCAATGAGCACCAGTGATCAGTTTAGAATGATCATTTTAACTAGCCGATCAAGTTGTCATGTCCGCACTAAATCGTCCGTAACTTTTAATTTAGAGTTTAGAGTGACGTGAATCCAACGGCCAAATAAAACTAGCTCAATTTTCTATATTGTGACAAAAATTAAGACCTAAATAGCAATACGAAAGCCTCCAAGTAGTCGAATCTATCATAAAATGTGTGATATCATGCATTATGCTTCGTTTATAATCTCTTACTAAAATAGCACTAATGATCAGTTTAGAATGATCATTTTAATTGGCAAATCAACTTGATATATCTGCACTAAATTGTCCGTAACTTTTGATTTATAGCTCTAAATAACATGAATCCAACACCCACATTAACCTAAATCAATTTTCCATATTGTGACAACATTTGAGATTTAAAGAGTTATGACAAAGTTTCCAACTAATCCAATGTATCCCAAACTTCGCGATGTCATGCATTATGCTTCATTTATAAGTATTTACTCAATAAGCACAAGTGATTAGTTTATAATGATAATTTTAACTTTACAATCAAGTTGACATATAGGCACTAAATCATACGTAACTTTTGATTTAGAGTTCGGAATGACACGAATCCAACACCCATGATAAGCTAGCTCCATTTTCTATATCGTGACAACATTTGAGACTGAAATAGGTACCACAAAGCCTTCAAGTAATCCAAATATCCCAAACTCCATGATGGCATGCATTGTGCTTCATTTTTTAACCTTCTCTAAACGAGCACCAATAATCAGTTTAGAATGATCATTTTAACTGACCAATCAACTTGACATATGCGCATTACATCGTTCGAACTTTTGATGTAGAGTTCAAAATCGTACAAAGACAATGACCATGTTAGGCTAGCTCAATTGTTTGTATTGTGACAAGATTTAAGATCAAAATAGCTACGACAAAGCTTCTAAGTAATCGAATCTTTCCCAAACT
>CM032162.1:25063739-25205022 GCA_018901935.1 Pugionium cornutum | reverse complement strand
ATCCACTTGACATCTCCCACAAAATCGTCTCTAACTTTTAATTTAGAGCTCATAATGACATGAGTCCAACGTCAACGTCAAGATAGCTCAATTTTCCAAATTGTGACAACATCTGAGACTGAAAGAGCTACGAAAAAGCCTCCAAGTAACACAATGTATCCCAAACTGCATGATGCCATGCATTCTTCTTCATTTGTAAGCCTTTACTCAAGGAGCCCCACTGATCAGTTTAGAATGATCATTTTAAGTGGCTGACGAACTTGACATGTCTGCACTAAATCGTACGTAAGTTTTGATTTAGAGTTCAGAATGACACGAAGCTAACGCTTACGTTAAGCTACCTCAATATTCAATATTGTGATATTATTTGAGACTGAAATAGCTACGACAAACCCTCCCAGTAATCAAATGTATCACAAACTGTGTGATGCCATGCATTATGCTTTATTTATATGCCTTTACTCAAGTAGCACCAATGATCAGTTTATAATGATCATTTTAAGTAGCCGATAAACTTGACATATTTGCTCTAAATTGTCCGTAACGTTTGATTTAGAGTTAGAAATGACACAAATCCAACGCCCACGTTAAGTGAGCTCAATTTTCTATATTGTGACAAAATTAATGTCCGAAATATCTACGCAAAGCCTCCAAGTTTCCAATCTATCCGAAACAGCATGATGTCATGCATTATGCTTCATTTAAACGACTTTACTCAAAGAGAAACAATGATAAGTTTAGAATGATCATTTTAACTATCTGATCAACTTGACATGTCTGCACGCAATCGTCTTTAACTTTTAATTTAGAGCTCATAATGACATGAACCCAACACCCACATCAAGCTAGCTCAATTTTCCAAATTGTGACATCATCTGAGACTGAAAGAGCTACTAAAAAGCCTCCAAGTAATACAATGTATCCAGAACTACATGATGCCATGCATTATGCTTCATTGTAAGCCTTTACTCAAGGAGCACCATTGATCAGTTTAGAATGATCATTTTAACTGGCCAATCAACTTGACATGTCCAATCTAAATCGTCCATAACTTTTGATTTAGAATACAAAATAAGACGAATTCAACGTGCACGTTAAACTAGCTCAATTTTCTATATAGTGCCAAAATTTAAGACCCAAATCCCTACGACAAAGCCTTCAAATAATCCAATGAATCGCAAACTGCGTGATGCCATGCATTATACTTCATTTAGAAGCCTTTACTCAAGTAGCACCAGTGATCAGTTTGGAATGATCATTTTAACTAGCTGATCAACTTGACATATCCGCAGTAAATCATTGTTAACTTTTGATTTAGAGTTCAAAATGACATGAGTTCAACGTCCATGTTAAACTAGTTCAATTTTCTATATTATGACATCATTTGAGACTGAAAGAGCAACTATATAGCCTCCAAGTAATCCAATGTATCCCAAGTGATTCCGTGTATTATGCTCATTTAATAGCCTTTACTCAAGGAGCACCAATGATAAATTTAGAATGATCATTTTAACTGGCCGATCAACTTGACATGTCCGTACTAAATCGTCCGTAACACGAGTCCAACGCCCACGTTAAGTTAGCTTAATTTTCTATATTGTGCCGACATTTGAGACTAAAAGAGCTACGACAAAGCTTCATTTATATGCCTTTACCCAAGGAGCAAAAATGACCAGTTTAGAATTATCATTCTAAATAACCGATTAACTTGACATGTCTGCACTAAATCGTCTATAAGTTTTGCTTTAGAGATCAAAATGACACGAATCCAATGCGCATGTTAAGGTAGCTCAATTTTCTACATTGTGACAAAAGTTAAGAGCAAAATAGAAACCAAAAAGCCTCCGAGTAATCCAATCTATACTAAACTCTGTGATGCCATGCATTATGATTAATTTATAAGCCTTTACCCAAGGAGCACCAATGATCTGTTTAGAATGATCATTTTAACTAGCTGATCAACTTGACATGTCTGCACTAACTCATTTTTAACTTCTGATTAAGAGCTCAAAATAACATCACTCCAACGGCAACGTTAAGCTAGCTCAATTTTTCATATTATGACAACATTTGAGAATGAAAAAGCAACTACAAAGTCTCCAAGTATCCTAAACTTGATTAGTTTAGAATGATCATTTAACAAGGCGATCAACTTGACATATCCGTACTAACTCGGCTAAAACTTTTGGTTTAGAGTTGACAATGGCACGAGTCCAACGTCCACGTTAAGATAGCTTAATTTTCTATATTGTGACAAAATTTAACATTGAAATTGCTACGAAAAAGCCTCCAAGTAATCCAATCTATCTAGAACTGTCTGATGTCATGCATTATGCTTCATTTATAGGCCTTTACTTAAGGAGCACCATTGATCAGTTTAAAATGATCATTTTGACTAGCTGATCAACTTGATATGTACGCACTAAATCATCTTTAACTTTTCATTTAGAGTTCAAAATTACATGAGTCCGATACCCACGTTAAGCTAGCTCGATTTTCCATATTGTGACAACATTTGAGAATGAGGAAGGAAAAAGCCTCCAAGTAATCCAATGTAGCACAAACAGCGTGATGCCATGCATTATGCTTCATTTATAAACCTTTACTCAAGGAGCACCAATGATCAGTTTAAAATGATCATTTTAACTGGTCGATCAACTTGAAATGTCCGCACAAAATTGTCCGTAACTTCTTTATTAGAGTTCGGAATGACGCAAATCCAACGCCCATGTTAAAATAGCTTAACTTGCTATATTTTAAAAACATTTCAGAGTGAAAGAGTTACGAAAAATCCTCCAAGTTATCCAATGTTTCCCCAACGTCGTGACACAATGCATTATTCTTCATTTACAAGCCTATACTCAAGCAGCAGCAATGATCAGTTTAGAATGATTATTTTAACTGGCCGATCAACTTGACATATCCGCACTAAATCGTCCGTAACTATTGATTTAGAGTTCGAAATGACACAATCCAACAACCACGTTATGCTAGCTCAATTTTCTAAACTATGAAAAAATTAAGACCAAAAAAGCAACGAAAAAGCCTCCAAATAATCCAATATAGCCCAAACTCCGTGATTCCATGCATTATGTGTCATTTATAAGCCTTTACTCAATGAGCACCTATAATCAGTTTAGAATGATCATTTTAAGTGGTAGACCAACTTGAAATGTCTGCACTAAATCGTCCGTAAATTTTGATTAAGAGTTCAAAATGAAATGAATCAAACACGTAAGTTACGCTAGCTTAATTTTCTATATTCTGAAAAAATTTGAGACCAAAATCGCAACGAAAAAGCCTCCAAGTAATCCAATCTATCCCAAACTGTGTGATGCTATGCGTTATGCTTCATTTATAAGCCTTTACTCAATGAGCACCAATGATCAGTTTAGAATGATCATTTTAACTAGCTGATTAACTTGACACGTCCGCACTAAAACGTTTGTAACTTTTGATTTAGAGTTCAGAATTACACAAATCCAACGGCCATGTTAAGCTAGCTCAATTGTCTATATACTGAAAAATTTGAGACTGAAAGAGCTACGACAAAGCCTTCAAGTAATCCAATGTATCACAAAATGCGTCATGCCATGCATTATTCTTCATATAAGATTTACCCAAGGAGAACCCTTGATCAGTTTAGAATGATCATTTTAACTGGCCGAGCAACTTGACATGTCCACACTAAATCCTCTGTTACTTTTGATTTGGAGTTCATAATGACACGAATTCAACGCTCACGTCAAGCTAGCTAAATTTTGCATATTGTGACAATATATGAGACTTAAATAGCTACGAAAAAGCCGACAAGTAATCCAATGTATCTCAAGCTGCGTGAAGCCATGCATTATGCTTCATTTATAAGCGTTTACTAAAGGAGCCCCAGTGATCAATTTAGAATGATCAGTTTAAAATGATCATTTGATCTGGCCGATCAACTTGACATTTCCGCACTAAATCGTCAATAACTTTTGATTTAGAGTTCAGAATGATACGAATCTAATGCCCACGTTAACGTACCTCAATTTTCTATATTGTGACAAAAATTAACACCAAAATAGCTACGAAAAAGCCTCCAAGTAATCCAATCTATCCCAAAATCCGTGATGCCATGCATTATGCTTAATTTATATGCCTTTACTCAAGAGCACCAATGATCAGTTTGGAATGATCATTTTATCTAGCCGATCAGCTTAACATGTCCGCTGTAAATCGTCCGTGACGTTTGATTTAGAGTTCAAAGTGATACGAATCGAACGTCCACTTTAAGGTAGCTTCATTTTCCATATTGTGATAACATTTGAGACTGAAAGAGCTGCGAAAACACCTCCAAGTAATCCAATCTATCCCAAACTGTGTGATGTCATGCATTATGCTTCATTTATAAGCCTTTATTCAATGAGCACCAATGATCAGTTTAGTATGATCATTTTAACTAGCTGATCAACTTGACACATCCACATTAAATTGTTTGTAACTTTTGATTTAGAGTTCAGAATTACACAAATCCAATGGCCACGTTAAGCTAGCTCAATTTTCAACATTGTGAAAAATTTGGGACTAAAAGAGCTATGACAAATCCTCCGAGTAATCCAATGTATCCCAAACTGCATGAAACCATGCATTATGCATCACTTGTAAGCCGTTGTTCAATGAGCCCCAATGATCAGTTTAGAATAATCAATATAACTAGCCGATAGACATGACATGTCTGCACTAAATCATCCGTAACTTTTGATTTAGAGTTCAGTATGATATGAATCCAACACCCAAATTAAGTTAGCTCAATTTTCTATATTATGAAAAATTTGAGACTGAAAGAGCTGCAACAAAGCCTCCAAGAAATCCAATGTATCCCAAAATGCATCATGGCATGCATTATTCTTCATTTAAGATTTACTCAAGGAGCACCAACGATCAGTTTATAATGATCATTTTAACATGCCGATCAACTTGACATGTCCGCACTAAATCGTCTATAACTTTTGATTTAGAGTTCATAATGACACGAATCCAACGCCCACGTCAAGCTAGCAAAATTTTTCATATTGTGACAATATTTGAGACTGAAAGATCTATGAAAAAGCTGCGTGAAGCCATGCATTAAGCTTCATTTATAAGCCTTTACTAAAAGAGCACCAATGATTAGTTTAGAATGATCAGTTTAGAATGATAAGTTTAGAATGATCATTTTAACTGTCCGATCAACTTGACATAACTGCACTAAATCATCAGTAACGTTTGATTTATAGTTCAGAATAACATGAATCTAATGCCCACGTTAACCTAGCTCAGTTTTCTATATTGTGACAAAATTTAACACCAAAATAGCTACGAAAAAACCTCCAACTAATCCAATATGTCCCGAAATCCGTGATGCCATGCATTATGCTTCTTTTCTAAGCTTATACTCATGAGTACCGATGATCAGCTTATAATGATCATTTTAACTAGCCGATCAACTTGACATGTCCGCATTATATCATCCATAACCTTTAATTTAGAGTTCAAAGTGATACAAATCCAACGTCCACTTTAAGCTAGCTTAATTTTCCATATTGAAAGAACATTTAAGAATGAAAGAGTTGCTACAAAGGCTCCAAGTAATCCAATGTATCCCAAACTGTGTGATGCCATGCATTATGCTTCATTTATAAGCCTTTACTCAAGGAGCACCAATGATCAGTTTAGAATAATCATTTTAACTGGCCGATAAACTTGACATGTCCACACTAAATCATCCATAACTTTTGATTTAGAGTTTAGAATGACACGAATCCAATGCCGACGTTAATATAGCTCAATTTTCTATAATGTGTCAAAATATAACCCCGAAATAGCTATGAAAAACCTCCAAGTAATCGAATCTATCCCAAACTGTGTGATGCCATACATTATGCTTCATTTATAAGCATTTACTCAAAGAGCACCAATGATGGCTTCAGAAGGAGCATTTTAACTAGCTGATTATTTGACATGTCCGAACTAAATTGTTTTTAACTTTTGATTTAGAGATCAAAATAACATGAATGCCACGCCCACGTTAAACTAGCTGAATTTTTCATAATATTACAATATTTGAGAACGAAAGAGCTGCCAGGAAGCCTCCAAGTAATTCAATGTATCCCAAACTGCGTAATGCCATGCATTATGCTTCATTTATAAGCTTTTACTCAAGGAGCACCAATGATCAGTTTAGAATGATCACTTGAACTAGCCGATCAACTTGACATGTCCGCACTAAATAGTCTGTAACTTTTGATTTAGAGTTCAACATTACACAAATCCAACGACCACGTTAAGCTATCTCGATTTTCCATATTGTTACAACATTTGACACTGAAAGAGCTACGACAAAGCCTCCAAGTAATCCAATTTATCCCAAACTGCATCATGCCATGCATCATTCTTCATTTAAGATTTACTCAAGGAGCACCAATGATCAGTTTAGAATGATCATTTTAACCGGCCAATAACCTTGACATGTCCGCAATAAATCGTTCGTAAATTTTGATTTATAGTTCTTAATGACAAAAATCCAATGCCCACGTCAAGCTATATAAATTTTCTATATTGTGACAACATTTGAGATTGAAAGAGGTACAACAAAGCCTCAAACTAATCTAATGTATTCCAAACTGCATGATGCCATGCATTATATTTCATTTATAAGCCTTTACTCAAGGAACACCAATGATCAGTTTAGAATGATCATTTTAACTGGCCGATCAACTTCACATGTCCGCACTAAATCATCTGTAACTTTTGATTAAGAGTTCATAATGACACGAATTCAACACCCACATTAAACTAGCTCAATTTTCTATATTGTGACAATATTTGAGACTGAAAAAGCTACGACAAAGCCTCCAAGTAATCCAATGTATCCAAAACTTCATGATGCCATGCATTATGCTTCATTTATAAGCCTTTACTCAAGGAGGCCCAATGATCAGTTTTGCATAATCATTTTAACTAGCCGATCAACTAAACATGTCCACACTAAATCGTCCGTAACTTTTTATTTACAGTTCATACTGACATGAATCCAACGCCCACCTTAAGCTAGCTCAATTTTCTATATTATGACAACATTTAAGACTGAAAGAGCTCAAAAAAGTGTGCACGTAATCGAATGTATTCCAAACTGCGTGATTCCATGCATGATACGTCATTTATAAGCCTTTACTCAAGGAGCACCAATGATCAGTTTAGAATGATCAGTTTAGAATGATCATTTTAACAGGCCGATCAACTTGACATGTCCACACTAAATCGTCTATAATTTTGATTTAGAGTTCAAAATTACACAAATCCAACGCGCATGTTACGCTAGCTCAGTTTTCTATATTGTGACAAAATTTAAGACCAAAATAGCAACGAAAAAGGCTCCATGTAATCCATTCTATCCCAAATGCGTGATGCCATGAGATATGTTTCATTAATAAGCCTTTACTCAAGGAGCACCAATTATCAGTTTAGCGATCATTTTAACTAGCTGATCAAATTGACACGTCTGCACTAAATCGTCAATAACGTTTGATTTAGACCTCAAAATAACATGGTAAAATGCCCACATTAAACTAGCTAAATTTTCCACATTGTGACAATATTTGAGACTGAAAGAGCTACGAAAATGCTGCAATTTAATCCAATGTAACCCAAGCTGCATGAAGCCATGCATTATGCTTCATTTATAAGCCTTTACTCAAGGAGCACCAATGATCAGTTTAGAATGATCATTTTAACTACCCTATCAACTTCATATGTCCGACTGATTCATCCATAACTTTTGATTTAGAGTTCATAACTACATGAATCTAACGTCCACGTTAACCTAACTCAATTTTGTAAATTGTGAAAAAATTTTGCACCAAAATAGCTACGAAAAAGCCTTCAAGTAATCCAATCTATCCCAAACTGCGTTATGTCATGCGTTATACTTCATTTATAAGCCTTTACCCAAGGAGGACCAATGATCTGTTTAGAATGAGCATTTTAACTAGCTGATCACTGGACGTGTCCGAACTAAATCATCTTTATCTTATGATATAGAGCTCAAAATAACTTGAGTCCAATGCCCACGTTAAGCTAGCTCAATTTTCGATATTGTGACAACATTTGAGATTGAAAGAGCTATAACAAAACCTCCAAATAATCCAATGTATCCCAAACTGCGTGATTCCATGCATTATGCTTCGTTTATAAGCTTTTACACAAGGAGCGCCAATGATCAGTTTAGAATGATCATTTTAACTAGCCGATCAACTTGACATTTCCGCACTAAATCGTCTGTAACATTAGATTTAGAGTTCAGAACTACACGAATCCAACGGCCAAGTTAAGCTAGCTCAATTTTCTATATTGTGAAAATTTTGACACTTAAATAGCTACGAACAAAGCCTCCAAGTATTCCAATGTATCCCAAACTGCGTCATGACATGCATCATTCTTCATTTAAGATTTACTCAAGGAGCACCAATGATCAGTTCAGAATGTTCATTTTAACTGGTCGATCAGTTTTACATGTCCGCACTATATCGTCCGTAACTTTTGATTTAGAATTCATAATGACAGTAATCCAAAGCCTCCAAGTAATCCAATGAAACCATGCATTATGCATCACTTGTAAACCGTTTCTCAATGAGCATCAATGATCAGTTTAGAATAATCAATATAACTAGCCGATAGACTTGACATGTCTGCAATAAATCATCCGTAACTTTTGATTTAGAGTTCAGAATTAACCTGAATCCAACACTCGAATTCCGTTAGCTCAATTTTCTATATTGTGAAAAATTTGAGACTCAAAGAAAAACGACAAAGCCTCCAAGAAATCCAATGTATCCCAAAATTTTTCATTCCATGCATTATTCTTCATTTAAGATTTACTCAAGGAGCACCAACGATCAGTTTAGAATGATCATTTTAACAGGCCGATCAACTTAACATGTCTGCACTAAATCATCCGTAACTTTTAATTTAGAGTTCATAATGACATGAATCCAACGCCCACATCAAGCTAGCTAAAATTTTTCATATTGTGACAATATTTGAGATTAAAAGAGCTACGAAAAAGCCGCCATGTAATCCAATGTATCCCAAGCTGCGTGAAGCCGTGCATTATGCTTCATTTATAAGCCTTTACTAAAGGAGCATCAATGATCGATTTAGAATGATCAGTTTAGAATGATCATTTTAACAGTTCGATAAACTTGACATAACCGCACTAAATCATCCGTAACTTTTGATTTAGACTTCAGAATAACACGAATTTAACGCCCACATTAACCTAGCTCAATTTTATATATTGTGACAAAATTTAACACCAAAATAGCTACAAAAAGCCTCCTAGTAATCCAATCTTACGCAAAATCCGTGATGCCATGCATTATGCTTCATTTATAAGCCTTTACTCAAGAGTACCAATGATCAGTTTAGAATGATCATTTTAACTAGCCGATCAACTTGACATGTGCGCACTAAATCGTTTGTAACTTTTGATTAAAAGTGATACGAATACAACGTCCACTTTAAGCTAGCTTAATTTTCCATATTGTAATAACATTTGAGAATGAAAGAGTTGCTACAAAGCCTCCAAGTAATCCAATGTATCCCAAACTGTGTGATGCCATGCATTATGCCTCATTTCTAAGCCTTTAGTCAAGGCGCACCAATGATCAGTTAAGAATGATCATTTTAACTAGACGATCAACTTGACATTTCCACACTAAATCGTCCGTAACTTTTGATTTAGAGTTCAGAATTACACGAATCCAACAGCCATTTTAAGCTAGCTTGATTTTCTATATTGTGAAAAATTTGAGACAAAGCCTCCAAGTACTCCAATTTATCCCAAATTGCGTCATGCCATGCATTATTCTTCATTTAAGATTTACTCAGGGAGCACCAAGGATCAGTTTAGAATGATCATTTTAACCGGCCAATAACCTTGACATGTCCGCACTAAATTGTCAATAACTTTTGATTTAGAGTTAATAATGACTCCAAAACCCACGTCATGCTATCTAAATCTATTGTGACAACATTTGAGATTGAAAGAGGTACAACAAACCTCCAACTAATCTAATGTATTCCAAATTGCGTGATAACATGCATTATGCTTCATTTATAAGCCTTTACTCCAGGATCCCCAATGATCAGTTTATAATGATCATTTTAACTGGCCGATCAACTTTACGTGTGCGCACAAAATCATTCGTACCTTGTGATTAAGAGTTGATAATTACATGAATTAAATACCCCATTAAGCTAGCTCAATTTTCTTTATTGTGACAACATTTGAGATTGAAAGAGATACGACAAAGTCTCCAAGTAATCCAATGTATCCCAAACTGCATGAAGCCATGCATTATGCTTCATTTATAGCCTTTACTCAAGGAGCCCCAATGATCAGTTTAAAATAATCATTTTAACTACCCGATCAACTTAACATGTCTGCACTAAATCGTCTGTAACTTTTTATTTACATTTCATAATAACATGAATCCAACGCCCAGCTTAAACTAGCTCAATTTTACATATTATGACAACATTTGAGATTGAAACAGCTATGAAAAAGCGTGCAAGTAATCCAATATATCCCAAAATGCGTGATTCCATGCATGATACGTCATTTATAAGCCTTTACTCAAAGAGCACCAATGATCAGTGTAGAATGGTCATTTTAAGTGGCCGATCAACTTGACATGTCCGCACTAAATCGTCCGTGACTTTTGTTTTAGTGTTCAAAAATACACAAATACAACGCGCATGTTACACAAGCTCAATTTTCTATATTCTGACAAAATTTAAGACCAAAATAGCAACGAAAAAGTCTCCAAATAGTCCAATATATCCCAAATGCGTGATGCCATGAAATATGCTTCATGAATAAGGCTTTACTAAAAGAGCACCAATGATCATTTTAACTAGCTGATCAACTTGTCACGTCTGCTACAAAGCCTCCAAGTAATCTAATGTATTCCAAACTGCATGATGACATGCATTATGCTTCATTTATAAGCCTTTACTCAGGGAGCACCAATGATCAGTTTAGAATGATCATTTTAACTACCCGATCAACTTGACATGTACGCACTGAAACCGTCCATAATATTTGATTTAGAGTTTAGAACAACATGAATCTAACGCCCATGTTATGAAAAAGCTTCCAAGTAATCGAATTTATCCCAAACTGCGTTATTCCATGCATTATGCTTCATTTATAACCCTTTACTCAAGGAGCACCAATGCTCAGTTAAGAATGAGCATTTTAACTAGCTGATCACTTGACATGTCCGAACCAAATCGTTTTTATCTTATGTTTTAGAGCTCAGAATGGCATGAGTCGAACGCCCACATTAAGCTAGCTCAATTTACCATATTGTGATAACATTTAAGAATGAAAGAGCTGCAACAAAGCCTCCAAATAATCCAGGTATCCCAAACTGCGTGATTCCATGCATTATTCTTCATTTATAAGTCTTTCCTCAAGGAGCACCAATGATCAGATTAGAATGATCATTTTAACTGGCCGATCAACTTTACATGTCAGTACTAAATTGTCTGTAACTTTTGATTTAGAGTTTATAATGACACGAATCCAACGCCCATGTCAACCTAGCTCAAATTTCTATATTGTGTCAACATTTGAGACTGAAAGAGGTAGAACAAAGCCTCCAAATAATCTAATGTATTCCAAACTGCGTGATGCCATGCACTATGCTTCATTTATAAGCCTTTACTCAAGAAACACCAATGATCAGTTCGTAATGATCATATTAATTGCCCTATCAACTTGACATGTCCGCACTAAATCGTCAGTAACTTTTGATTTAGAGTTCAAAATTACACGAATCCAACACGCACGTTATGCTAGCTCAATTTTCTAAATGTGACAAAATTTAATACCAAAATAGCAACAAAAAAAACTCCAAGTAATCCAATCTATCCCAAATGCGTGATGCCATGTGTTATGATTTATAAGCCTTTACTCAAGGATCACCAATGATCAGTTTACAATGATCATTTTAACTATCTGATCAACTTGACACGTCAGCACAAAATAGTCTATAACTTTTGATTTAGAGCTCAAAATAACATGAGTCCAATGCCCATGTTAAGCTAGCTAAATTTTCCACATTGTTACAATATTTGGGACTGAAAAAGCTATGAAAAAGCTGCCATCTAATCCACTATATCCCAATCTGTGTGAAGCCATGCATTATGCTTCTTTAATAAGCCTTTACTCAAGGAGCACCAATGATCAGTTTAGAATGATCATTTTAACTACCCGATCAACTTGACATGTCCGCACTAAATCATCTTTAACTTTTGATTTAGAGTTGTGAACAACACGAATCTAACGCCTACGTTAACCTAGCTCAATTTTGTATATTGTGACAAAATTTAGTACCAAAATAGGTACGAAAAGGCCTTCAAGTAATCCAATCTATCCCAAACTGCGTGATGCAATGCGTTATGCTTCATTTATATGCCTTTACTCAAGAGCACCAAAGATAAGTTTAGAATGAGCATATTAACTAGCTGATCACTTGACATGTCCAAACTAAATCGTCTTTAACTTTTGATTTAGAGCTCGAAATGACATGAGTCCAACGCCCACGTTAGGCTAGCTCAATTTTCCATATTGTGACAACATTTGAGAATGAAAGAGCTGCAACAAAGCGTTCAAGTAATCCAATGTATCCCAAAGTACGTGATGACATGCATTATGCTTCGTTTATAAGCCTTTACTCAAGGAGCCCCAATGATCATTTTAGAATAATCATTTTAACTAGCCGATCAACTTAACATGTCCGCACTAAATTGTGTGTAACTTTTTATTTAAAGTTCATAATGACATGAATCCAACGCCCACATTAAGCACCTCAATTTTCTATATTGTGACAAGATTTGAAACTGAAACAGCTACGACAAAGCTTCCAAGTAATCAAATGTATCCCAAACCACCTGATGCCATTAATTATGCTTCATTTATAAGCCTTTACTCAAGGAGAACCAATGATCAATTTAGAATAATTATTTTAACTGGCCAATAAACTTGACATATATGCACTAAATCCTCCATAACTTTTGATTTAGAGTTCAGAATGACACGACTCCAACACCCACGATAATCTAGCTCAATTTTCAATATTGTGGAAAAATTTGACACGGAAATAGCTACGAAAAGCCTCAAAGTATTCCAATCTATCCCAAAGTACGTCACGCCATGTATTATGCTGCATTTATAAGCCTATACTCAAGGAGAAACAATGAACAGTTTAGAATGATCATTTTAACTAGCTGATCAAATTGACAACTCCAAACTAAATTGTCTTTAACTTTGTATTTAGAGCTCAAAATGAAATGAGTCCAGTGCCCATGTTAAAGTCGCTCAATTTTCCATATTGTGACAACATTTGAGCATGAAAGAGCTGCTACAAACCCTGCATGTAATCCAATGTATCCCAAACTGAGTGATGCAATGGATTATGCTTCATTTATAAGCCTTTACTAAAGAAGCACCAATGATTAGCTTAGAATGATCATTTTAACGGGCTGACTTGAAATGTCCGCACTAAATCATTCATAACTTTTGATTTCGAACTCAAAATGAAGCAAATCCAATGCGCACGTTAAGCTAGCTCAATTTTCTATATTGTGAAAAACTTAAAGGCCAAAATAGCAACGAAAAAGCCTCCAAGTAATCCAATCTATCATAATTACGTGATGCCAGGCATTATGATTCATTTATAAGCCTTTTCTCATGGAGCACCAATGATCAAATTAGAATGATCATTTTAACTAGGTGATCAACATGACATGTTCGCACTAAATTGTCTTTAACTTTTGATTTAGAGCTCAAAAGAACATGAGTTTAACGCCCACATTAAGCTAGCTAAAATTTCAATATTGTGATAACATTTGAGACTGATAGAGCTACTAAAAAGCATCTATGTAATCAAATGTATCCCAAACTACATGAAGCCATGATTATAAGTCTCTACTCAAGGAGCACCAATTATCATATTAGAATGATCACTAACTTCAACTTGACATGTCCGCACTAAATCATCTGTACTTTTCATTTATATTTTAGAATGACATGAATTTAACACCCACGTTAACCTAGCTCAATTTTCTATATTGTGACAAAAAATAAACACCAAAATATCTACGACTAAGACCACCAATGATATTTTTATAATGATCATTTTAACTAGCTGATCAACTTGACATGTCTGTACTAAATCGTTTGTAACGTTTGATTTAGAGTTCAAAGTGATACGAATCCAACGCCCACGTTAAGCTAGCTTAATATTCCATATTCTAATAACATTTGAAACTAAAAGAGCTACTACAAAGCCTCCAAGTAATCCATTGTATCCCAATCTGTGTGATGCCATGCATTATGCTTCATTTATAAGCCATTACTCAAGGAGCACCAATGACCAGTTTAGAATGATCATTTTAACTAGCCAATCAACTTGACATGTCCACACTAAATCATCAGTATCTTTGGATTTAGAGTTCAGAATGACACAAATCCAAAACCCACGTAATCTAGCTCAATTCTCCATATTGTGTCAAAATTTAATACCGAAATAGCTATGAAAAGCCTTAAAGTAGTCCAATCTATCCCAAACTACGTGATGCCATGTATTATACTTCATTTATAAGCCTTTACTCAAGGAGCACCAATGACCAGTTTAGAATGAGCATTTTAACGAGCTTATCACTTGAAAACTCTGAACTAAATCATATTTAACATTTTTTTAAACTCAAAATGACATGAGTCCAACGCCCACGTTAAGCTAGCTCAATATTCCATATTGTGAAAACAATTGAGAATGTAAGAGCTACGACAAAGCCTCCAAGTAATCCAATGTTTCCCAAAGTGCATGATGCCATGCATTATTCTTCATTTATAAGCCTTTACGCAAGGAGAACCAATGATCAGTTTAGAATGATCATTTTAACTGGCTATCAAATAGACATATCTGCACTAAATCGTCCGTAACTTTTGATTTAGAGTTCATAATGACACGAATCCAATGCCAATGTTTAGCTAGCTTAATTTTCTATATTGTGAAAACATTTGAGACTCAAAGAGCTGCGACAAAGCCTCCAAGTAATCCAATGTATCCAAAATGTGTGATACCATGCATTATGCTTCATTTACAAGCCTTTACTAAAGAAGCACCAATGATCAGTAGAATGATAATTGAAACTAGGTGATCAACTTGACATGCTCGCACTAAATCATCTTTAACTTTTGATTTAGAGCTCAAAGTGATATGAGTCCAACACCCACGTTAACTAGCTCAATTTTCCATATTGTGCCAAAATTTGAGACTGAAAGAGCTAATATAAAGCCTCCAAGTAATCCAATGTATCCTATTGCGTGATGCCATGCATTATGCTTCATTTTTAAGCCTTAACTCAAGGAGCTCCAATGATCAGTTAAGAATGATCATTTTTTCAAGCCGATCAACTTGACATGAAGCCGTCTATAACTTTTCATTTACAGTTCAGAATACACAAATCCAATGCCCACATTAAGCTGCTCAATTTTCTATATTTTGCAAAATAGCAACAAAAAAGTCTCAAAGCAATCCAATCTATCCCAAACTATGTGATGTGATGCATTATGCTTCCATTATAAGCTATTACTCAAGGATGATCAGTTTAGAATGGTCATTTTAACTAGTTGATCAACTTGACATGTCCGCACTAAATCGTCTTTAAATTTTGATTTAGAGCTCAAAATAACATGATTCCAGCGCCCACCTTAAGCTAGCTTAAATTCCATATTGTGACAACATTTAAGATTGAAAGAGCTATGAAAAAAGCCTCCAAGTAACCCAATGTATCCCAAACTGTGTGAAGTCATGCATTATGATTCATTTATAAGCCTTTACACAAGGAGCACCAATGGTCACTTTAACAGGTTGATCAACTTGACATGTGCGCACTAAATTGTCCGTAACTTTAGCTTTAGAGTTCAGAATGACACGAATCACCCTCCCACATTAAGCTATCTCAATTTTTTTATATTGTGACAAAATTTAATACCAATATTGCTATAATAAATCGTCGAAGTAATCCAATCTATCCCAAACTGTGTGATGCCATGCATTATGCTTCATTTGTAACTCTTTACTCAAAGAGCACCAATGATCATTTAGAATGATCATTTTAACTAGTTGATCAACTTGACATGTCCACACTAACTGTTGATTTAGAACTCAAAATAACGTGAGTCCAACGCCCACATTAAGCTAGCGCAAATTTGCATATTGTAAGAAAATTTGGGACTAAAAGAGCTACAACAAAGCCTCCAAGTAATCCAATGTATCCTAAACTGCGTGATGCAATGCCTTATGCTTATTTTATAAGCCTTTACTCAAGGACCCCAATGATCACTTTAGAAAAATCATTTTAATTGGCCGATCAACTTGATATATACGCACTAAATCATCCGTAACTTTTGATTTGGAGTTCATAATGACATGGATCCAACGGCCACGTTAAGCTAGCTCAATTTTCTAAATTGTGACAACATTTGAGATTGAAAGAGCTACAACAATGCCTCCAAGAAATCAATGATCAATATAGAATGATAATTTTAACTAGCTGATCAATTTGACATGTCCGCACTAAATCGTCTTTAACTTTTGGTTTTGATCTCAAAATGACATGAGTCTAAGGCCAACGTTAACTAGCTCAATTGTCTATATTGTGAAAAACTTTGAGACTGAAAGAGCTACTAAAACGCCTCCAAATGATCCAAGGTATCCGAAACTACGTGATGGCATGAATTATGTTTCATTTATAAGCCTTTCCTCAAGTAGCCCCAATAATCAGTTTGGAATAATAATTTTAACTGGCCGATCAACTTGATATGTATGCACTAAATCGTCGGTAACTTTTGATTTGGAGTTCATAATGACACGAATCCAACGCCCACGTTAAGCAAGATCAATTTCTATATACTGACAAAATTTAAGACAGAAATAGCTACGACAAAGCCTCCATGTAATCCAATCTATCCCAAATTGTGTGATGCCATGCATTATGCTTCATTTAAAAGCCTTTACTCAAGGATCACCAATGTTCAGTATAGAATGAAAATTTGAACTAGCTGATCAACTTGACATGTCCGCACTAAATCTTATTTAATTTTTGATTTGGAGCTCAAAATGACATGAGTCCAACGCCCACGTTAACTAGCGCAAATTTCTATTTTGTGACAAAATTTGAGACTCAAAGAGCTACTACAAAGCCTCCAAGTAATCCAATGTATCCCAAACTGCATTATGCCATGCATTATGCTTCATTTATAAGCCTTTACTCAAGGAGCATCAATGATCAGTTTAGAATAATCATTTTATCTGGCCGATCAACTTGACATGTCCGCACTAAAGCGCCCGTAACTTTTGATTTAAAGTTCAGAATTACACGAATCCAACGCCCACGTTAAGCAAACTCAATTTTCTATATCTTGACAAAATGTAAAACTGAAATAGCTACGACAAAGCCTCCAAGTAATCCAATGTATCCCAAAATTCGTGATGCAATGCATTATGCTCCCTTTGTAATCCTTTGCTCATTAATGAGCACTAGTGATAAGTTTAGAATGATTAATTTAACTAGCCAACAAACATTACATGTCCTCAATAAATCGTCCATAACTTTTGATTTAGAGTACAGAGGGACATGAATCTAATGCCCACGTTAAGCTAGCTCAATTTTCAATATTATGACAAAATTTAAGACCAAAATAGCTACAACAAAGCCTCCAAGTAATCCCAACAATCTCAAACTGCGTTATGCCATGCATTATTCTTCATTTGCAATCCTTTTCTACATAAGCACCAATGACCAGTTTAGAATGATCAATTTAACTAGCTGATAAACATGATATGTCTGCGCCTACTCATCTATAACTTTAGATTTTGAGCTAGAATGAAACAAATCCAACGACCACGTTAAGCTAGCTCAATTTCCTATATTTTGACAAAATTTAAGACCGAAATGGCTAGGACACAATCTTCAAGTAATCCAATCAATCCTAAACTGTTTGATGCCATGCATTATGCTTCATTTGTAATCCTTTGCTCAATGAGCACCAATGGTCAATTTAGAATGGTCATTTTAACAATCCGATCAACTTGTAATATCCGCACTAAATACTCCGTAAATTTTGATTTAGATTTTAGACTGCCATGAATCCAACATCCATAACTTTAGATTTTAGATTTTACAATCCTTTGCTACAAGAGCACCAATGATCAGTTTAGAATTATCATTTTTACTGGCCGATAAACTTGACATATCCACACTAAATCGTCCATAATTTTTGATTTAGAGTTCAGAATGACAAGAATCCAACACCCACGTTAAGGTAACTCATTTTTCTATATTGTGACAAAATTAAGGATCGAAAGAGCTATGACAAAGCCTCCAAATAATCTAATATATCCCAAACTGCGTGATGCCATGCATTATGCTTAATTTATAAGCCTTTACTCAAGGAGCACCAATGATCAGTTTAAAATGCTCATTTTAACTAGCTGTTCAACTTGACATGTCTGCACAAATCGTCTTTTATTTTTTTATTTGGAGCCTAAGATGACATGAGTCCAATGCCCATGTTAAGCTAGCTCGATTTTCCATATTGTGACAACATCTGAGATTGAAAGAGCTAGACAAAGCCTCAAAGTAATGCAATCTATCCAAAACTGCGTGATACCATGCATTATGCTTCATTTATAAGTCTTTTAATCATGGAGCACCAGTGATCAGTAAAAATGATCTTTTAAACTTGCCGATAAACGTGACATATCTACAATTAATCGTCCGCAACTTTTGATTTAGATCTAGTTCATAATGACACGAATCCAATACCCACATTAAACTAGCTTGATTTTCTATATTGTGACAAAATCTAAAACCAAAATTGCTACAACAAAGCCTCCATGTAATCCAATCTATCCCAAACTGCGTGATGCCATGCATTATGCTTCATTTATAAGCCTATACTCATGGAGCACCAATTATTAGTTTAGAGTGATCATTTTAACTAGCTCATCAATTTGACATGTTCGCACTAAATCGTCTTTAACTTTTTATTTAGAGCTCAAGATGACATGAATCCAACGCCCATGTTAAGCAAGCTGAATTTTCCATTGTGAAAACATTTGAGACTAAAAGAGCTAGTCAAAGCATCAAAGTAATGCAATCTATCCAAAACTGCGTGATGTCATGAATTATGCATCTCTTATAAGCGTTTACTCAAGGAGCACCAATGATCAATTTAGAACGATTAGCTAATCGACCTGACATGTCCTAACTAAATAGTCTTCTAATTTTTATTTAGAGCTCAACATGACATGAATCCAACGCCCACGTTAAGGTAGCTCAATTTTCCATATTGTCACAACATTTGAGATTGAAAGAGTTAGACAAAGCCACAAAGTAAAACATTCAATCCCAAATTGCGAGATGCCATGCATTATGCTTCATTTATAAGCCTTTACTTAAGGAGCACCAATGATCAGTTTAGAATGATCATTTTTACTGGCCAATAATCTTGACATATCCGCACTTAATCGTCCATAACTTTTGATTTAGAGTTAAAAATGACAAGAATCAAACACCCATGTTAAGGTAGCTCAATTTTCTATATTGTGACAAAATTTAAGATCGAAAAAGTTATTAAAAAGCCTCCAATTAATCCAATCTATCCCAAACTGCGTAATGCAATGCATTATAATTTATTTATATGCATGTACTCAAGGAGAACCAATGATCAGTTTATGATGATCACTTTACCTGGCCAATCAACTTGACATGTCTGCACTAAATCATTCGTAACTTTTTATTTAGAATTCAAAATGACACGAATCTAACACCCACGTTAAGGTATCTCAATTTTCTATATTGTGACAAAATTTAAAATCGAAAAATCTATGAAATAGCCTCCAATTAATCTAATCTATCCAAAATTGTGTGATGCTATGCATTATGCTTCGTTTATACGCCTTTACTCAATGAGCACCAATGATAAGTTTAGAATGATCATTTTACCTAGCTGATCAACTTAACTTGTCCACACTAAATCGTCTTTAACTTTTGATTTAGAGCTTAAAATGATATGAGTCCAACATCCATGCTAAGCTAGCTCAATTTTCCATATTGTGACAGTGAGCCTGAAAGAGCTACAACAAAGCCTCCACGTAATCCAATCTATCCCAAACTACGTGATGCCATGCATTATACTTCGTTTATAAGCTTTTACTTAAGGAGCACCAATGAACAGTTTAAAACGATCATTTTAACTAGCTGATCAAGTTGACTTGTCTGCACTAAATCATCTTTTACTTTTAATTTATAGCTCAAGATGACATGAATTCAACACCTACCTTAAGTTAGCTCAAATTTCCATATTGTCAAAGCATTTGAGAGTGAAAGAGTTAGACAAAACATCTAATAACACAATCTATCCCAAACTACGTAAAGCCATCCATTTTGCTTCATTTATAAGCTTTTATTCATGCAGCACCAATGACGAGTTTTGAATGATCATTTTAACTGGCCGTTCAACTTGACATGTCTACACCAAATCGTCCATAACTTTTGATTTAGAGGTGAGAATGACACAAATCCAACGCCCACGTTATCCAATCTATCCTAAACTGCGTTATGCAATGCATTATGCTTAATTTATAAGCCTTTACTGAAGGATCACCAATGATTAGTTTATAATGATCATTTTAACTAGCTGATCAACTTGACATATACGCACTAAATCATCTTTTAATTTTTATTTAGATCTCAAGATGACATGAATCCAACGCCCACGTTAAACTAGCTCAATTTTTCATATTGTGAAAACATTTGACACTGAAATACCTAGACAAATCATTAAAGTAATGCAATCTATCCCAAACTGCGTGATGCCATGCATAATGCTTCAGTTATAAGACTTTACTGAAGGAGCACCAATGACCAGTTTAAAATTTTCACTTTAACTGGCCGATCAACTTCACATGTCTGCATTAAATCATCCGTAAGTTGTTATTTAGAATACAAAATGACACGAATCCAATACCCAGGTTAACCGAGCTCAAATTTCTATATTGTGACAAAATTTAAAACCAAAATAGCTACAAAAAAGTCTCCAAGTAATCCAATCTACACCAAACTGCATGATGCCGTGCATTATGCTTCATTTATAAGCCTTTACTCAAGAAGTACCAATGATTAGTTTAGAATGATAATTTTAACTAGTTCTTCGACTTGACATGTCCGCACTAAATCGTCTTTAACGTTTTATTTAGAGCTCAAGAAGACATGAATCCAACACCCATGTTAAACAAGCCAATTTTCCATATTGTGAAAACATTTGACACTAAAACAGCTAGACAAAGCATCAAAGTAATGCAATCTATCCTAAGCTGTGCGATGCCATGAAGTATGCTTCTTTTATAAACCTTCACTCAAGGAGAACCAATGACCAGTTCAGAATCATCATTTTAGCTTGCCGATCAACTTGACATATCCTCAGTAAATCATCTGTAACTTTTGATTTAGTGTTCAAAATGACACTAATCCAACACCCACGTTAAGCTAGCTCAATATTCTATATTGTGACAAAATTTAATACCAAAATAGCTACGACAATGTCTCCAAGTAATCCAATCTATCCAAAACTGCGTGATGCTATGCGTTATGCTTCATTTATAAGCCTTTACTCAAGGAGCACCATTGATCAGTTTAGAATGATCATTTTAACTAGCTGATCAACTTGATATGTCCGCACAAAATCTTCTTTAAATTTTTATTTAGAGCTTAAAATGACATGAATCCAATGGCGACGTTAATCTAGCTCAATTTTCCATACTGTGAAAACATTTGAGACTGAAAAAGCTATACAAAGCATCAAAGTAATGCAATATATCCAAAACAACGTGATGTCATGCATTATGCTTCATTTATAAGCCTTGACTCAAATAGCACCAATGACAAGTTTAGAATGATCGTTTTAACTATCCGATCAAGTTGACATGTCCGCACTAAATAGCCCGTAGCTGTTAATTTAGAGTTAGAATGACACAAATCCAACGCCCACGTTAAGCTAACTCAATTGTTTATATTGTGACAAAATTTTAGCCAAAATAGCTAAGACAAAACCTCCAAGTAATCCAATATATCCTAAACTCTGTGATACAATGCATTATGCTCATTTAAGCCTTTACTCAAGGAGCACAAATGATCAGTTTAGAATGTCATTTTAAGTATCTGATCAACTTGACATGTCCGCACTAAATCATCTTTATTTTTTTATTTACAGCTCAAGATGATATGAATCCAACACCCACATTAAGCTAGTTCAATTTTCCATATTGTGAAAATATTAGAGACTGAAAGAGCTAGACAAAGTATCAAAGTAATGCAATCTATCTCAAACTGCGTGATGCCATGCATGATCCTTCATTTATAAGCCTTTACTCAAGCACCAATGAACAATTTAGAATTATCATTTTAACTGGCCAATCAACTTGACATTTCCGCACTAAATCATCCGTAACTTGTGATTTAGAATTCAAAATGACACGAATCCAATACCTACATTAAGCTAGCTCGATTTTCTATATTGTGAAAAATTTAAGACCGAAATAGATACGACAAATCTTCCAAGTAATCCAATCAATTCCAAACTGGGTGATGCCATGCATTATGCTTCATTTCTTAGCCTTTACTCAAAGAGCACCAATGATTAGTTTAGAATGATCGTTTCAACTAGCTGATCAACTTGATATGTCCGCACTAAATTGTCTTTAACTTTTTATTTAGAGCTCAAGATGACATGAATCAAACGCCCATGTTAAAAAAGCTTAATTTTCTATATTGTGAAAACATTTGAGACTGAAACAGCTACACAAAGCATCAAAGTAATGCAATCTCTCCTAAATTACGTGATGCCATGAATTATGCTTCTTTTATAACCCTTCATTCAAGGAGCACCAATGACCAATTTAGAATCATTATTTTAACTTGCCGATCAACGTGACATATCCTCACTAAATCGTCCGTTACGTTTGATTTAGTGTTCAAAATGACACATATCCAACACCAATGTTAAGCTAGCTCAATATTCTATAATGTGACAAAATTTAATACCAAAATAGCTACGACAAAGTCTCCAAATAATCCAATCTATCCAAAACACACGTGATGCTATGCGTTATGATTCATTTATAAGCCTTTACTCAAGGAGCACCATTGATCAGTTTTGAATGATCATTTTAACTAGCTGATCAACTTGATATATCCGCACTAAATCTTCTTTAACTTTTTATTTCGAGCTCAAGATGACATGAATCCAACACGCACGTTAAGCTAGCTCAATTTTCAATATTGTGACACATTTGAGACTGAAAGATCTATACAAAGCATCAAAGTAATGCAACAGATCCAAAAATGCGTGATGCCATTCATTATGCTTGAATTATAAGCCTTGACTCAAATAGCACCAATGACAAGTTTAGAATGATCATTTTAACTAGCCGATCAACTTGACATGTTCGCACTAAATTTTCTGTAACTTTTTATATACAGTTAGAATGACACAAATCGAATGCCCACGTTAAGCTAACCCAATTTTCTATATTGTGACAAAATTTAAGACCAAAATACCTAAGACAAAGCCTCCAAGTAATCCAATATATCCTAAACTCTGTGATGCAATGCATTATGCTCATTTCTAAATGATCAGTTTTGAATGATCATTTTAACTAGCTTATAACCTTGACATGTCTGCACTAAATCAGCTTTAACTTTTTATTTAGAGCTCAAGATGACATTAATCCAACGCCCACATTAAGCTAGTTCAATTTTCCATATTGTGAAAAAATTTGACACTAAAAGAGCTAGACAAATCATCAAATTAATGCAATCTATCTCAAACTGCGTGATGACATGCATTATCCTTTATTTATAAGCCTTTACTCAAGCACCAATGACCAATATATAATTATCATTTTAACTGACCGATAAACTTGAAATTTCCGCACTAAATCATCTGTAACTTGTGAGTAAGAATTCAAAATGACACAAATCCAATACCCACGTTAAGCTAGCTCGATTTTCTATGTTGTGACAAATATAAGACCGAAATAGCTAAACAAAGCCTCCAAGTAATCCAATCTATTCCAAACTGGGTGATGCCATGCATTATGCTTCATTTCTTAGCCTTTACTCAAGAAGCACCAATGATTAGATTAGAATGATCATTTCAACTAGGTCATCAACAAGACATATCCGCACTAAATCGTGTTTAACTTTATATTTAGAGCTCAAGATGACATGAATACAACGCGCATTTAAGCTAGCTCAATTTTCTATATTGTGAAAACATTTAAGACTGAAAGAACTAGAGAAAGCATCAAAGTAATGCAATCTATCCAAAACTGCATGCTGTCATGCATTATGCTTGATTTATAAGCCTTTACTAAAGGAGCAGCATTGACCAGCTTAGAATGATCATTTTAACTGGCCGATCAATTTCACATGTCCACACTAAATCTTCGTAGCTTTTGATTTAGAATTCAGAATGACACAAATCCAATGCCCACGTTAAGCTAGCCCAGTTTTCTATATAGTGACAAAATTTAAGGCCAAAATACCTACGACAAAGCTTCCAGGTAATCCAATCCATCCCAAAATGTGTGCTGCCTAGCATTATGCTTCATTTCTAAACCTTTATTCAAGTACCAGCAATGATCGCTTTAGAATGATCATTTTAACTAACTGATCAACTTAACATGTCCACAATAAATCGACTTTAACTATTTATTTAGAGCCCAAGATGACATGAATCCAACGCTCACGTTAAGCTTGCTCAATTTTCCATATTGTGACAACATTTGAGACTGAAAGAGCTAGACAAAGCCTCAATATAATGCAATCTTTTCCAAACTGTGTGATGCCATGCATTATGCTTCATTTATAAGCCTTTACACAAGGAGCACCAATGATCAGTTTAGAATGATTATTTTAACTGGCCGATCAACTTGACATCTCTGTAATAAATAGTCCATAACTTTTGATTTATAATTCAAAATGACAGTAATCCAACACTCACGTTAAACTAGCCCAATTTCTATATTTTTACAAAATTTAAGATTGAAATAGCTATGGAAAAGCCTCCAAATAGTCCAGTATATCCCAAAAATGTGTGATGTCATGAAATATGCTTCATTTATAAGCCTTTACTTATTGAGTAATCAGTTTAGAAAGATCATTTTAACTAGCTGATTAACTTGACATGTTTGCGCTAAACCGTGTTTAACTTTTGATTTAGAGCTAAAAAAACATGACATGACTCCAATAGCCACGTTAAGATAGTTCAATTTTCCATATTGTGAAACTTTTGAGACTAAAAGAGCTACGACATGCCATTCAAGTAATCCAATTTATCCCAAACTGCGTGATGCCATGCATTATGCTTCATTTATAAGCCTTTACTCAAGGAGCACCAATGATCAGTTCAGAATGATCATTTTAACTACCCTATTAACTTGACATGTACGCACTGAAACCGTCCATAACATTTGATTTAGAGTTTAGAACTACACGAATCTAACACCCATGTTAACCTACCATAACATTTATAAGCCTTTACTCAATGCGCACCAATGATTAGTTTAGAATGATCATTTTAACTGGCCGATCAATTTGACATATCAACGCTAAACCATCTATAACTTTTTTTTTAGAGTTTAGAATAACAAGAATCCAACGCCCACATTAAGCTAGCTGAATTTTTTATATGGTGACAAAACTTAAGACTGAAATTGCTACGACAAAGCCTCCAAGTAATCCAATCTATCCCAAAATATGTGATGTCATGCATTATGCTTCATTTGTAAGCCTTTACTCAAGTAGTACCAATTATCAGTTTAGAATGATCATTTTAACTGGCCGATCAATTTGACATGTCAACACTAAATCGTTAGTAACTTTTTATTTAGAGTTCAGAATGACACAAATCTAAAATCCACGTTAAGCTATCTCAATTTTCTATATTGTGACAAACCTTAAGACCAATATAGCTACGAAAAAGCCTCCAAATAATCCAATCTATCCCAAAATACGTGATATCATGCATTATGTTTCATTTATAAGCCTTTAGTCAAGGGGCACCAATGATCAGTTTGGAATGATCATTTTAACAGGTTAATCAATATTACATGTCCACACTAAATCTTCCGTAAGTTTTGATTTAGAGTTCATCATGACATGAATCCAACGCCCACGTTAAGCTAGCTCGATTTTTTACAGTGTGACAAAATTTAACTCTGAAATAGCTAGGACAAAGCCTCCAAGTAACCCAATCTCTCCTAAAATGCGTGATGATATGCATTATGATTCATTTATAAGCGTTTATTCAAGGAGCACCAATGATCAGTTTAGAATGATTATTTTAACTATGTGATCAATTTGACATCTCTGTAGTAAATCTTCTTTAGTTTTGATTTAGAGTTCAAAATGACATGATTCCAACGCCCACGTTAAGGTAGCTCAAATTTCCATATTGTGACAAGATTTCGGACTGGAAGAGCTATGACAAAACCTCCAAGAAATCCAATGTATCCAAAACTTCAAGATGCCTTGCATTATGCGCCATTTATAAGCCTTTGCTGAAGGAGCACCAATGATCAGTTTAGAATGATCATTTTAACTGGGCGATGAATTTGACATGTCCACACTAAATCCAACGTAACTTTTGATTTAGAGTTCAGAATGACACGAATCGAACTACCACGTTAAGCTAGCTCAATTTTCTATATTGTGAGAAAATTTAAGATGGAAATAGCTACGACAAAGCATCCATGTAATACAATATAACCCAAAAAACGTGATGTGATGCGTTATGCTTCATTTAAAAGCCTTTACTCAAGGAGCACCAATGATCAGTTTAGAATGATCATTTTAACTAGCTGATCAACTTGACATGTCTGCATTAATTGTCTTTAACTTTTTATTTAGAGCTCAAAATGACATGAATCCAACGCCAACGTTAAGCTTGCTCAACTTTCGATATTATGACAACATTTCCGACTGGAAGAGCTATGACAAAGCCTCCAAGTAATCCAATGTATCCCAAAATTTGAGATGCCATGCATTATGCTCCATCGAGAATTCGATGGTAAGACCCGATGGCCATCCGTCGAATTACCAACAACATCAACGGTGTTGGGTTCTCCTTGCTAGACTGTTGGTCAATTCCAATGAAATCAAAACCATCAGACTTTACCGACTACGTCCCGACAGATTTAATTTTTCAAAATCCATTGGTACTCTATCGGTAATATATTGGTTGACCGATTCCACGTAATTATTTTTTTAGTTGACTAAATCTTAATATCGTCGGAAATCCATCAGTATTTCCGATGACTTTCAGACGAAGTCCTTTTTTGTACAATTGTTTATTTGACCGATCCGTAAATCTAAAGTGTCGTCGGTACTTCATCAAAAACTGTCCGGCAATGGTCGGAAACCATCGGAAAGCCGTCGGAACCGATGAAACAAACTTCATCCGAATATTCTTATGAGTAATTTCTTAAAAATTCTTGATAATTTGTTAAAAATTCATGAGAATCTGTTTAAATTCGTGATAATCTTGTAATTTCCATTATAAATACGCTATGCTCCTTCACAATTTAACCAAAACAAAATATCTTAACAAAATGTCTTCTTCAGGTTCTTATTATTATTTTTCGATCGTGGATGGATAAACCTCGGTATGGTTCAACTACGGGGGAATTGACGGATGAATTTGCGCAAGGTGTTGAGGAGTTCATGACATTTGCATCAAACAATAGCATGACATCAGAATATGGTAAAATGTATTGTCCGTGTATTAAATGTCGAAATCATAGATTAATTTCTGTTAGAGAAGTACGTAATCATTTGTATAGGACTGGATATATGTCGGGTTACAAAATTTGGTATTCACCTGGAGAAACTGATGCAACAATGCAATATTATGGTAGTACTTCAACAAGGTTTGATAGTACTAATATTTTGAGTAGAGGAACCGGCATCAAAAGTTGATATAAACGGAAGAATTGTTCATATGGTGAATGATAACAAAGTGCATCGTACATTGAAGGTTGGAGTAGAATAGAAGAACCTAATTTGGAAGCATAGAAACAGCCTTTCTATAAAGGATGTAGAGATGGATTATCGCCTTCATCTGCGGCAAGTAGGTTGATGGCGATAAAGACGGATTTCAACTTGGCTGAATATTGTGTGAATACGATAGCTAATTTTGTCAAAGATATATTAGCTAAAGATAATATTGTGCCTACTTCATATTACGAGGTTCAAAAACTTGTACCTGGTCTAGGATTGCCGTATCAGATGATCGATGTATGTATTAAAAATTGCATGATCTATTGGAGAAATGATGAAAACTGCATGAAGTGCCGATTTTGTCACAAACCTCAATTTAAAGAGACAAGCAGCAAAGTACCTATTCCGTATAAACGGATGTGGGAACACATGGCAAAGCCTATGAGATGGCATGCAGAACATAACTCAAATGGAGAAATTGTGCATCCGTCAGATGCAGAAGCATGGAAACATTTTAAAGAGGTCTATCCTAGTTTTGCATATGACCCTAGAAACGTATATCACGGGTTATCTACAGATGGTTTCAACCCTTTTGCGAATCATGGGAGGCAATATTCGTTGTGGCTAATTAACATGAGACCTTATAATTTGCCTCCTTTGTTGTGCATGAAACGAGAGCTTTTGTTTCAAACAATTCTCGTCCCCGGTCCAAAGCATCCTAAGCGATCGCTTGATATTTTCTTGCAATCACTAGTTCATGAGTGAAAACTGTTGTGGGAAAATGGTGTCGAAGCATTCGATATTTACAACCAACAGAACTTCTTGATGCAAGCAGTACTTATATGGACCATAAGTGATTTTCCAGCATATGGTATGTTATCAGGATGGTTGACACATGGAAGGTTAGCATGCCCAGATTGTCAAGATAATACTGATGTGTTCCAACTAAAATCTAGACGAAAGACTAGTTGGTTTGATTGTCATCGATGATTTTTGCCACAACATCATCCATATCGCTGGAGCACGACATTGTTTAGAAAAAAAGTTTGATGGTCCACCTCCTATGCTTGACGGGAATTATATGATGATTCAACTTAAAGATTTTGGTGCTGAGAGAACGGTTTCATGTGGAGGTAATAGACATTACCCTCTTGATGGTTGTGGCGAATACCATAATTGGCACAAGAAGAATATTTTTTAAGATTTACCATATTAGAAGGACCATCTGTTGCGCCATAATCTAGATGTTATGCATATTGAGAAAATAAATTTCGACAACATATTGAATACCATTCTTAATGTGCAAGGAAAAACAAAAAATAATGCGACTAATTATGGTATTCGACTAAACTTATTTTCACCCGTAATTTTTGGGTCTTCTTTTAACTATATAAACTATATTTTTCTTTCATAAATTACACAAACTTCATAAATTATTCTAATTGCAGAAATTCTATTAATGTCTACATGTTATATAGCTACTAAATCTGGTTCTAATTAGAAAATCTAGTTTTAACTTGGGTTTATTTTGAAATTAAAACCAGATTTTCAAAGTAAAACAAGGTTTAATAACAATTTAAGGTGTAAACATTAACGGAATTTTTGTAATTGAAATTATTTATGAAGTTTATATAGTCTACGGAAGAAAAACATAGTTTATGTAACTTATGAAATACCCAAACAATAAGTGTGGAAATAGGTTTATTCGCATAAATTCATGTTGTTGACGGAAGTAAACCAAAAATAATTTGAAACCTTGGAGACGATATCCAGGAATACTTACTGCAGACGATATCCAAAATTTGGAGAAAAAGAAATATCGGTTCTCATTTGTAACCTCGAGAAAATATTTCCACCAGCGTTTTTTGATGTCATGGAACATCTTCCTATTTACCTCCCTAAAGAAGTAGCTCTTGCAGGACCTGTTCAGTAGTGGTGGATGTATCCTTTTGAGAGATATATGTTCCACCTAAACAAAAAAGTTAAAAATCTTGCAAGGGTTTAAGGTTCAATTGTCACACAAAGTATTAATAAAGAAACATCTAACTTCGCGAGCTACTATTTTCCATCACAAGTCCAAACAAAAAATAGACGATCCGCACGACATGACGATGGAGGAGAAAAACAAAGCTATCCAGTGTATGTGCAAGCAGTATTTGCACAAATTGGTCGTTTAAGTGGAAAATAGAAGACGTGACGCCTATCACAGGAAGAACATAGTCTCTTGCATCTGTATATTTTGACAAATTGCAATGACGTTTTGGAATATGAAAGGAACATTCAATTATTTTTTTAATTGTTATTATAATTTATTTTAATTATTTTGTTTATAATTAACAGGATATACATGGATCAAATACGTGTTCTTTATTCAAATTACACACACAATGAGTTGGTCGAACTTACAAAGAGCGAATTTGCAAGATGGTTGCATTTTTATGTAAGTGTTAGCACAATTATGTAATTTTCAATAATAGTTTCATATTTATATATATAAATATATAGTTGAGTGCATTTAGTTATTGTGCAGGTTACTACGGGTCCTTCTAGAGGATAACGTTTCCCACGTGGTTATTTGAGTTGGTGAGTGGTCCTACAGTTACTGCAAAATCTTATCCAATGTACTGCACTCGTGGATATGTTTTTAAGAGTCATCACGAAGGAAACTCACAATCAAATTTGTAATTATGGTATATCATCTGAATCTAGTGAAATTGTATACAGCAGTGTTATTCATGAAATATTAGAAGTTCACTATCCAACAATGATTGATTTGAGGTGTCTTATGTTCTACTGTGACTGGTATAACCCTGTCATGGGTCAACGTCAAGACGAATTTGGTGTTACATCAATCCACTCTCGTAAGCGACATCAGAAGTATGATCCTTTTATACTTGCATCACAAGTTGACCAGGTTTGTTACAATCGATATCCTCGTGAGGGGAACAAGCAAGATCCTTCGATTACAGTGACTTCAATACACCCTAGAAGAATGCTATGTGGTGTTTCCGAACAAGACCTTATGCACCAAAGCGCAATTGGTAACTTAGGTTCCATAAAGATTTCTCTTGAAGCTAACCTTGCTGTTGATGACACCATGGACGCAGATTGCAACATATTTCAAGATTCAGAAGCAGAGATTGGTGAGTTTGACGATAAAAATTCAGCTACTTCAGAATGTTCATCAGATTACAATTAAATAGTTTTTAGTTTTTACCATAATTTAATTTGCAGTGTTAAACAATATTTTTAAAATTTGGAAACAAACCCGACGCTCTTCCGATGGAATTGGAAAAACAGTTGCCGTTCTATCGGAAAATCCAGTTGGAATACCGTTGACATAGGCTATTGATATTATACGCTAAGTTCTCTGGAAAATATCGGAAAAAAGACTGATGGACTCCCAATGATGTTTAATGCTGGTCAACGGGGTTCCAACGGAATTGGAAATACCATCGCAAAATGTAGTCGGATTACTGACGACATAGGGTATTGATATTATACCCTAAGTTCTCTGGAAATATCGGAAAAAGGACTGACGGATTCCCAACGATGTGTAAGGCTGGCCGACGGGGTTCCGACGGAATTGAAAAAACCATCGAAATTCCGTCGGAAACTCCAGTCGGATTACCGACGACATATGGTATTGATATTATGCCCTAAGTTATGTGGTAAATATTATAAAAAAGACTGACGGATTCCCAGTGGTGTGTAATGCTGTCCGACGGAGTTCCGACGAAGTTGGAAAAACTGTCGCCATTCCGTCAGAAATTCCAGTCGGATTCCCAAAGACGTAGGGTATTAAGAATTTAGTAGACTTAAAATTTTTAAAAATATATGGGTTAAAAAATCTAAATGGGACACATTCCAAGGATTATATAATAGCTATTTTTTTCAAAATAAACAGTTTTATAAATTGCAATTCTAATATCAACAGAAAACCGTAGTTGTTTTATAAATTAAAATTTCTAACATAAACCTAAATCCATAGTTGTTTTATAAATTATAAATTCTAATATAAACCATAAACCGTAGTTGTTATATAATAACCTATAAGTAATATGCTAGTATTATGAATGTTGAATTTAATTATATATATATATAGGTTTACTATCGGAAAAAAAGTTTATATTCATGTAATTTTTTCATATATTATAATGATGCAAATAATAAAACGGTTCCGTGTATATTGAAATTCCACATTATTTTCATATATTCTTAAGATCAAACTAAATCTGGCAAATAAATTAATGTTTATTTTTTTAAAATTTTTTATATATTATATTTTTGAAAAAAAATATCCGCTATTTTCTACAAATAAATAACTCCGTCGGAAATATATTGGTAATTACCGACGGCTTCCCCACAGTTTGAACTCGCCACGTGGATTGACTATTTGGCAAACGTGCATGAATTTTGAACTCCGTCAGAAATCCGTCGACTGTATCCGACGGCTTTCCCACGATGTTAAATTATATGCTGAATCCAAAATTTATTAAGTGGGTTTTCGCGAAAATATTTAATACTATACGGACGGATTTCCGATGGATCTATCCGTCAGAAATATCAAATATAAACTAACTCCTTTCTCTTTCAGGTTTCATTGCCGGCCTCTCTCTCTACTCTCTTTACGTCACTTGAACACCTCCTCTCAGCCTCTTCCTTTTGCACTCTCTGTACGTCGCCAGAACGCTCGCCGGATGTTCTATTAGTAAATTTTGCTGGAAATTCAGTTCCTCCATGTTAGTTTCACCAAAATTCTCTATAAAATTCTTTGTAGGTTTGAACTAGAATATGAAAAATGCACATTGCGACAATCTGGAAACTATGTATTGCTTCAATTTGTGTAACCTTAATTCATATTTCTCACAAGGTGTTTCTCGCTATTAGTGCTATCTTTGATTATATTTCTCTGAATTTTTGTTATGTTCAAGTATTTCTAATGACAGCTTATGTGTTCATCTCACTATCTTTGATTGAATTGAGCTTTTCAAAATGTCTTCAGCATCATAGTCTTTGGCAATTAACAATCATCTTCCCTTTTACCGCTCCTCGGAAAATTACCTATACGAAAGCAAACAGAGGAATACCATTCTAGATGTTATGCATATTGAGAAAGTAAATTTCGACAACATAATGAATACCATTCTTAATGTGCAGGGGAAAAAAAATAATGCGACTAATTATGGTATTCAACTAAACTTATTTTCACCCGTACTTTTTGGGTCTTCTTTTAACTATATAAACTGTATTTTTCGACAACATAATGCGACTAAGTTAAATCAATCATGTTGCGCCATAATCTAGATGTTATGCATATTGAGAAAATAAATTTTGACAACATAATGAATACCATTCTTAATGTGCAAGGAAAAACAAAAAAAAATACGACTAATTATAGTATTCGAGTAAACTTATTTTCACCCGTAATTTTTGGGTCTTCTTTTAACTATATAAATTGTATTTTTCTTTCATAAATTACACAAACTTCATAAATTATTCTAATTGCAGAAATTCTATTAATGTCTACACGTTATATAGCTACTAAATCTGGTTCTAATTAGAAAATCTAGTTTTAACTTGGGTTTATTTTGAAATTTAAACCAGATTTTCAAAGTAAAACAAGGTTTAATAACAATTGAAGGTGTAAACATTAACGGAATTTCTGTAATTGAAATAATTTATGAAGTTTATATAGTTTACAGAAGAAAAACATAGTTTATGTAACTTATGAAATACCTAAAAAATAAGTGTGGAAATAGGTTTATTCACATAAATTTGTGTAGTTGACGGAAGTAAACCAAAAATAATTTGAAACCTTGATTGGATTTGCCAGATATTTGTTCCAGGAAAGAACTACATGCAATGTCAAATGCAAAATCATTGTCTCCCGCATTCCGGTTGGATGCACAAGCAAAAGAAGAGTTCTTTGAGTGGATTAAGCATAGTGTCAAATTTTCAGACGAATACGCATCTAATCTACATAATTGTGTCGATACTATAAAAGAAAAATTTTCAGGGATGAAAAGTAATGACTGTCATGTTGTCATGCAAAGACTATTTCCATTTCCCTTTAGCAATCTTCTGTCTAAAAACGTCCACAGAGCAACTGCTGGTACGTTTACATTATTTTATATATAATCATAATTTTAGATATTATATGATATTAACTTTTTTTATTATGCAGGGATAGGTGCTTTTTTCCGAGATTTATATACAAGACCAATTACTAGAGACGATATCCGAAATTTGGAGGAAAGAAATTTCGGTTCTCATTTGTAACCTCGAGAAAATATTTCCACCAGCGTTTTTTGATGTCATGGAACATCTTCCTATTTACATCCCTAAAGAAGTAGCTCTTGCAAGACCTATTCAGTACCGGTGGATGTATCCTTTTGAGAGATATATGTTCCACCTAAACAAAAAAGTTAAAAATCTTGCACGGGTTTAAGGTTCAATTGTCACACAAAGTATTAATGAAGACACATCTAACTTTTCCAGCTACTATTTTCCATCACAAGTCCAAACCAAAAATAGACGACCTGCACGACATGACGATGGAGGAGAAAAACAAAGCTATCCAAGTTATGTGCCACAAGTATTTGCACAAATTGGATGTTTAAGTGGAAAAGAGAAGACGTGACGCCTATCACAGGAAGAACATAGTCTCTTGCATCTGTATATTTTGACAAATTGCAATGACGTTTTGGAAAATGAAAGGTACATTCAATTAATTTTTTTGTAATTGTTATTATAATTTATTTTAATTATTTTGTTTATAATTAACAGGATATACATGGATCAAATACGTATTCTTTATTCAAATTACACAGACAATGAGTTGGTCGAACTTACAAAGAGCGAATTTTGCAAGATGGTTGCACTTTTATGTCAGTGTTAGCACAATTATGTAATTTTCAATAATAGTTTCATATTTATATATATAAATATATAGTTGAGTGCATTCAGTTATTGTGCAGGTTAGTACGGGTCCTTGTAGAGGATAACGTTTCCCACGTAGTTATTTGAGTTGGTGAGTGGTCCTACAGTTACTGCAAAATCTTATCCAATGTACTGCACTCGTGGATATGCTTTTAAGAGTCATCACGAAGGAAACTCACAATCCAATTTGTAATTGTGGTATATCATCTAAATCTGGTGAAATTGTATACAACGGTGTTATTCGTGAAATATTAGAAGTTCACTATCCAACAATGATTGATTTGAGGTGTATTATGTTCTACTGTGACTGGTATAACCCTGTCATGGGTCAACGTCAAGACGAATTTTTTGTTACATCAATCCACTATCGTAAGCGACATCAGAAATATGATCCTTTTATACTTGCATCACAAGATGACCAGGTTTGTTACAATCGATATCCTTGTTTGGGAAACAATCAAGATCATTGGATTATAGTGACCTCAATACACCCTAGAGAAATGCTATGTGGGGTTTCCGAACAAGACCGTATGCACCAAAGTGCAATTGGTAACTTAGGTTCCATAAAGATTTTTCTTGAAGCTAACCTTGCTGTTGATGACACCACGGACGGAGATTGCAACATATTTCAAGATTCAGAAGCAGAGATTGGCGAGTTTGACAATAAAAATTCAGCTACTTCAGAATGTTCATCAGATTCAAATTAAATAGTTTTAAGTTTTTACCATAATTTAATTTGCAGTGTTAAACAATATTTTGAAAATTTTGAAACAAACCCGACGCTCTTGCGATGGAATTGGAAAAACAGTTGCCATTCTATCGGAAAATCCAGTTGGAATACCGTTGACATAGTGATGAGGACATCAGGTCGTACATCTAGCCAGGAGACCAGACTGGCTGACCAGGAAGCTTGCCCGAGACAGCAGGACCATCTGGCGCGCCTGCCGGACCAAACAGTACCGCCGGACCCTCGACCTATAGGACCAGACCGGTCAACATTGCCGGCGGAGAGGCCCAAGCTTCCGGCACACTTGGTGGAGACGTGGATGACACCGCCGGTCCCCGTGATGACACCGCTGACTCCGGGATCAACTTGACCGGTCCTGAAGTCATTCCGGCCAGTACCACGCACAATCCAGCCGGTACAGCCGATCCTGCCGAGTACACGCGCACTTCCAGTTCTACACAAGAGGACTCGGACCAAATGAGCTACCAGCTCCAGGACATGCACTTAGAGGAAGTCTCAACACCAGTGGTACCTCAAGGAGCAATGACAAGAAGCAGATCAAGGGCGCTCTTCCACAAATTCAGCCTATGGGTCAACAAGCTCCTAGAGGAAGATCGACTAAGGACGATGGGCCAAAATTACAAGGAAGAGTCCAATAGCTTCTCAACAACACAAGGGACATCAGAGACTTGGGCTTTAGTGGCAAGAGAGGTCAGGGCCCAGAGATTTGTAACCCTACTCCAAGTCGAAGACTAGGAGCAAGGCGCGTGCATGCCACAAGGACGGCCACCTTCCATTTCTTGGCCGTGAGGTGAGTTAAGGTAAGTTTACATTCGAATATATGCCTCTTTCTGTTTTGCAGGGTAGGATCTAGTTGCTTTACATTTTTGAGTCAAGAACATTTTAGGAATAGGTCCTTTTTCGGTTATGCACTTTTGTATCTTTTCCTTTTGTGCACTTTTGTAAACTTTCCTTTTTCTTTATTTGTGTCGACCCTAGAAGGTCAAGCTGTCGAGTATATTAATAAGGCTCCTTCCAGCATTGTAGTTCGACAACCTTTTTGATATTAATAAAGATCGAATTTTCTTTTAAACAAGTTATTCTCTCAAGAGACTTGTGCGCTTAGAACCTAGTTGAAACCAGCCCTCCTAGCTCTAAGTTTGTGATTTATCACGAGGTTCATCACCCCTCGTGTGGTTCACTTCACCCTTCCATCTTTTACCAACCAGAAAACCCCCATCTAGAAGCCTAAGGTTGAGTTTCTCACCTAATCTTCTACAAACAGCCCACGCGCATACATCCTTGAATCAAGGCTTGTATCATTTTGGTATCAGAGCTTAAAGCTCCTAAACCAGGTTGTTTCTATCCTTTTGCTTGTCTTGTTTTTAGTTCCTGCATTAGTTTAAGTCGCATTCAAGAAAAATCAAAAAAAAAAACAACATCAAACCCCAAACCGAGTGCATCTAGCCTCCTACGTGTATCACTAGGGTTTAGATTCACTTTTGCATTACCATTCACGTTTTCCTTTTTGTTTAATTCATATTTCCATTAATCTTAAGTTAAATTAAAAAGAAAAGAAAAGAAAAGAAAAAGGAAAGAAAAGAGAATAGGAAAATACCCAAGATATTTCGAATTGGACAGCTAGCACAAGTTGTCTAGGAAGTTTCCTTTTTCTTGTAGTCGAATTTCCTTTCCTTAGGATTTTTCCTTTTTGCATTTTTTTCAAACCCCATATAAAAAGAAAACCCTCCTAATAATTTAGGAGCACCCTAATTTGTCTTCTTTCTTTGTAGCACACCATGGGAGAAGAGAATAGAGACGCAGCCGAAGCCATGATGGCCATGTTCACCACACTCCAAACACAACTCGCATCCATAGGCGAGAGGTTGGAGCGCGTGGAGAGACCAGTAAGATTCCAGGCCATAAGGCACGTGAGAGCTGAGCAAGGCCGTCCTGAGGGTCCTGAGTACCTTAGGACACGGCACGAACAGGAGGAACCCCAGCCAGATGGAGATGAGGACACACAACCTCATAACTATCACCATAGGCCGAGAGGACCTCCACGGCAACCAGAGGCGGAAGATGATGGCTTTGAGCCATATGGTCTTCACCAGAGACCAAGAATGCCTCCTAGACGTCATGAGGATGGAGATGAACACACCTACAAATGGGTAATTCATCCTGATGTTAAACTAACTCCTCCAAGTTTTGCAGGAAAAGTAGACCCCGAGGCTTACCTAGATTGGGAGAAGCGAATGGATCATATCTCCTCCAAGTTTTGCAGGAAAAGTAGACCCCGAGGCTTACCTAGATTGGGAGAAGCGAATGGATCATATCTTTGATCACTACAACCAACCAGGACCTAGGAGAGTCTCAATGGCAGTATCACAACTCATGGACAATGCCCTCATCTGGTGGGATCGTGAGGTATCTGACAGAAGGAGGAAGAGAATGAGACCCGTAGACTCATGGGTCGACATGAAGGACCTCATGCGACAAAGGTTTGTTCCACCTTACTTTCATAGAGATTTGCAACGTCGTTTTCGTACTCTTAAGCAGGGTACCAGATCAGTAGAGGAGTACTATGAAGAGTTCGAGAAGTTAAGGAACAGATTGGAGCTCAATGATGATGAAGAAGCATTGATGGCACAATTCTTGGATGGACTCCAAGAAAGGATCAGCTGCAAGGTGGAAAGGCAGATCTACAACGACTTCAAGGACTTGTTCCACCTATCTGTGCAAGCTGAACAGCACATCAAACGTAAGAGCCAAGACACCCGCAGCAAGCCTATGACACCTTGGGCACCAAGCAACATGCCTAAGACCGTGGACAAAGGCAAAAGCGTAGAGATCGAGTCAAGGTTCAAGAGCAAGCCTCCTGAACCCACCCGTGACCAGAGAGAGCCTGGTAAGTCTTCTAACCCCCAAAGATCACGTGACATAACTTGTTTCAAGTGCAGGGGACGTGGACACATCTCAAGGGAGTGCCCAAACAACCGAGTCATGCTGATTACGGAGGCAGGAGAATATGAGTCCCAAGATGAAGAGGAATATGAACCAGAAGGAGAATATGGTGACATTGAGTACCCTGATGTGGGGGAAGTGCTGGTCACTAGACGTATCCTCAGTGCAATGGTGGATCATTCAGAGACCATCCAAAGGGAGAACATCTTCCACAGCCGTTGCACCATCAAAGGAAAGGTATGTAACCTCATCATAGATGGTGGTTCTTGCACTAACGTTGCTAGTGCGTATATGGTTGATAAGCTAGGTCTAGAGAGGACACGGCATCCTCGACCATATAGACTGAGATGGCTCGATGAAAAAGTGGAGCTCAAGATTCATGAGCAAGTCACTGTGCCATTCAGTGTGGGCAAGTATCAAGACCAAGTCGTGTGCGACGTGGTGCCCATGCAAGCTGGCCATCTTCTGCTAGGAAGACCATGGCAGTTTGACAAAGAGACCAGGCATGATGGCAGAACCAATCTCTACACCTTCGTGCATGACAAGAGAATGGTCAGCCTAGCTCCTCTTACACCTGCCCAAGTACATGAGCTACAACTCCAAATGAGTAAGGAAAAGAAACTTGTCAAGTCTAACTTTCTTATTCAACCAAGTCATGTCCGGAGAGCTTTAGCCTCGAAGGATTTAATGTTACTAATGGTTTTCAAGGAAGTGTTGAGTATAGAACAGGGACAGGTAGAGCTACCTCCTGAAGTGGCAACTCTCCTCAACAAATTCCAGGATGTATTTCCAGAGGAGATACCAGCAGGCTTGCCTCCTTTACGTGGCATAGAACACCAGATTGATCTAGTGCCCGGAGCAGCCCTGCCCAACCGGCCAGCCTACCGGATGAATCCAGAGGAGTCCAAGGAGCTTGAGAAGCAAGTCAAGGAGCTCCTGGAGAAAGGATATGTTCGAGAGAGCCTCAGTCCATGTGCTGTACCAGTGCTACTAGTGCCCAAGAAGGATGGGACTTGGCGCATGTGTGTGGACTGCCGAGCAATCAACAACATCACAGTCAAGTATAGGCATCCAATACCACGACTGGATGACATGCTAGATGAGCTGAGTGGAGCCACGGTCTTCTCCAAGATAGACCTCAAAAGTGGATACCACCAGGTAAGAATGAAGGAAGGTGATGAGTGGAAGACTGCTTTCAAGACAAAGCAAGGGCTCTACGAGTGGACAGTCATGCCATTTGGCTTGACTAATGCCCCAAGCACCTTCATGCGCCTTATGAACCAAGTTCTTAGGGCGTACATCAGTAAGTTCGTAGTAGTTTACTTTGATGACATTTTGGTTTATAGTAAGTGCCTACGGGAACACCTCACACATCTTGAGATGGTACTTAAAACCCTTCGACAAGAAGAGCTTTATGCCAATCTCAAGAAGTGCACCTTTTGTACTGATAAGCTTGTCTTTTAGGTTTTGTTGTGAGTTCACAGGGCCTACAGGTTGATGAAGAGAAGATTCGAGCCATACAAGAATGGCCAACACCAGGAAACATCAGCCAAGTGAGGAGCTTCCACGGACTGGCCAGCTTCTATAGGAGGTTCGTGCCCAACTTCAGCAGTATTGCCTCACCACTGACGGCAGTAGTGAAGAAGAACGTGGGATTCAGCTGGGGAGAAGCTCAGGAGAAGGCATTCAAGGCCTTTTAGGACAGCCTTACACACGCACCAGTGTTAGTCCTTCCCGACTTCAACAAGACGTTTGAAGTGGAGTGTGATGCCTCTGGAATAGGCATAGGAGCAGTGCTAACCCAAGGAGGGAGACCAGTGGCATACTTCAGTGAGAAGCTAGGTGGTGCCTCACTGAACTACCCCACTTATGACAAGGAGCTCTATGCCCTTGTCCGAGCATTGGAGACTTGGCAGCATTACTTGCTGTCCAAGGAGTTTGTGATCCACACTGATCACGAGACTCTCAAACACCTCAGAGGGCAAACCAATCTCAAGAGGAGACATGCCAGGTGGATGGAGTTCATAGAGACCTTCCCGTACATCATCAAGTACAAGAAGGGCAAAGATAATGTGGTAGCCGATGCACTATCAAGGAGGTTTTCCTTGATATCAACCATGGAGGCAAAGGTCCTAGGATTCGAGCACATCAAGGATCTATACAAGGATGATCCTGACCTTGCTGAGAGCTACAAGGAGTGTAGCACAGGGAGTCATGGCAAATTCTACATCCATGAGGGATTCTTGTTCCAAGAAAGAAGGCTGTGCATACCAGAAGGATCACTAAGAGAGCTTATCATCCGAGAAGCTCATGGAGGAGGACTCATGGGCCACTTTGGTGTCGACAAGACTCTGGCAGTGGTCAAGGAGCACTTCTACTGGCCACACATCAAGAGGACAGTAGAAGCACATTGTGCAAGATGCATCACTTGGAAGAAGGCAAAGTCCCGAGTGCAACCTCACGGGTTGTATCTCCCACTGCCCATACCAACACATCCATGGGTGGACATCTCGATGGACTTTGTTCTAGGTCTGCCCAAGATCAACCACAAAGATTCAATCTTTGTAGTGGTGGACAGATTCTCCAAGTTGGCACACTTCATCCCATGTGCCAATGTCAATGATGCCACACAAACAGCTGAGCTGTTCTTCAGGGAGATAGTACGGCTTCATGGAGTGCCAAGGACCATGATATCAGACAGGGACACCAAGTTCCTCAGCCATTTCTGGAGGACTCTTTGGAGAAAGCTAGGCACAAAGCTACTCTTCTCAACCACTTGCCATCCTCAAACCGATGGCCAAACTGAAGTTGTCAACAGGACACTATCAACTCTTCTCAGAACTACACTAGGGAAGAACCTAAAGACTTGGGTGGAGTGCCTGCCATTCATTGAGTTCGCCTACAACCAAGCCGTGCACTCAGCAACCAAGAAGACACCATTTGAAGTGGTATACGGCTTCAACCCTCTCACCCCATTGGAGCAAACACCACTGCCACCAGCTGAGATGACCAACCTCAACGGAGCATCCAAAGCAGAGTTCATAAGGAGGTTACACCAGAAGGTAGCAGAGAACTTGGAGAAGAGGACCGGACAGTACGTGACTCATGCCAACAAGGGAAGAAGGGAGGTGATCTTTCAACCAGGCGATTGGGTGTGGCTACACCTACGGCAGGAGAGGTTCCCAAACCTAAGGAGTTCCAAGCTAGCACCAAGAGGAGATGGACCATTCAGAGTGCTCGAGAGGATCAACAACAACGCCTACCGGATCGAGCTTCCAGGTGAGTTTAATGTGTCCAATACGTTTAATGTTACTGACTTGGCCCCTTTCCATGCAGATGAACCAGTTTTGAGGACAAAACCTACTGAAGAGGGAGGGAATGATGAGGACATCAGGTCGTACATCCAGCCAGGAGACCAGACTGGCCGACCAGGAAGCTTGCCCGAGACAGGACCATCTGGCGCGCTGCCGGACAGACAGTACCGCCGGACCCTCGACCTATAGGACCAGACCGGTCAACATTCAGAGGCCCAAGCTTCCGGCACACTTGGTGGGGACGTGGATGACACCGCCGGTCCCTCTGATGACACCGCCGACTCTAGGATCAACTTGGCCGGTCCTGAAGTCATTGCACAATCCAGCCGGTACAGCCGATCCAGCCGAGTACACGCGCACTTCCACTTCTACACAAGAGGACTCGGACCAAATGAGCTACCAGCTCCAGGACATGCACTTAGACGAAGTCTCAACACCAGTGGTACCTCAAGGAGCAATGACAAGAAGCAGATCAAGGGCGCTCTTCCACAAATTCAGCCTATGGGTCAACAAGCTCCTAGAGGAAGATCGACTAAGGACGATGGGCCAAAATTACAAGGAAGAGTCCAATAGCTTCTCAACAACACAAGGGACATCAGAGACTTGGGCTTTAGTGGCAAGAGAGGTCAGGGCCCAGAGATTTGTAACCCTACTCCAAGTCGAAGACTAGGAGCAAGGCGCGTGCATGCCACAAGGACGGCCACCTTCCATTTCTTGGCCGTGAGGTGAGTTAAGGTAAGTTTACATTCGAATATATGCCTCTTTCTGTTTTTCAGGGTAGGATCTAGTTGCTTTACATTTTTGAGTCAAGAACATTTTAGGAATAGGTCCTTTTTCGGTTATGCACTTTTGTATCTTTTCCTTTTGTGCACTTTTGTAAACTTTCCTTTTTCTTTATTTGTGTCGACCCTAGAAGGTCAAGCTGTCGAGCATATTAATAAGGCTCCTTCCAGCATTGTAGTTCGACAACCTTTTTGATATTAATAAAGATCGAATTTTCTTTCAAACAAGTTATTCTCTCAAGAGACTTGTGCGCTTAGAACCTAGTTGAGACCAGCCCTCCTAGCTCTAAGTTTGTGATTTATCACGAGGTTCATCACCCCTCATGTGGTTCACTTCACCCTTCCATCTTTTACCAACCAGAAAACCCCCATCCAGAAGCCTAAGGTTGAGTTTCTCACCTAATCTTCTACAAACAGCCCACGCGCATACATCCTTGAATCAAGGCTTGTATCACATAGGTTATTGATATTATACGCTAAGTTCTCTGAAAAATATCAGAAAAAAGACTGACGGATTCCCAATGGTGTTTAACGCTGGCCAACGAGGTTCCAACGGAATTGTAAATACCATCGCAAAATCTAGTCGGATTACTGACGACATAGGGTATTGATATTATACCCTAAGTTCTCTGGAAGTATCGGAAAAAGGACTGACGGATTCCCAATGGTGTTTACGGCTGGCCGACGGGGTTCCGATGGAATTGAAAAAACCATCGCAATTCCGTCGGAAACTCTAGTCGTATTGATATTATGCCCTAAGTTATGTGGTAAATATTATAAAAAAGACTGACGGATTCCCAGTGGTGTGTAATGCTGTCTGATGGAGTTCCGACGGAGTTGGAAAAAGCGTCGCCATTCCGTCAGAAATTCCAGTCGGATTCCCAATGACGTAGGATATTAAGAATTTAGTAGACTTAAAATTTTTTAAAAATATATGGGTTAAAAAATCTAAATGGTACACATTCCAAGGATTATATAATAGCTATTTTTTTCAAAATAAACAGTTTTATAAATTGCAATTTCTAATATAAACCAAAAACCATAGTTGTTTTATAAATTAAAAATTCTAACATAAATCGGATGTTCTATAAGTAAATTTCGCCGGAAATTCAGTTCCTCCATGTAAGTTTAACCAAAATTCTCTGTAAAATTCTTTGTAGTTTTGAACTAGAATATGTAAAATGCACAATGCGACAATCTGGAAACTATGTATTGCTTCAATTTGTGTAGGCTTAATTCATATTTCTTACAAGGTATTTCTCGCTATTAGTGCTATCTTTGATTATATTTCTCTGAATTTTTGTTATGTTCAAGTATTTCTAATGATAGCTTATGTGTTCATCTCACTATCTTTGATTGAATTGAGCTTTTCAAAATGTCTTCAGCATCATAGTCTTTGGCAATTAACAATCATCTTCCCTTTCATCCCTCCTCGGAAAATTACCTATACGAAAGAAAACAGAGGAATTCTTGACTTTGTTTTGAAAATAAAAAAATTGAATGTCTCTGCAAATAAATTACGGATTGATGAAATTGGGTTTTGTTCCATTCGTTTCCATTCTTCTTTCTGTCATATGCTTATTCTATTTGTTTTATTTGTATCCACTTTCACTACAGTGACTATTAATACTTGCAAGGAAAAAATAATACAGAGAGGATAGAAAATTGATTAGGGAAAAAGCTATGTAGTTACCCGCATAGCATTGACGATATAATTAAATATAGGTTATGTTTGTATGTTTTTTTAATAATGTTTTAACCTCATATCAAGAGTATTAAAGACGTGGTGATTCGTCTAGTTTGAGATTTATGCCAACTCAAATACTAGAATCTGGAAATTATTCTTATCGGCCAATGACAATTGAAGAATTAGTTTAACAGCCTGGACGTAAACGTTTTACTTTTCTCGATCCAAGACGTCAAGGCAATTCGACATGGTATATTAATTTTTTTAAAATATATTTAAAATAGTTATTTTAACATTATTCTAATAAAAATTCGTAGGTTTGATATTACAAACAACGGAATAAGCAAATCAATATTAAATATGCTTCATTCTCTTTTGAACAAACCATATACAAAATTTAGAGATATTCCATATAAGAAACGTCAGATATGGTTCAGGAAATTTGCGGTACGTCAATTTATTTTTAAGAATGTAATTGTTTTCAATATTTTTAAGTAATATATAAGTAAATTTCGCAGTAAAAATTTACATGGTATCCCATGAACACAAAGCTGGTGGCAGAAGCTTTTCAAAAAGAGGTTGCGGTACAATTTTCCCGCCATATGAACGAGTGGAAACAAAAGTGAATAAATGGAAAAGACAAACCAAGAGAGTTGAATTGATCGGTTTGGAATAAATTTATTTGTTATTGGGAATCTTCCAGCGCTGAGGCCATCTCGAGGACTAATTTGAGAAACCGGAATAGCGACCGAGGAGGCAAAGGCATTTACATTCGCAATGCTAGATCGACTAGTTTTCTGAGATGAGCCGATCAATTGGTAAATTTATTCATTAATTTTATTTATTATTATTTGAATTTTTTTAATATTAATTTAGTATTTTTTTACTTTTAAACACAAGAATTTGGAGCGCCTTCAGATCACTTGCAACTTCTCGAGACTATCCACACCAACAAAAACAACAAGTGGCATCGAAGATGGTCTTGTAAGTGAGATCATCAAAAAAGTGAAAAAGAAAAAAGTGATATTTTGTCTCAGCAGTCTCAAGTTGGTTCTTCATTTTTGGTCACCGAATTGCCTCATTTTGAGACCAACTGTGTGGTTCTTATTTATTTTTATATTTAATATTATAATATTTATCTAATAATATTTTAAATTTTTTTACAAGAAGTACTATTTTCGAGTGATCGTCATCGAGGACTTGGTAGAGTTGGAGATACTAGTGGTGCAACATAAGCGGGTGGAAATGAGGAGAACGTCCAACTTAAAGAAAAAATAGTGGCTATGGAAATAGAGATGCCAGACTGAAATATTTTGCAGATTTTATGAAAACTAAATTCTCGGATTATCCAAATAAATTTTTTCCTCATTCTGCTCCTCCTCCGATGTAATTTGTAGATTTTAGATTCTAAAACAATTAAAATTTAAATATTATTATGTTTTTAAAATTTGAAATATTATTTTTATTTAACTCCTTTTTAATATTTTAACTAAATATTTAAAAAATATTTATTAAATTCAAAAATTTAAAAATTTATTTAACATTTAAAAAATAATTATTAATTTTTTATGTCAAAGTTCGGTTATTTCCAACAGAATGAGTCGTTAGACAACCGAGAAAGGTCCGATGGATTGCGTTAGGCTAATCCGTCAGAATTGCCAATGGAAAGAATTCCATCAGGAAGCGTATTTTATCGGGATTGCATCGGTAAATTCTTGACAGAAAGAAATCATTGGGAAATACCGACAGCAATATCCCCATCAAATTTGCGTCGCTTGTTTCCGACGCCATGTATCATCGGTATTAAATATGTCATTCCCGACAGCTGTTTTCATTGGAAGTCATCAGCCGAGGACTAATGGTCAGAATCCATCACAAAGACGTTGGTAAGTTCCGATTGATCCTACCCATCGAATATCCGTCGATTATTGCCAACGGGTGTTCTTCATCGCAAACCCTTCGGTAATTCCTGACAATTTCCCGGTGGTATTTGATTTCTAAAGAAATAGTCCCAACAGACATCATATGTTGGAAATCCGTTGGAAAAAGCATTTCCCGACGGATATCCAACAAATAACGTCATCAGAAAATAAATGTTTTCTTATAGTGATTTATAAGCCTTTACTCAACGAGCACAAATGATCAGTTTAGAAAGATCATTTTAACTGTCCGATCAACTTGACATGTCCACACTAAATCGTATGTAACTTCTGATTTACAGTTCAAAATGACATGAATCCAACACCCACGTTAACGTAGCTCAATTTCCTGTATTGTGACAAAATTTAAGATCAAAATAGCTATGACAAAGCCTTCAAGTAATCCAATCTAATGATAGCTTATGTGTTCATCTCACTATCTTTGATTGAATTGAGCTTTTCAAAATGTCTTCAGCATCATAGTCTTTGGCAATTAACAATCATCTTCCCTTTCATCCCTCCTCGGAAAATTACCTATACGAAAGAAAACAGAGGAATTCTTGACTTTGTTTTGAAAATAAAAAAATTGAATGTCTCTGCAAATAAATTACGGATTGATGAAATTGGGTTTTGTTCCATTCGTTTCCATTCTTCTTTCTGTCATATGCTTATTCTATTTGTTTTATTTGTATCCACTTTCACTACAGTGACTATTAATACTTGCAAGGAAAAAATAATACAGAGAGGATAGAAAATTGATTAGGGAAAAAGCTATGTAGTTACCCGCATAGCATTGACGATATAATTAAATATAGGTTATGTTTGTATGTTTTTTTAATAATGTTTTAACCTCATATCAAGAGTATTAAAGACGTGGTGATTCGTCTAGTTTGAGATTTATGCCAACTCAAATACTAGATTCTGGAAATTATTCTTATCGGCCAATGACAATTGAAGAATTAGTTTAACAGCCTGGACGTAAACTTTTTACTTTTCTCGATCCAAGACGTCAAGGCAATTCGACATGGTATATTAATTTTTTTAAAATATATTTAAAATAGTTATTTTAACATTATTCTAATAAAAATTCGTAGGTTTGATATTACAAACAACGGAATAAGCAAATCAATATTAAATATGCTTCATTCTCTTTTGAACAAACCATATACAAAATTTAGAGATATTCCATATAAGAAACGTCAGATATGGTTCAGGAAATTTGCGGTACGTCAATTTATTTTTAAGAATGTAATTGTTTTCAATATTTTTAAGTAATATATAAGTAAATTTCGCAGTAAAAATTTACATGGTATCCCATGAACACAAAGCTGGTGGCAGAAGCTTTTCAAAAAGAGGTTGCGGTACAATTTTCCCGCCATATGAACGAGTGGAAACAAAAGTGAATAAATGGAAAAGACAAACCAAGAGAGTTGAATTGATCGGTTTGGAATAAATTTATTCGTTATTGGGAATCTTCCAGCGCTGAGGCCATCTCGAGGACTAATTTGAGAAACCGGAATAGCGACCGAGGAGGCAAAGGCATTTACATTCACAATGCTAGATCGACTAGTTTTCTGAGATGAGCCGATCAATTGGTAAATTTATTCATTAATTTTATTTATTATTATTTGAATTTTTTTAATATTAATTTAGTATTTTTTTACTTTTAAACACAAGAATTTGGAGCGCCTTCAGATCACTTGCAACTTCTCGAGACTATCCACACCAACAAAAACAACAAGTGGCATCGAAGATGGTCTTGTAAGTGAGATCATCAAAAAAGTGAAAAGGAAAAAAGTGATATTTTGTCTCAGCAGTCTCAAGTTGGTTCTTCATTTTTGGTCACCGAATTGCCTCATTTTGAGACCAACTGTGTGGTTCTTATTTATTTTTATATTTAATATTATAATATTTATCTAATAAGATTTTAAATTTTTTTACAAGAAGTACTATTTTCGAATGATCGTCATCGAGGACTTGGTAGAGTTGGAGATACTAGTGGTGCAACATAAGCGGGTGGAAATGAGGAGAACGTCCAACTTAAAGAAAAAATAGTGGCTATGGAAATAGAGATGCCAGACTGAAATATTTTGCAGATTTTATGAAAACTAAATTCTCGGATTATCCAAATAAATTTTTTCCTCATTCTGCTCCTCCTCCGATGTAATTTGTAGATTTTAGATTCTAAAACAATTAAAATTTAAATATTATTATGTTTTTAAAATTTGAAATATTATTTTTATTTAACTCCTTTTTAATATTTTAACTAAATATTTAAAAAATATTTATTAAATTCAAAAATTTAAAAATTTATTTAACATTTTAAAAATAATTATTAATTTTTTTATGTCAAAGTTCGGTTATTTCCAACAGAATGAGTCGTTAGACAACCGAGAAAGGTCCGATGGATTGCGTTAGGCTAATCCGTCAGAATTGCCAATGGAAAGAATTCCATCAGGAAGCGTATTTTATCGGGATTGCATCGGTAAATTCTTGACAGAAAGAAATCATTGGGAAATACCGACAGCAATATCCCCATCAGGTTTGCGTCGCTTGTTTCCGACGCCATGTATCATCGGTATTAAATATGTCATTCCCGACAGCTGTTTTCATTGGAAGTCATCAGCCGAGGACTAATGGTCAGAATCCATCACAAAGACGTTGGTAAGTTCCGATTGATCCTACCCATCGAATATCCGTCGGTTATTGCCAACGGGTGTTCTTCATCGCAAACCCTTCGGTAATTCCTGACAATTTCCCGGTGGTATTTGATTTCTAAAGAAATAGTCCCAACAGACATCATATGTTGGAAATCCGTTGGAAAAAGCATTTCCCGACGGATATCCAACAAATAACGTCATCAGAAAATAAATGTTTTCTTATAGTGATTTATAAGCCTTTACTCAACGAGCACAAATGATCAGTTTAGAAAGATCATTTTAACTGTCCGATCAACTTGACATGTCCACACTAAATCGTATGTAACTTCTGATTTACAGTTCAAAATGACATGAATCCAACACCCACGTTAACGTAGCTCAATTTCCTGTATTGTGACAAAATTTAAGATCAAAATAGCTATGACAAAGCCTTCAAGTAATCCAATCTATCCCAAAATGAGAGATGCCATGCAATATTCTTCATTTATAAGCCTTTACTCACGGAGCACTAAGGATCAGTTTAAATGGTCATTTTAAGTAGCTGATCAAGTTGACATGTCTGCACTAAATCGTATTTAACTTTTGATTTAGAGCTCAAAATGATATGAATCCAACGCCCATGTTAATCTAGCTCAGGTTTCCATATTGTGACACCATTTAAGACTGAAAGAGCTATGACAAAAACTCCAAGTAATTCAATATATCTCAAACTGCGTGATGCCATGCATTATGCTTCATTTATAAGCAATTAATCAACAAGCACCAATGATCAGTTTCGAATGATTATTTTAACTGGTAGATCAACTTGACATCAATCGTCGATAACTTTTGATTTAGAGTTCAAAATGACATGAATCCAATACCCCCGTTAAGCTACCTCAATTTTCTATATTGTGACAAAATTTAAGATCGAAATAGCTACAACAAAGCCTCCATGTAATCCAATCTATCCCAAAATGTGTGATGCTATGCATTATGATTCATTTATACGCCTTTAATCAATGAGCACCAATGATCAGTTTAAAATAATCATTTTAACTAGTTAATCTACTTGACATTTGCACATTAAATCGTCTTTAAATTTTGATTTAGATCTAAGAATGACATGAATCCAGCACCAACGTTAAGCTTGCTCGATTTTCCATTTGTGGAACATTTGATACTAAAAGAGCTACGAAATAGCCTCCGAGTAATCCAATGTATCCCAAAGTGCGTGATGCCATGCATTATGCTTCATTTATAAGCCATTACTTAAGGAGCACCAATGATCAATTTAAAATGATCAATTTAAAATGATCAATTTAAAGTGATCATTTTAACTGCCCGATCAACTTGACATTTCTGCATTAAATCGTCCGTATCTTTTGATTTAGAGTTTAGAATGACACGAATCCAACGCCCATGTTAATCTAGCTCAATTTTCTATATTATGACAACATTTGATACTGAAAGAGTTACAAAAAAACATCCAAGTAATCCAATGTATCCCAAACTGCGTGATGCCATGCATTATGCTTCATTTATAAGCCTTTACTCAAGGAGCACCAATGATCAGTTTTGAATGATCATTTTAACTGGCCGATCGATCAACTTGACATGTCCACACTAAATCATTCGTAAATTTTGATTTAAAGTTCAAAAGGACACAAATCAACGCCCACGTTAACGTAGCTCAATTTTCTATATTGTGACGCAATTTAAAACCGAAATAGCTACGAAAAAGCCTCAAAGTAATCCAACCTATCCCAAATTGTGTGATGCCACGCAATTCATATATAAGCCTTTACTTAAGGAGCACCAATGATCAATTTAAAATGGTCATTTTAAGTAGCTGATCAACTCAACATGTCTGCACTAAATCGTCTTTAACTTTTGATTTAGAGCTCAAAATGATATGAATCCAACGCCCATGTTAAGCTAGCTCAGTTTTCCATATTGTGACAACATTTAATACTAAAAAACGTACGACAAAGCCTCCAAGTAATCCAATGTATCCCAAACTGCATGATGCCATGCATTATACTTCATTTATGAGCCCCAACTCAAGGAGCACCAATGATCATTTAAATTAGCTAATCAACTTGACTTGTCCACACTAAATCATCTTTATTTTTTAATTAGAGCTCAAATGACATGACTCCAACATCCAAGTTAAGCTACCTCAATTTTCCATATTGTGACAATATTTAAAACTAAAAGAGTTACGATAAAGCATTCAACTAATCCAATGTATCCCAAAACTTAATGATGTCATGCATTATGCTTCACTTACAAGCTTTTACTCAAGGAACATGAGTGATAAGTTTAGTATGATCATTTTAACTGGCTAATCAACTTGACATGTATGCACTAAATCGTCCGTGACTTTTGATTTAGAGTTCAAAATTACAAGAATCCTACGTCCACGTTAAGCTAACTCAATTTTGCTATATCATGACAAAATTTAAGACAAAAACTATTACGACAAAGTCTCAAAATAATCCACTATATCCCAAACTGCATGATGCCATGCCTGCTGCTTCATTTATAATACATTACTTAGTGAGACCCAATGATCAATTTAGAATGATCATTTTAAATAGCTAATCGACTTGACATGTCCGCACTAAATCGTTCGTAACTTTTGATTTTGATTTCAGAATGAAATGAATCCAATGCCCACATTACGCTAGATCAATTTTCTTTATATTATGATATCATTTGAGACTTACAGAGCTACAAAAAAAGCCTCCAAGTAGTCTAATGTATCCCAAAGTGGGTGATGCCATGCATTATTCTTCATTTATAGCATTTACCAAAAGAGTACCAATGATCAGTTTAAAATAATTATTTTAACTGGTCGATCAACTTGCCAAGTCAGCACTAAATCGTACGTAACTTTTAATATAGAGTTCAAAATGATACGAATCAACCGCCCACGTTAAGCTAGCTTAATTTTCTATATTGTGACAAAATTTAAGAGCAAAATAGCTAGGACAAAGCCTCCAAGTAATCCAATCTATCACAAATTGCGGATGCCATGCATTATGCTTCATTTATGAGCCTTTAGTCAAGGAGAACCAATGATTAATTTAGAATGATCATTTTAACTAGCTAATCAACTTGACATGCCGCACTTAATCGTCTTTAAATTTTTATTTGGAGCTCAAAATGACATGTGTCCAACGTCCACGTTAATCTAGCTCAATTTTCTATATTGTGGCAAAATTTATGACCAAAATAGCTGTGACAAAGCCTCCAAATAATCCAATCTATCCCAGACGGTGTGATGAAATGCATTATGCTTCATTTATAAGCCTTTATTCAAGGAGCACCAATGAACAGTTTAGAATGATCATTTGAACTGGCTTATCAACTTGACATGTCCACACTAAATTCTATATCACTTTTGATTTAGGGTTCAAAATAACAAGAATCCAACGCCCACGTTAATCTAGCTCAATTTTCTATACCCTGACAAAATTTAAGACCAAAATAGCTACGACAAAGCGTCAAAGTAATGCAATCTATCCCAAAATGCATGATGCCATGTATGCTGCTTCGTTTATAATCCCTTACTAATGGAGACCCAATGATCAATTAAGAATGATCATTTAACTACCTGATCAACTTGACATGTCCGCACTAAATCGTCTGTAGCTTTTGATTTAGGGTTCAAAAAGACAAGAATCCAATGCCCACATTAAGCTAGCTCAATTTTCTATGTTGCGACAAAATTTAAGACTGAAATAGCTACGACAAAGCCTCTAAGTAATTCAATCTATACCAAACTACGTGATGCCATGCATTATGTTTAATTTATAAGCTTTCACTCAAAGAGCACCAATGATCTGTTTAGAATGATCATTTTAACTGGCCAGTCAACTTGACATGTCCGCAGTAATTCGTCCGTAACTTTAACTTAGAGTTCTAAATGACAGGAATCCAACGCCTACGTTAAGCAAGATGAATATTCTATATTGTGACAAAATTTAAGACCAAAATAGCTACGACAAAGCCTCCTAGTCATCCAATCTATCCCAAACTGCGTGATGTCATACATTATGTTTCATTTATAAGATTTTTCTCAAGGAGCACCAATGATCAGTTTAGATTGATCATTTTAACTGGCCGATAAACTTGATGTGTATGCACTCTATCATCCGTAACTTTTGAATTAGAGCTCAAAATGACATGAGTGCAACGCCCACGCTAAGATAGCTCAAGTTTCCATATTGTGACAAAAATTAAGACCACAATAGCTACAACAAAGCCTCAAAGTAATCCATTAGTTTAGAATGATCATTTTAACTGGCAGATCAACTTGACGCGTCCGCACTAAATCGTCCGTAACTTTTGATTTAGGGTTCTGAATGGCACGAATCCAACACCCACGTTAAGTTAGCTCAATTTTCCATTTGTGACAACATTTGTGACTGCAAGTGCTACGACAAAGCCTCCAACTAATCCAATGTATCCCAAACTGTGTGAGACCATGCTTTATGCTTCATTTATAAGCCTTTACTCAAGGAGCACCAATGATCAGTTTAGAATGATCATTTTAAGTAGCCGATCAATTGGACGTGTTCCCACTAAATCGTCTGTAACTTTTCATTTAGAGCTAAAAGTGACACGAATCTAACACCCACGTTAAGCTAGCTCAATTTTCTCTATTGTGAAAAAAATTTAAGACCGAAATAGCTACAATAAAGCCTTTAAATTATCCAATATATCCCAAACTGCGTTATGCTTCATTTATTAGGCTTTACTCAAGGAGCACCAATGATCACTTTAGAATGATCATTTTAACTTTTGATTTAGAGCTCAAAGTGACATGAGTCCAACGCCCACGTTAAGCTAGCTGAGTTTTTTGTATTGTGACAACATTTGACACTCAAAGAGTTATGAGAAAAGCATCCACGTAACCCAATATATCAAAAGCTGTGTGATTTCATGTATTATACTTCATTTATAAGTCTTTACTCAAGGAGCAGCAGTGATTAGTTTATAATGATCATTTTAACTGGCAGATCAACTTGACTCGTCCGCACTAAATCGTCCGTAACTTTTGATTTAGGGTTCTGAATGGCACGAATCCAACACCCACGTTAAGTTAGCTCAATTTTCCATTTGTGACAGCATTTGTGACTGCAAGTGCTACGACAAAGCCTCCAACTAATCCAATGTATCCCAAACTGTGTGAGACCATGCTTTATGCTTCATTTATAAGCCTTTACTCAAGGAGCACCAATGATCAGATTAGAATGATCATTTTAAGTAGCCAATCAATTGGACGTGTTCCCACTAAATCGTCTGTAACTTTTGATTTAGAGCTAAAAGTGACACGAATCTAACGCCCACGTTAAGCTAGCTCAATTTTCTCTATTGTGAAAAAAATTTAAAACCGAAATAGCTACGACAAAGCCTTTAAGTAATCCAATCTATCCCAAACTGCGTTATGCCATGCATTACGCTTCATTTATTAGCCTTTGCTCAAGGAGCACCAATGATCACTTTAGAATGATCATTTTAACTAGCTGAAAAACTTACATGTCCACACTAAATCGTGTGTAACTTTCTATTTAGATTTCAAAATGACATGAGTCCAACACCCATGTTAACCTAGCTCAATTTTCAATAGTGTGACAACATTTGAGACTAAAAGAGTTACGAAAAAGCTTTCATGTAATCCATTGTATCCCAACCCGCGTGATGCAATGCACTATGCTTCATTTATCAGCCTTTACTCAAGGACCACCAACGATCTGTTGAGAATGATCATTTTAACTTGTCGATCAGTTTGACATGTCCGCACTAAATCATGTGTAACTTTTGATTTAGAGTTCAAATTGACACGAATCCAACACCCAGTTTAAGCTAGCTCAATTTTCCATATTGTGACAACATTTGACACTTAAAGAGCTACAAAAAAGTGTCCAAGTAATATAATGTACCCCAAAATGGCATGATGCCATGCATTATGCTTCATTTATAAACCTTTGCTTAAGGAGCAGCAGTGATCAGTTTAGAATGATCATTTTAACTGGCCAACCAACTTGATATGTATGCACTGAATTATCCGTAAATTTTGATTTAGAATTCAGAATGACACGAATCCAATGCCCACGTTAAGCTACGTCAATTTTCTATATTGTAACAACATTTGGGACTTAAATCGCTACGATAAAGCGTCCAAGTAATGCAATGTATGCCAAACTACGTGATGACATGTATTATGCTTGATTTATACGTCTTTACTCAAGGATCACCAATGATCTATTTAGAATGATCATTTTCATTGGCCGATCAACTTTACATGTCAGCACTAAATCGTCCGTTACATTTGATTTAGAGTTCAAAGTGTCACGAATCTAACGTCCACTCTAAACTAGCTCAATGTTCTATACTATACCAAAAGTTACGACCAAAATAGCTATGACAAAGCCTCCAAGTAATCCATTCTCTCCGAAACAGCGTGATGCCATGCATTGTGCTTTATTTATACGCCTTAACTCAAGGAGCACTAATGATGAGTTCTAGCCCTTACTCAAGAAGAACAAATTATCAGCTTAGAATGATAAATTTAACTAGCTGATCAACTTATTTGTCCGCACTAAATTGGCTTTAACTTTTGATTTATAGCTCAAAATAACATGAGTCCAATGCCCACTCAATTTTTCATATCGTGACAACAATTGACACTGAAATAGCTACGACAAAGCCTCCAAGTAATCAAATGTATCCTAAACTGCGGCATTCCACGCATTATGCTTCATTTATAAGCCTTTACTGAAGAAGCACCAATGATCAGTTTAGAATGATCATTTGAATTGGCCGATCAACTTGACATGTCCGCACTAAATCTTCTGTAACTTTTTATTTAGATTTCAAACTGACACAAATCCAACACCCACGTTAAGCTAGATCAAGTTTAAAGATTGTGACAAAATTTAATTCCGAATTAGCCACGATAAAGCATCTAAATAATCCAATGTTTCCCAAATGGCGTGTTGTCATGCATTATGTTTCATTTATAAGCCTTTAATCAAGGAGCACCAATGATTAGTTTAGAATGATCATTTAACTTGTTGATCAACTTGACATGTGTGCAGTAAATCGTCCGTAACTTTTGAATGACATGAATCTAACGCCCATGTTAAGCTAGCTCAATTTTCTATATTGTCACAACATTTGAGACTGGAAGAGAAACGATAAAACCTCCACGCAATCCAAAGTATCCCAAACTGCATGATACTATGCATTATGCTTCATTTATTAGTGTTTACTCAAATAGCACCAATGATCTGTTTAGAATGATCATTTTAACTAACTGATCAATTTGACATTTTCGCATTAAATCATCCGTAACTTTTGATTTAAAGTTTGAAATGACACGTATCCAACGCGCATGTTAACCTAGCTAAATTTTCGATATTGTGACAACATTAGAGACTGAAAGAGTTATGAAAAAGCCTCCAAGTAATCCAATATATCCCAAACTGCCTGATGTCATGCATTATGCTTCATTTATTACCCCTGACTCATGGAGCGCCAATGATCAGTTTAGAATGATAATTTTAAATAGTTGATCAACTTACATGTCCGGACTAAATCGTCTTTAATTTTGATTTAGGGGTCAAAATGATATGAGTCAAACGCCCACGTTAACCTACCTCAATTTTCCATATTTTGACAACATTTGACTCTGAAAGAGCTTTGAAAAAGCATACAAATAATCCAATGTATCCCAAAACTGCAGGAATCCATCCATTATGCTTCATTTATAAGGCTTTACTCAAGTAGCATCAATGATCAGTTTAAAATGAACATTTTAACAGGCCTATCAACTTGACATATCTGCACTAAACTGTCCATAACTTTTGATTTAGAATTCTGTATGAAACAAATCTAACGCCCACATTAAGCTAGGTCAATTTTCTATATTATGACAAAATTTAACACTCAAATAGCCACGAGAAAGCCTCTAAGTAATCCAATGTATTCCAAACTGTGTGATGCCGTATAATATGCTTCATTTATAAATCTTTAGTCAAGGAGCACCAATGATCAGTTTAGAATGATCATTTGAACTGTCCAATAAACCTGAAATGTTCGCACTAAATCGTCTGTAACATTTTATTTAGAGTTAAAAATGACATGAATCTAACGCCCACGTTAATCTAGTTAAATTTTCAGTATTGTGACAACACTTGAGACTAAAAGAACTACAACAAAGCCTCCAAGTAATCCAATGTATCCCAAAATGCGTCATGCCATGCACTATGCTTCATTTATAAGCGTTTACTGATGTAGCACCAATGATCAGTTAAAAATGATCATTTTAACTTGCCGATCAACTTGACATGTATGCACCGAATCGTCGGTAACATTGGATTTAGAGTTCAGAATGACACATATCCAACGGCCACGTTAAGGTAGCTCAGTTATCTATTTGTGATTAAATTTAATAGAAAATAGCAAGGACACAACCTCCAAGTAATCCAATCTATTCCAAACTGAGTGATGCCATGTAAACCTTTGCTCAATGAGCACCAATTATCAGCTTAGAATGATCATTTTAGCTAGTTGATGAACTTAACATGTCTGCATTAAATCATCCGTAACATTTTATTTACAGCTCAAAATGACATGAATCAAACGCCCATGTTAATCTAGCTCAATTTTCAATTTTGTGTCAACATTTTAGACTAAAAGACCTACCAAAAAGCCTCAATGTAATCCAATGTATCTCAAACTGCGTGATGCCATGCATTATGCTTCATTTAAAAAACTTTACTCAAGGAGCAACAATGATCAGTTTGCAATGATCATTTTAACTGCACTGTCAACTTTTAATATCCGCACCAAATCATCTGTTACTTTTGATTTAGAATTCAGAATGATAGGAATCCAACGTCCATGTTAAGCTAGCTCAATTTTCTATATTAAATTTAAGACCAAAATACCTACGAAAAAGAATCCAAGTAATCCAATGTATCCCAAACTGCGTGATGCCATGCATTATGCCTCAATTGTAACCTTTGTGCAATGAGAACCAATGATCAGTTTAAAATGATCATTTTAACTAGCTGATCAAATTGACATGTCCCCACTAAATCATCTTTAACATTTGATTTAGATCTCAAAATGACATGAATCCAATGGCCATGTTAATCTAGCTCAATTTTCAATATTGTGACAAGATTTGAGACTAAAAGAGCTAGGACAAAGCCTCCAAGTAATCTAATGAATGCCAAACTGAGTGATTCCATGCATTATGCTTCATTTATCTGCATTTATTCAAGGAGAACCAATGATCAGTTTACAATGATCCTTTTAACTGCCCGATTAACATGACATGTTCGCACTAAATTGATCTTAACTTTTTGATTTAGAGTTCACAATGTTATGAATCCAATGCCCACGTTAAGCTAGCTCAGTTTTCTATATTGTGATTAAATTTAAGACTGAAATAGCCAGGGCAAAGCGTCCAAGTAACCCAACCTATCTCAAATTGCGTGATGCCATGCATTATGCTTTATTTGTAAACCTTTGCTAAATGAACACCAATGGTCAATTTAGAATGATAATTTTAACTAGATGATCAGCTTGACATATCCACGCTAAATCATCTGTAACATTTGATTTGGAGCTCAAAATGACATGAATCGAACACCCACTTTAATCTAGCTCAATTTTCGATATTTGTGATACCATTTGAGACTGAAAGAGGTACGAGAAATCCGCCAACTAATAAAATATATCCCAAACTGCGTGATGCCATGAATTATACCTTATTTATAACCGTTTACTCAAGGAGCACCAATGATCAGTAAACAATGATCGGTAAAGAATTATCGGTTTAACTGGCCAATAAACTTGACATGTCTGCACTAAACCATTCGAAACTTTTGATTTAGAGTTTAGAATGACACGAATCCAACGCACGCATTAAGCTAGCTCAATTTTCTATGTTTTAATCAAATTTGATACCGAAAGAGCTGCCATAAAGCTTCCAAGTAATCCAATCTATCCCAAACTGCTGGATGTCATGCATTATACTTCATTTGTAAATATTTGTTCAATGAGCACCAATGATCAGTTTAGAATGATCATTTTAACTAGCTGATGAACTTGACATGTCTGCACTAAATTGTCTGTAACATTTGATTTAGAGTTTAGAATGGCATAAATCCAACGCCGACGTTAATCTAGCTCAATTTTTTATATTGTGAACAAAATTTTAAACCGAAATAGCTACGACAAAGCCTCGAAGTAATCCAATGTATCCCAAACTGCATGATGTAATGCATTATGCTTCATTTGTAAACCTTTGCTAAATGAGCACCAATGATCACTTTAGAATGATCATTTTAACTAAATGATCAACTTGACATGTCTGCACTTAATCATCCAAAACATGATTTAGAGATCAAAATGACACGCATCCAACACCCACGTTAATCTAGCTCAATATCCTATATTGTGACAACATTTGAGGCAGAAAGAGCTATGACAAAGCCTCCAAGTAATCCAATGTATCCCAGATAGCGTGATGCCATGCATTATGCTTCATTTATAAGCGTTTACTCAGTGAGCACCAATGATCAGTTTAGAATGTTCATTTTATTTGGCATATCAGCTTGACATGTCAGTATTAAATGGTCCATAACTTTTGATTTAGAGTTCAAAATGACACGAATCCAACGCCCACGTTAAGCTAGCTTAGTTTTCTATATTGTGATTAAAGTTAAGACAGAAATAGCAAGGACAAACGTCCAAGTAATCCAATCTATCCTAAACTGCATGATTCAATGCATTTTGCTTCATTTGTAAAACTTTGCTCAATGAGCAACAATGATCAGTTTGGAATGATCATTTTAACTAGCTGATCAACTTGACATATCTCACTAAATCGTCCGTAACATTTGATTTAGATCTCAAAATGACATTACGTGAACGCCCACATTAATTTATCTCAATTTTCAATATTGTGACAACATTTGAAAGAGCTACGACAAATCCTCCAACTAATCCTAGTGAAGCATGTTTTAGACCCTTTGAACTCCGGTTTTGAAATGGGTGAGTCTAACAACTTTAGATTCGTTTTGAAACGTTTTAAATTGGTATTACAGGTTCTATTAGGTCTTAAGAACAAGTTTCATTTAGGTTTTAATCTCTAAAATATTCAAAGAAAAGTTGATAAACTCGGATTAACAAAAACAGTTTCTTAGAACCTCAACGGTGCCAATTGGGTATTTCACAAGTCTTGTCCTTTAGAAATCGGTTCTAAACTATTTTCAAGTTAATTTCCAGGTTCTTCAAAGATCTAAGATCAAGTTTAAGCAAGAAATAAACCCAATTTTTTTTAAACAAATCGCAAAAAGAAGGCGAAAGGTTACAAAACGTTTTTGCAAGAATACGAAAGGGTGCAAATGGATTTGTAGAGATAGAACCTGGTTTAGAGTGGGATCTGATACCACTGGATGTGAGCATGGCCAGCAAAGAACCACAACCTAAGGAGCAACTTCAACCATAGGAGGAAGAAGCCACTAAAGATGCTAAGAAGCAGCTAGAACCTGCGGATATTGGAGATGAAAGCCTACAAATCTTCAATGGCCCCATTACCAGATCCAAGCAAGCCAAACTTAAGACAACACTACAGCACCTTCTCAACACCATTCAGGCCAGTTTAGTGTGTGCTAATCCAACAACATTGAATGTGATTCAAGCCACCTAAACCTCACCAAGAGAGGTGCCTTGGATTGTACTCTTCTTCCCTATTCTTAGTTTTGTCCCAATGGTTTTTCTAAGATAGGTTTTTGATGAGGCAAGCCCAAGGTACTTTACAACAGCCTCTTGGTGAATCAAGGCCCATTATATCTCATCTTCCACGAAATAAGAGAGGACGAATCAAGTAAAAACATTATTTACTTCTTAGTCTTTGTCTTAGTTGTCTTTGTAATTCCCTAAGTATTTACTTTAATGCTTTAGTAGAATTTTAGGAGTCATTTTCAATTTTTAGACTACTATAAATACTCTCTTGTATCCTTCTTTCTGAATCATCAAACATTTTAATATCAAATCTCCTTCTTCAACTCGTTTGATCATACTCCTGAATAAGGAATTTTAGAACACTTTCTCATTCCTCTCAAGAGCCGAATGTCTAAGGGATCATCATCACCCTTGGAAGTTTCATTTCGATTCACCCCTTGCACAAAGTGTCTGGCCTTTATCATTCAAACATAGCAAGCAGATAGTCAAAGGATTTTCCACCATCCTTGAGAAGTATCATCCATTTCCCCTTGTTCTCAGATCCATCCACTTAAGAGCTCACACATCTGCAAGTTACACCATCGTTTCACCCATTCCACAACTTTAATCCATTCATCAACTCTTCCACAACCATTTGTAGTTGATCAGGGGTTTGATCCTCAACAGGATCACATCAAACACCCACCTTAAGCTAACTCAGTTTTCTATATTGTGAATAAAGTTAAGATAGAAATAGCAAGGACAAAGCCTCCAAGTAATCCAATCTATCCCAAAATATGTGATGCCATGCATATTCTTCACTTGAAAACCTTTGCTCAATGAGAACCAATGATCTGTTTAGAATGATCATTTTAACAAGCTAATCAACTTGTCATATCCGCACTAAATCGTTCATAACATTTGATTTAGAGCTCAAAATGACATGAATAGATCGCTCATGTTAATCTAGCTCAATTTTCAATATTGCGACAACATTTAAGACCGAAATAGCTACAACAAAGCCTCTAAATAATCCAATATGTCCCAAACTGCGTGATACCATGCATTATGGTTCATTTATAAGCGTTTAATCAAGGAGCACCAATGATCATTTTAAAATGATAATTTTAACTGGCCGATCAACTTGACATGTTCGCACTAAATCGTCCATAACTTTAGCTTTAGACTTCAGAAATACACGAATCCAACGGCCAAGTTAAGCTAGCTCAGTATTCTATATTTATGACCGAAACAGCAACAACAAAGCCCCCAAGTAATCCAACATACCCCAAACTGCGTGATGCATTCATTATGCTTCATTTGTAAACCTTTGCTCAATGAGCACCAATGATCAGATTAGAATGACCATTTTAACTAGCTGATCAACTTGACATGTGTGCACTAAATCGTCTTTAACATTTGAGTTAGAGCTCAAAATGACATGAATCCAATGTCCACGTTAATCTAGCTCAATTTTCGATATTGTGACAGCATTGGAGACTGAAAGAGCTATGACAAAGCCTCCAAGTAATCCAATGTACCCCAAATTGCTTGATGCCATGCATTATGCTTCATTTATAAGATTTTACCCAAGGAGCACCAATGATCAGTTTAGAATGATCATTTTAACTGGCAGATCAACCTTGTATGTCCGCACTAAATTGTCTGTAACTTTTTCTTTAGAGTTCAGAATGACAAGAATCCAACGCCCACTTTAATCTAACTCAATATTTTATATTGTGACGTAATTTAAGATCGAAACAGTTACGAAAAACTCTCCAAGTAATCCATTCTATCAGAAACTGCATGATGCCATGCATTATGTTTCATTTGTAAACCTTTTCTCAATGAGCACCAATGATGAGTTTAGTTGGTCGTTTTAACTAGTTGATCAACTTGACAAGTCCGCACTATATCCTCCTTAACATTTGATTTAGAGCATAAAATGACATGTATCTAACGCCCATGGTAATCTACCTCAATTTTCAATACTGTGACAACATTTGAGACTGAAAGAGCTACGACAAAGCCTCCAAGTGATCCGATCTATCACAAACTGCGTGATGCCATGCATTATGCTTCATTTATAAGCTTTTACTCCAGGAGCACCAATGATAAGTTTAGAATTATCATTTTAACTAGCTGATCAACTTGATATGTCCGCACTAAATCGTCTTTAATATTTGATTAAGAGCTCAAAATGACAGAATCCAACGCCACGTTAATCTAGCTCAATTTTTAGTATTGGCATAACATTTAAGACTTAAAGAGGTACGACAAATCCTCCATGTAATCCAATTTTTCTCAAACAGCGTGATGCAATGCATTATGCTTCATTTATAAGCCTTTACACAAGGAGCACCAATGATCAGCTTAGAATTATAAGTTTAACTGGCCGATCAACTTGACATGTCTACAATTAAATCGTTCCAAACTATTGATTTAGCAAAATGACACGAATTCAATGCCCACGTTAAGCTAGCTCAATTCTCTATATTGTCATTAAAATTAGAACCGAATTAGCTACGACAAAGCCCCCAAGTAATCCAATCTATCCCATACTTCGTGATGCCATGCATTATGCTTCATTTATAAGCGTTTACTCAAGCGGCACCAATGATCAGTTTGGAATGATCATTTTAACTACCTAATCAACAGGACAAGTCCACACTAAATCGTCTTTGACATTTGATTTAGAGCTCAAAATGACACGAATCCAATATATCCCAAACAGCGTGATGTCATGCATTATGTTTCATTTGTAAACCTTTGCTCAATGAGCACCAGTGATCAGTTTAGAATGATCATTATAACTAGATGATCAACTTGACATGTTCGCACTAAATCATTTTAAACATTTGATTTAGAGCTCAAAATGACATGAATCCAACAACCTTGTTAATCTAGCTAATTTTCAATATTGTGACAACATTTAAGACTCAAAGAGCTACGACAAAGCCTCCAAATAACCCAACGAATCCCAAACTGTGTCATGCCATGCATTATGCTTCATTTATAAGCCTTTACTCAAGAAGCACCAATGATCAGTTTAGAATTATCATTTTAACTGGCCGATCCACTTGACATGTCCGCCCTAAATAGTCTGAAACTTTTGATTTAGAGTTCTGAATGACACGAATCAAACGCCCACGTTAAGGTAGATCAATTTTCTATATTCTAATTAAATTTTTTATCGAAATAGCTACAACGAAATCTCCAAGTAATCCAATCTATCCCAAACTGCGTGATGCCATGCATTGTGCTTCATTTGTAAACCTTTGCTCAATGAGAACCAATGATCAGTTTAGATTGGTCATTTTAACTAGGTGATTAACTTGACATGTCGGCAATAAATCGTATTTAACATTTGATTTAGAGCTCAAAATGACATGAATCCAACGGCCAAGTTAATCTAGCACAATTTTTTATATTGTGACAACATTTGTGACTGAAAGAGTTACGACAAAGACTCCAAGTAATCCAATGTATCCCAAACTGCATGATGCCTTCCATTATGCTTCATTTATAATACTTTACTCAAGGAGCACCAGTGATCAGTTTAGAATGATCATTTTAACTGGCCGATCAACTTGACATGTCCGCATTAAATTTTCAGTAACTTTTAATTTAGAGTTTAGAATGACATGAATACAACGCCCACATTAAGTTAGCTAGATTTTCTATATCGTGATTAAATTTTAGACAGAAATAGCTATGACAAAGCCTCCAAGTAATATAATCTATCCCAAACAGCTGGATGCCATGCATTACGCTTCATTTGTAAATCTATGCTCAATAAGCACCAATGATCAGTTTAGAATGAGCATTTTAACTAGCTTATCAACTTGACATGTTCGCATTAAATCACCTTTAGAGCTCAAAATGACATGAATCCAACACCGACGTTAATCTAGCTCAATTTTCAATATTGTGACAACATGTTAGACTGAAGAGCTCCAACAAAACTTTCAAGTAATCCAATCTATCCCAAATTGCGTGATCCCATGTATTATGATTCCTTTGTAAAACTTTTCACAATGAGCACCAATGATTAGTTTAGAATGATCATTTTAAGTAGTTCATCAACCTGACATATCCGGACTATATCGTGTTTAATATTTGATTTAGAGCTCAAAATAACACAAATCCAACACCCACGTTAAGCTAGCTCAATTTTCTATATTGTGATTAAATTTAATACCAAAATCGCTACGACAAAGCCTCCAAGTAATCCAATGTATCCCAAAACTGTGTGATGCCATGCATTATGCTTCATTTATAAGCCTTTACTCGAGGAGCACCAATGATCATTTTAGAGTTATCATTTTAAATGTCCAATCAACTTGAACTATCGGCATAAATGGTCAAAAACTTTTGATTTAGAGTTTAGAATGACACGAATCCAACGACCACGTTAAACTAGCTTAACATTATACCTTGTGACAACATTTGAGACTGAAAGATCTACGACAAAGCCTTCAAGTGATCCGATCTATCCCAAACTGCGTGATGCCATGCATTATGCTTCATTTGAAAACCCTTTCTCAGTGAACACCAATGATCAGTTTAGAAAGATCATTTTAACTAGCTGATGAACTTGACATTTCCGGACTAAATCGTCTTTAGTATTTGATTTAGAGCTCAAAACAACATGAATCCAATGCCCACGTTAAACTAGTTTAATTTTCAATATTGTGAGAACATTTTAGACTATTAGAGCTACGAAAAAGCCTCCAAGTAATCAAATGTATCCAAAACTGTGTGTTGCCATGCATTATGCTTCATTTATAAGCTTTTACTCCAGGAGCACCAATGATCAGTTTAGAATTATCATTTTAACTTGCTGATCAACCTGACATATCCGCACTACATCATCTGAAACTTTTGATTTAGAGTTAGAATGACACAAATTCAACGTCCACGTTAAACTCACTAAATTTTCTGTATTGTCATTAAATTTAAAACCGAGATAGCTACGAAAAAACCTCCAAGAAATCCAATCTATCCCAAACTGCTGGATGCCGTGCATTATGGTTCAATTGTAAACCTTTGCTCGATGAGCACCAATGATCAGTTTAGAATAATCACTTTAACTAGCTGACCAACATGACATGTCCGGACTAAATCGTCTTTAAAATTTGAGTTAGAGCTCAAAATGACATGAATGCAACAGCCACGTTAATATAGCTCAACTTTCAATATTGTGACAACATTTGACACTGAAAGAGCTACGACAAAGTCACCAAGTAATCCAATGTATGCCAAACTGTGTCATGGCATGCATTATGCTTCATTTATTAGCCTTTACTCAAGAAGCAACAATGATCAGATTAGAATGATAATTTTAACTTGCCGATCAACTTGACTTAGCCACACTAAATCGTATTTAACATTTGGTTTATAGCTCAAAATGACATGAATCCAACGGCAACGTTAATCTATCTCAATTTTTTATATTTTGACAACATTTGAGACTGAAAGACCTCCGACAAGGCCTCCAAGTAATGCAATGCATCCCATACTACGTGCTGCCATGCATTATTCTTCATTTGTAATCATTTACTCAAAGAGCACCAATGATCAGTTTGGAATGATTATTTTAACTAGCTGATAAACTTGACATGTTAGCATTAAATCGTCTGAAACTATTGATTTATGGTTCCGAATGACACGAACCCAACACCCACGTTAAGCTAGCTCAATTTTCTATATTGTGATTAAATTTAAGACCAAAATAGCTACGAAAAAGCTCCCAAGTAATCCAATCTATCCCAAACTGCTGGATTCCATGCATTATGCTTCATTTGTAAACTTCTGCTCAATGAGCACCAATGATCAGTATAGAATGGGTATTTTAACTAGCTGATCGACTTGGCTTGTCCACATTAAATCGTCTTTAACATTTGATTTAGAGCTCAAAAGGACATGAATCCAACGACAACGTTAATCTATCTCAATTTTCTATATTGTGACAACATTTGATACTTAAAGAGCTACGACAAGGCCTCCAAGTAATCAAATGTATACCATACTACGTGATGCCATTTATAAGCCTTTACTCAAGGAGCACCAATGATCAGTTTAGAATGATCATTTTAACTAGCTGATCAACTTGACATGTCCCCATTCAATCATCCAGAACCTCTGATTTATAGTTCAGAATAACACGAATCCAACTCCCACGTTAAGCTATCTCAATTTTCTATATTGTGATTTAATTTAAGTTCCTAATAGCTACAAAAAGCCTCCAGGTAATCCAATCTATCCAAACTGTTGGATGACATGCATTATGCTTCATTTGTAAACCTTTGCTCAACGAGCACCAATGATCAGTTTAGAATGATCATTTTTAACTTACTGATGAAGTTAACATGTCTGGACTAAATAGTTTTTAATATTTGATTTAGAGCTCAAAATGGAATGAATCTAATGCCCACTTTAATCTAGCTTAATTTCCAACACTGTGACAACATTTAAGAATACTCTAAAAAAGATAGGACAAAGCCTCCAAGTAATCCAATGTATCCCAAACTTCGTGATGCCATACATTATGCTTCATTTACAAGCCTTTAATCAAGGACCACCAATCATCAGTTTAGAATTATCATTTTAACTGGCTGATCAACTTGACATATCCGCCATAAATAGTCCAAAACTTTTGATTTAAAGTTCAGAATGACACGAATCCAACGCCCACGTTAAGCTAGCTCAATTTTCTATATTTCAATAAAATTTAAGACCAAATTAGCTATGGGAAACCCTCAAAGTATTCCAATCTATCCCAAACTACGTGATGCCATGCATTATGCACCATTGATCAGTTTAGAATAATCATTTTAATTAGCTTATCTACTTATCATGTCCCCACTAAATCGTGTTTGACATTTGATTTAGAGTTCAAAACCAAATGAATCCAACGCCCACATTATTCTAGCTCAATTTTCAATATTATGACAACATTTGATACTCAAAGAGCTATGAAAAAGCTTCCAAGTAATCCAATCTATCCCAAACTGTGTGATGCCATGTATAATGCTTCATTTGTAAACCTTTTCTAAGTGAGCACCAATGATAAGTTTAGAATGATCAGTTTAAGTTTACCTAGATGATCAACATGACATGTCCGCACTAAATTGTCTTTAACATTTGATTTCAAGTTGAAAATGACATGAGTCCAATGCCCACGTTAATCTAGCTAAACTTTCAATATTGTGATAACATTTGAGATTGAAAGAGCTACGACAAAGCCTCCAAGTAATCCAATCTATTCCAAACTCTGTGATGTCATGCATTATGCTTCATTTGTAAACCTTTTCCCAGTGAGCACCAATTATCAATTTAGAAAGATCATTTCAACTAGCTGATCAATTCGACATGTCTGGATTGAATTGTCTTTAATATTTGATTTAGAGCTCAAAATAACAAGAATCCATTGCCCACGTTAATTTAGTTCAATTTTCAATATTATGACAACATTTGGGATTGAAAGAGCTACGACAATGCCACCAAGTAACCCAATGTATCCAAAACTACGTGATGCCAGGCATTATGCTTCATTTATAAGCTTTACTCAAGGAGCACCAATGATCTGTTTAGAATTATCATTTTAACTAGCCGATCAACTTGACATGTCCAGACTAAATCGTCTTAAACTTTGATTTGGAGTTTAGAATGACACGAATCCAATACCCACGTTAATCTAGCTCAATTTTATATATTGTGATTAAAATGAACACCGACATAGCTACAACAAAGCCTCCAAGTAATCCAATCAATCCCAAAATGCTGGATGCCATGCTTTATGCTTCATTTGTAAACCTTTGCTCAATGAGCACCAATGATCAGTTTAGAAATATCATTTTAAATAGCTTATCAACATAACATGTCTGGAATAAATCATCTTTAACATTTGAGTTAGAGCTCAAAATGACATCAACCCAATGCCCACATTAATCTAGCTCAATTTTCAATAGTGTGACAACATTTGAGACTGAAAGAGCTACATCAATGCCTCCAAGTAATCCAATGTATCCCGAAATGCGTGATGGCATCCATTTTGTTTCATTTAAAAGCCTTAACTCAAGGAGCACCAATGATAAGTTTAGAATGATCATTTTAACTTGCCGATCAACTTGACATGTCCGCACTAAATTGTCCGTAACTTTTGATAGAGTTTAGATTGACACGAATCCAACGCCCACGTTAAGCTATCTCAATATTCTATATTGTGAAAAAATTGAAGACCAAAATAACTACGACAAAGCCTCCACGTAATCCAATCTATTCCATGCCATGCATTATGCTTCAATTGTAAACTTTTGCTCAATGAGCACCAATGATCAGTGTAGAATGATCATTTTAACTAGCTGATCAACATGACATGTCCGCACTAAATCATCTTTGACATTGGATGTAGAGCTCAAAATGACATGAATCCAAAGCACACGTTAATCTAACTCAATTTTTAATATCTAGCTCAATTTTTAATATTGGAACAACATTTGATACTGAAAGAGCTACGAGAAAGTCTCCAAATAATCCAATGTATCTGAAACTGCGTGATGCCATGCATTATGCTTCATTTGAAAGCCTTTACTGAAGGATCACCAATAATTTGTTTAGAATGATCATTTTAACTGGCCAATCAACTTGACATGTCCGCACTAAGTCGTCATTAACTTTTGATTTATAGTTTAGAATGACACGAATCCAACACCTACGTTAAGCTAGCAAAATTTTCTATATTCTGACAAAATTTAAGACCAAAAGAGCTACGAAAAATCCTAGAAAAAATCCAATCTGACCCAAACCGCATGATATCATGCATTGTGCTTCATTTGTAAACTTTTGCTCAATGAGCACCAATAATTAGTTTACACTGATCATTTTAACTAGTTGATCAACTTGACATGTCTGCACTAAATTGTCTTTAACATTTTATTTACATCTCAAAATGACATGAATCCAATGACCACTTTAATCTAGCTCAGTTTTAAATAATGTGACAACATTTGATTTACTCACAGAGTACCAATGATAAGTTTATAATGATCATTTTAAATGTCCGATCAACTTGACATGTCCACACTAAATCGTCCATAACTTTTGATTTAGAGTTCAAAGTGACACGAATCCAGAGCCCACATTAATCTAGCTCAATTTTCAATATTGTGAACACATTTGAAATTAAAAGATCTACGACAAAGCCTCCATTTTATCCAATGAATCCCAAGTTGCGTGTTGCCATGCATTATACTTCATTTATTAGCCTTTACTTAAGGAGCACCAATGATCAGTTTAGAATGATCATTTTAACTAGCCGATCAACTTGACATGTCCGCACTAATTTGTCCATATTTTTTTATTTATTGTTTAGAATGACACGAATCGAACACCCACGTTATGCTAGCTCAATATTCTATATTGTGAAAAAGTTTAAGACCGAAATAGCTATGAAAAAACCTCCAAGTAACCAATCTATCCCAAACTACGTGATACCATGCATTATGCTTCACTTGTAAACCTTTGCTCAATGAACACCAATGATCAATTTAGAATGATCAATTTAACTAGCCGATAAACTTGACATGTCTGCACTAGATCTTCCGTAAGTTTTGATTTAGAGTTCAGAACAACATGTTAATCTAGCTCAATTTTCTAAATTGTAACAATATTTAAGACCAAGATAGCTACGAAAAAGCCTCCACGTAATCCAGTCGATCCCAAACTGCATGATGCCATGCATTATGCTTCATTTGTAAACCTTTGCTCAATGAACAACAATGATCAATTTAAAATGATCATTTTAACTAACTGATCAACTCTACATGTCCGTACCAAATCGTATTTAACATTGGATTTATAGCTAAAACTGACATGAATCCAATGGTCACGTTAATCTAAATTAATTTTCAATATTATGACAACCTTTGATACCAAAATAGCTACGACAAAGCCCTAAGAAATCCAATCTATACCAAACTGCTGGATGCCATGCATTATGCTTCATTTGTAAACCTTTTCTCAATGAGGCCCAATGATCAGTTTAGAATGATAATTTTAACCTGCCGATCAACTTGATATGTCAGCAGTAAATCGTGTGTAACTTTTGATTTATTGATCAGAATGACAAGAATCCAATGCTCATGTTAAGCTAGCTCAAGATTCGATATTGTGACAAAATTTAAGACTGAAATAGCTACGACAAAACCTAGAAAAAATCCAATCTATCCCGAAACTGCATGATGTCATGCATTATGCTTCATTTGTAGACCTTTTGTCAATGAGAACCAATGAGTAGTTTAAAATGATCATTTTCACTAGCTGATCAACTTGACATATCTGCCCTAACTCGTCTTTAACATTTGATTTACAGCTCAAAATGACATGAATCCAACGACCACTTTAATCTAGCTCAATGTTAAATATTGTGACAACCTTTGAGACCGAAAGAGCTACGAAAAAACCTCTAAGTAACCCAATGTATCCCAAACTGCGTGATGCTATGCATTATGCTTCATTTATAAAGCTTTACTCAAGGAGCACCAATGATCATGGTATGATCATTTTAACTGGCTGATGAACTTGACATGTCCACACTAAATTGTCCCTAACTTTTGATTGTGAAATCGCAATGGCAAAGCCTCCAAGTAATCCAATATATCCCAAACTGCGTGATGTCATTTATTATGCTTCATTTGTAAACATTTCATCAATAAATACCAATGATTGGTTTAGAATTATCAATTTAACAAGTCGATGAACTTGACATGTCCGCACTAAATTACCATAACTTTTGATTTAGAGTTCAGAGTGACACAAATCCAATGCCCACGTTAATCTAGCTCAATTTTCAATATTGTGTCAACATTTGAGACTGAAAGAGCTATAACAAAGTCGCCATGTTATCCAATGTATCCCAAATTGCGTGATGCCATGCATTGTGCATCATTTATAAGCCTTTACTCAAGGAGCACCAATGATCAGTTTAGAATGATCATTTGAAGTGGCGGATCAACTTGATATGTCCGCACTAAATCGTCTGTAACTTTTTATTTATTTTTCAAAATGACACGAATCCAACAGCCACGTTAAGCTAGCTCAATATTCTGTAATGTGACAAAAATTAAGACCGAAATAGCAACGAGAAAGCCTCCATGTAATCCAATCTATTTCAAACTGCGCGATGCCATGCATTATGCTTCATTTGTAAACCTTTTCTCAATGAATACCAACGATCAATTTAGAATGATCATTTTAACTAGATGATCAACTCTAGTCCACACCAAATTGTCTTTAACATCTGATTTATAGATCAAAATGACATGAATCCAACGGCCACGTTAATCTAGCTCAATTTTCAATATTACGACAATATTTGAGACCAAAGTAATTACGACAAAGCCTCTAATAAATCTAATCTATCCCAAACTGCTGGATGCCATGCATTATGCTTCATTTGTTAACCTTTGCTCAATGAGCACCAATGATCAGTTCAGACTGATCATTTTAACTGGGCGATGAACTTGACATGTCTGGACTAGATCATCCGTAATTTTTGATTTAGAGTTTAGAGTGACACGAATCCAACGCTCACGTTAAGCTAGCTCAATTTTCTATATTTTCATTAATTTTAAAACCGAAATAGCTACGACAAATCCTCCAAGAAATTCAATGTATCCCAAACTGCTGGATCCCTTGCATTATTCTTCATTTGTAAACCTTTGCTCAATGAGCAATGATCAATTTAGAATGATCAATTTAACTAGCCGATAAACTTGACATGTCAGCACTAAATCGTTCGTAAGTTTTATTTAGATTTGAGAATGACATGAATCCAATGCCAAAGTTAAGTTAGCACAATTTTCTATATTTTGACAAAATATAAAACCGAAATAGCTACCCCAAAGCCTTCACGTATTCTAATCTATCCCAAACTGATGGATGCCATGCATTATGTTTCATTTGTAAACCTTTGCTCAATGTGCACCAATGATTACTATAGAATGATCATTTTAATTGGCCTATCAACTTGACATGTGCGCACTAAATCGTTAGTAGCTTTTGATTTACAGTTCATAATGACATGAATCCAACACACACGTTAAACTAGGTCAATTTACTATATTGTGATTAAATTTATGAATAAAATAGCTACAAAAAACCTACAAGTAATCAAATCCATCCCAAACTGCGTGATGCAATGCATTATGCTTCATTTGAAAACCATTTCGCAATGAGCATCAATAATCAGTTTAGAATGATCATTTTAACTAGCTGAACAACCTAACATGTCCGAACTAAATCTTCTTTAACATTTGGTTTAGAGCTCAAAATGACATGAATCCAACGCCTATCTTAATCTAGTCAATTTTCAATATTGTGATTAAATTTCACGCTGAAGAGCCTGAAACAAGCATCTAAGTAATTCAATGTATCACAAACTGCGTGTTGCCATGCATTTTGCTTCATTTATAAGCCTATACTCAAGGAGCACCAATGATGAGTTTAGAATTATCATTTTAACTGGCAGATCAACTTGACATGTCTGCACTAAATCGTCTGTAACTATTGATTTAGAGTTCAAAATGACACAAATACAATGGTAAACTAGCTCAGTTTTCAATATTTTAATTAAATTTAAGAACGAAATAGCTACGAAAAACCTCCAAGTAATCTAATCTATCCTAAATTGCGTGATGCCATGCATTATACTTCATTTGTAAACCTTTGCTCAATAAGCACCAATGATCTATTTAGAATGACCAATTTAACTAGTTGTTCAACTTGACATGTCCGCACTAAATCATCTTTAACATTTGATTTTGAGCTCAAAATGACATGAATCCAATGCCCATGTTAATCTAGCTCAATTTTTAATATTGTTACGTCATTTGAAACTGAAAGGGCAACGACAAAGCCTCCAACTAATAAAATATATCCCAAACTGTGTGGTGACATGCATTATGCTTCATTTATAAGCCTTTACTCAAGAAACACCAATGATCCATTAATAATAATAATTTTAACTGGCCAATGAACTTGACATGTCCACACTAAGTCGTCTGTAACTTTTGATTTAAAGTTCAGAATGACACAAACCCAACGCCCATGTTAAGCTAACTCAATATTCTAGATTGTGAGAAAATTGAATACAGAAAGAGCTACGACAAAGAGTCCAAGTAATCCCATCTATCCCGAACTGCATGATATCATCCATTATGTTTTATTTGTAAACCTTTGCTCAATGATCAGCAATGATCAGTTTAGAATGATCAGTTTAACTAGCTGATCAACTTGACATGTTCGCACTAAATCGTCTTTAACATTTGGTTTAGAGGTGAAAATGACATGAATCCAAGGCCCATGTTAATCTAGCTCTATGTTCAATATTGTGACCACATTTGAGATTGAAGGAGTTACGAACCAAGTAATCCAATGTATCCAAAACTGCGTGATACCATGCATTACGCTCCATTAATAAGCCTTTATTCAAGGAGAACCAATGATCAATTTAGAATTATCATTTTAACTGGCCGATCAACTTGACATGACCACACTAAATATCACGTAACTATTGATTTAGAGTTCAAATTGACACGAATCCAGTTTTTTGTATTGTGGTTAAATTTAAGAACGAAATAGCTACGCCAAAACCTCCAAGTAATCCAATCTATCCTATACCGTGTGATGCCATGAATTATGCTTTGTTTGTAAACCTTTGCTTAATGAGCACAAATGATCCATTTAGAATGATCATTTTAACTAGCTGATCAACTTGACATGTCCACACTAAATCATTGTTAACATTTGATTTAGAGCTCAAAATGACATGAATCCAACACCCATGTTAATCAAGCTCAATTTTCAATATTGTTACATCAGTTGAGACTAAAAGAGCTACGACAAAACCTCTAAGTAGTCCAATGTATCCCAAACTGTTTGATACCATGTGTTATGCTTCATTTGTAAGCCTTTACTCATGGAACACCAATGATCAGTTTTGAATGATCATTTTAAGTGGCTGATTAACTTGACATGTATGCACTAAATCGTCCGTAACTTTTGATTTAGAGTTCAGAATGACACGAGTCCAACTCGCACATTAAGCTAGCTCAATATTCTATGTTGTGACAAAATTAAAGACCAAAATAGATACGACAAAGCATCCAAATAATCCAATCTATACCAAACTGCGTGATGCCATGCGTAATGCTTCATTTGTAAACCTTTGCTCAATAAGTAGCAATGATCAGTTTAGAATGATCATTTTAACTAGGTAATCAACTTGATATGTCTACACAAAATTGTCATTAATATTTGGTTTAGAGGTCAAAATGACATGAATCCAACACCAAAGTTAATCTAGCTCAATTTTCATTATTGTGATAACATTTGAGATTGAAAGAGCTACAAAAAAGCCTTCAAGTAATCCAATGTATCCGAAATTGCATGATGCCATGCATTACGCTTCATTTATAAGCTCTTACTCAAGGGGCACCAATTATCAGTTTAGAATTATCATTTTAACTAGCTTATCAACTTGACATGTCTGCACTAAATTTTCTATAACATTTGATTTAGGGTTCAAATTGACAAGTCCAACGCCCATGTTAATCTAGCTCAATTTTCAATATTGTGAGAACATTTGATAGTAAAAGAGTTACGACAAAGCCTATAATTAGTACAATGTTTCCCAAACTGTGTGATGCCATGCATCATGCTTCATTTATAAGCCTTTACTCAACCAGAACCAATGATCAGTTTAAAATGATCATTTTAACTTGTCGATGAGCTTGACATGTCCAGAATAAATTTTCCGTGACTTTTGATTTGGAGTTCAGAATGACACCAATTCGATGCCCACATTAAGCTAGCTCAATATTCTATATTGTGACAAAATTTAAAATCGAAATATCTATGATAAGGTTTCCAAATAATCTAATCTATCCCAAACTGTGTCATGCCATGCATTATGCTTCATTTGTAAACCTTTGCTCGATAAGGAGCAACGATCAATTTAGAATGACCATTATAACTAGATGATTAACTTGACATGTGCGAATCAATCGTCTTAAACATTTGATTTTGAGCTAAATATGACAAGAATCTAACACCCACGTTAATCTAGCTCAATGTTCAATATTGTGACAACATTTGAGAGTGAAAGAGCTACGACAATGCCTCCAAGTAATCCCATGAATCCCTAACTGCGTAATACCATGCATTATGCTTTTACTCAAGGAACACCAACGATCAGTTTAGAATTATAACTTTTTAACTGGCCGATAGACTGGACATCTCCACACTAGATCAACTTTTGATTTAGAGTTCATAATGACGTGAATCCAACGCCCACGTTAACCTAGCTCAGGTTTCTATATTGTGATTAACTTTAAGAACGAAATAGCTACGACAAAACCTTCAAGTAATCCAATCTATCTCACACTGCGTAATGCCATGCATTATGCTTCATTTGTAAACCTTTGCTCAATGAGCACCCATGATCAATTTAGAATGATCATTTTAACTACATCATCAACTTGACATGTCCGCACTAAATCATTTTTAGCATTTGATTTAGAGCTCAAATTGACATGAATCCAACTGCCATGCTAATCTAGCTCAATTTTCAATATTGTTACAACATTTGAAACAGCAAAGAGCTACGACAAAGCCTACAAGTAATCCAATGTATCCCAAAATTTGTGATGCCCTGACTTATGCTTCATTTACAAGCATTTACTCAAGGAACACCAATTATTAGTTTATAATGATCATTTTAAATGGTCGATGAACTTGACATGTCCGCACTAAATTGTTCGTAACTTCTGATTTACAACTCAGAATGACACGAACCAAATGCCCATGTTATGCTAGCTCAATATTCTACATTGTGAAAAAATTAAATACAGAAATAGCTACGAAAACGTCTCCAAGTAAACAAATCTATCCCAAACTGTGTGATGACATGCGTAATTGTTCATTTGTAAACCATTGCTCAATGAGCAACAATGATCAGTTTATAATGATCATTTTAACTAGCTGATAACCTTGACATGTCCCCACTAAATTGTCTTTAACATTTGATTTAGAGCTCAAAAGTGCATGAATTCAACGGCCACGTTAATCTATCTCCATTTTCAATATCGTGACAACATTTGAGAATGAAAGAGCAATGACAAATCCTCCATGTAATCCAATGTATCCCAAACTGCGTGATGCCATGCATTATAGTTCATTTATATGCCTTTTCTCCCAGAGAACCAATGATCAGTTTAGAATGTTCATTTAAACTGGCCGATGAAGTTGACATGTTTGCACTAAGTCGTCCGTAACTTTTGATTTAGAGTTCAGAATGACAGGAATCCAACGCCCAAGTTAAGCTAGCTCAATATTCTATATTGTGATAAAACATAAGACCAAAATAGCTACGATAAAGCATCAAAGTAATCCAATCTATCCCAAACTGCGTGTTGCCAAGCATCATGCTTCATTTCTAAACATTTGCTTAATGAGCACCAATGATCAGTTTAGAATGATCATTTCAACTAGCTGATCAACTTGTCATGTCCGCTCTAAATCGTCTTTAACATTTGATTTAGTGCTCAAAATGACATGACTCCAAAGGCCACGTTAATCTAGCTCAATTTTCAAAATTGTGACAACATTTGACACTAAAAGAGCTACGACAAAGCATCCAAGCAATCAAATGTCTCCCTAACTGTGTGATTCCATGCATTATGCTTCATTTATAAGATTTTACTCAAGGAGCACCAATGATCAGTTTAGAATTATGATTTTAACAGGCTGATGAACTTGACATGTTCCCTTTAAATCGTCCGTAACTTTTGATATAGAGTTAAATGCCCATGTTTAGATACCTCAATATTCTATATTTTGACAAAATTTAAGACCGAAATAGCCACGACAACGCCTCCAAGTAAACAAATGTATCCCATACTGCGTGATGGCATGCATGATGCTTCATTTATAAGAGTTTACTCAAGGAGCACCAATTATCAGTTTAGAATGATCAATTTAATTGGCCGATCAACTTGACATGTCTGCACTAAACCGTCCGTAACTTTTGATGTAGAGTTCAAAATGGCACGAATCCAACGTCCACTTTAAGGTAGCTCAATGTTCTATATTGTGATAAAATTTTAGACTGAAATAGCTACATAAAAGCCTCCAAATAATCCAATCTATCTCAAATTGCGTGATGCCATGCATTATGCTTCATTTGTAAACATTTTCTCAATGAGCACCAGTAGTCAGTTTAGAATGATCAATTTAACTAACCGATAAACATCACATGTCCGAACTCAGTCATACATTACTTTTGATTTAGAATTCAGAATGACATGAATGCAACGCCCACATGTTAATATAGCTCAATATTCTATATTTTGACAAAATTTTAGACCGAAATAGTTACAAAAAATCCTCCACGTAATCCAATCTATCTCAAACTGCGTGATACCATACATTATGCTGATTTGTAAACCTTTTCTCAATGAGCACCAATGATCAGTTTAGAATGATGATTTTGACAAGCTGATCAACTTGTCATGTCCGCACTAAATCGTCTTTAACATTTGATTTAGAGATCAAAATGACTTGAATCCAAGGGCAATGTTAATCTAGTTCAATTTTCAATATTGTGATAACATTTGAGACTGAAAGAGCTATAACAAAGCCTCCAAGTAATCCCGTGTATCCCAAACTGCGTGATGCCATGCATTATGCTTCATTTATAAGCCTTTACTCAATGAGCACAAATAATCAGTTTAAAATGATCATTTAACTTGCCGATCAGTTGACATGTCAGCAGTAAATCGTCCATAACTTTTGATTTAGAGTTTAGAATGACACGAATTCACTACCCACGTAAAACTTGCTCAATTTTCTATACTGTCACGACATTTGAGACTGAAAGATCTACCAAAAACTTTCAAGTAATCCAATCTATAAGAAACTGCATGATATCATGTGTTATGCTTCAATTATAAGCCTTTACGCAAGGAGCACTAATGATCAATTTAGAATGATCAGTGTAACTAGCTGATCAACTTAACATGTCCGCATCAAATTGTTTTTAACATATGGTTTAGAGCTATAAATGACATGAATTCAACGCCCACGTTAATCTAGCTAAATTTTAAATATTGTGACAACATTTAAGACTGAAAGGGCGACGAAAAAGCCTCCAAATAATCCAATGTACCCCAAATTGCATGATACCATGTATTATGCTTCGTTAAGCATTTACTCAAGGAGCACCAATGATCAGTTTAGAATAATCAGTATAACTGGCCGATCAACTTGACATGACCACACTAAACCGTCCATGACTTTGGATTTAGAGTTAAGAATGACTCGAATCCAACGCCCACTTTAAGCTAGCTCAATTTTCTATATTGTGATAAAATTTTAGACTGAAATAGCTATGACAAAGCCTCTAAATAATCCAATCTCTCCCAAGCTGCATGATGCCATGCATTATGCTTCATTTGTAAAAATTTTCTCATTGAGCTCCAATGATCACTTTAGAATTATCAATTAATGTACTCAATGAGCACCAATGATCAGTTTAGAATGATCATTTTAACTAGCTGACGAACTTGACATATCCGTATTAAATCATCTTTAACATTTGATTCAGAGCTCAAAATGACATGAATCCAACGACAACGTTAATCAAACTCAATTTTCAATATTGTGACAAAATTTGAGACCGAAAGAGCTACGACAAAGCCTCGAAGTAGTCCAATGTATCCCAAACTGCGAGATGCCATTCATTATGATTCATTTATAAGCATTTACTCAAACAGCACCACTGATCAGTTTAGAATGATCATTTTAGTTGGTCGATCAACTTGACATGTCTGCACTAAATCGTCCATAAATTTTGATTTAGAGTTCAAAATGACAGGAATCAAATACCCAGGTTAAGCTAGCTCAATTTTTTATATTGTGATAAAAGTTAAGACCAAAATAGGTACGATAAAGCCTTCAAGTAATCCAATCTATTTCAAACTGCGTAATGCCATGCGTTAAGATTAATTTGTCAACCTTTTTTCAAAATAACCACCAATGATCACTTTAGAATGATCAATTTAACTAGCTGATAAACTTGACATGTCCGCACTAAATCGTCGTTAACTTTTGATTTGGAGTTCAGATTGACACGAATCCAAAGCCCATGTTAAGCTAGCTCAATATTATATATTGTAATTAAATTTAAGAACAAAATAGATACGACAAAGTATCCAAGTACTCCAATCTATCCCAAACTGCATGATGTCATGCATTATGCTTAATTTCTAAACATTTCCTCAATGAGCACAAACGATCAGTTTAGAATCATCAATTTATCAAGCCGGTACACTCGATGTGTACGCACTAAATCGTCCGTTACTTTTTATTTAGAGTTCAGAATGACAAGAATCCAATGCCTACGTTAAGCTAGCTCAATATTCTATATTGTGACAAAATTTAAGACAAAAATACTGCGACAAAGCTTCCAAATAATCCAATGTATCCCAAACTGGGTGATGTCATGCATTATGCGTCATTTATAAGCCTTTACTCAAGGAGAACCAATGATCAGTTAAGAATGATCATTTTTTAACAAGCTGAAATTGAAATATCTGCAATAATTCGTCCTTAAATAGTGATTTTGATTGTAGAATGACACAAATCCAATGCCCACGTTAAGCTAGTTCAATATTTTATATTTTAACAAAACTTTAGACCGAAATAGCTACAAGAACGCCTCCAATTAGTCCAATCTTTGCCAAACTGCGTGATCTCATGCATTATGCTTCATTTTTAAACCTTTGCTCAATGAGCACCAATGATCAGTTTAGAATGATCATTTTAAGTAGATTATCAACTTCACATGTCCGCACGAAATCGTTCGTAAATTTTTATTTAGAGTTCGGAATGGCAAGAATCCAATGCCCACGTTAAGCCAGCTCAATTTTCTATATTGTGACAAAATATAAGACAGAAATACTACGACAATGCCTCCAAGTAATATTATGTATCCCAAACTGCGTGATGTCATACATTATGCATCATTTATAAGCCTTTACTCAAGGAGCACCCATGATCTGTTGAGAATGATCATTTTAACTGGCCGAATTTGACATATCCGCACTAAATCGTCCGTAATATTTTCAGAATGACACGAATCATACGCCCATATTAAGATAGCTCAATATTCTATATAGTGGCAAAATTAAAGACTCAAATAGCTACAACAAAGCTTCAAAGCAATCCAATCTATCCCAAACTGCGTGATGCAATGTATTATGCTTCATTTGTAAAGCTTTGCTCAATATTCTATATTGTGGCAAAATTTAAGACTCAAATAGCTACAACAAAGCTTCAAAGCAATCCAATCTATCCCAAACTGTGTGATGCAATGTATTATACTTCATTTGTAAAGCTTTGCTCAATGAGCACCAATGATCAGTTTCGAATGACCAATTTAAGTAGCCGATAAACTTGACATGCCACACTAAATCGTCCATAACTTTTGATTTAGAGTTCGGAATGACATGACTCTATTGCCCACGTTACACTAGCTCAAATATTGTAATTAAATTTAAGAACAAAATAGCTACGACAAAACCTCCATATAATCCAATCTGTCCCAAACTGTGTGATGCCATGCATTATGCTTCATTTGTAAACCTTTGCTCAATGAGCACCAATGATCAGTTTAAAATGATGATTGTAACTAGCTGACCAACTTGACATATCCGTACTAAATCGTCTTTAACATTTGATTTAGAGATCAAAATGACATGAATCCAAAAACAACGTTAATCTAGCTCATTTTTCAATATTGTGACAACATTTCAGACCAAAAGAGCTATGACAAAGCCTTTAAGTAGTCTAATATATTCCAAACTGTGTGATGCCATGCATTATGATTAATTTATAAGCATTTACTCAAGCAGGACCACTAATCAGTGTAGAATGATCATTTTATTTGGCCGATCAACTTGACATGTCTGCACTAAATCGTCCATAAATTTTGATTTAGAGTTCATAATGACAGGACTCAAACACCCACGTTAAGCTTGTTCAATTTTCTATATTGTGATAAAATTTAAGGCCAAAATAGCTACGATAAAGCTTTCAAGTAATCCAATCTATTCCAAACTGCGTGAAGCCATGCGTTATACTTCATTTGTAAACCTTTGTTCAAAATAAACACCAATGATCACTTTAGAATGATCAATTTAACTAGCCAATAAACTTGATATGTCCGCACTAAATCGTCATTAACTTTTGATTTGGAGTTCAGATTGACACCAATCCAAAGCCCATGTTAAGCTAGCTCAATATTCTATATTGTGATTAAATTTATGACCAAAATAGATACGACAAAGTCTCCAAGTACTCCAATCTATCCCAAACTGCAAGATGTCATGCATTATGCTTAATTTGTAAACATTTCCTCAATGCGCACAAACGATCAGTTTAGAATGAACAATTTAACTAGACGATACACTCGACGTGTAAACACTAAATCGTCTGTAACTTTTTATTTAGAGTTCAGAATGACAAGAATCCAATGCCTACGTTAAGCTATCTCAATTTTCTATATTGTGACAAAGTTATAGACAAAAAAGACTACGACAAAGCCTCCAAATAATCCAATGTATCCCAAACTGCGTGATGCCATTCATTATGCGTCATTTATAAGCCTTTACTCAAGGAGAACCAATGACCAGTTAAGAATGATCATTTTAACTGGCCGAAATTGACATGTCTACAATAATTCGTCCATAAATTTTGATTTAGAGTGCAGAATGACACAAATCCAACATCCACATTAAGCTAGTTCAATATTTTATATTTTAACAAAATTTAAGATCGAAATATCTATAAGAAACCCTCCAATCATTCCAATCTTTCCCAAACTGCGTGATGTCATACATTATGCTTCATTGGTAAACATTTTCTCAATGTGAACCAATGATCAGTTTAGAATAATCACTTTAAGTAGATGATCAACTTGACATGTCTGCACTAAATCGTTCGTAAATTTTTATTTAGAATTCAGAATGGCAAGAATCCAACGCCCACGTTAAGCTAGCTCAATTTTATATATTGTGACAAAATTTAAGACCGAAATACTACAACAATGCCTCCAAGTAATTCAATGTAGCTGAAACTGCATAATGCCATACATTATGCGTCATTTATAAGCCTTTACTCAAGGAGCACCAATGATCTGTTAAGAATGATCATTTTAACTGGCCGAACTTGACATATTGGCACGAAATCGTCCATAACATTTTCAGAATGATACGAATCATACACCCATTTTAAGATAGCTCAATATTCTATATTGTGACAAAATTTAAGACCCAAATACCTACAACAAAGCTTCCAAGCAGTCCAATCTATCCCAAACTGCGTGATGCCATTCATTATGGTTTATTTGTAAAGCTTTGCTCAATGAGCACCAATGATCAGTTTGGAATGATCAATTTACCTAGCTGATAAACTTGACATGTCCACACTAAATCGTCCGTAACTTTTTATTTAGAATTCGGAATGACAGGACTTTATTGCCCACGCTACACTAGCTCGAATATTGTAATTAAATTAAAGAAAAAATAGCTACTACCAAACCTCCAAATAATCCACTCTGTCACAAACTGTGTGATGCCATGCATTATGCTACATTTGTAAACCTTTGCTCAATGAGCACTAATGATCAGTTTAGAATGATGATTGTAACTAGCTGTCCAACTTGACATATCTGTACTAAATTGTCTTTAACATTTGATTTAGAACTCAAAATGACATGAATCCAAAAACAACATTAATCTAGCTCATTTTTTAATATTGTGATAACTTTTGAGACCGAAAGAGCTATGACAAGGCCTCTAAGTAGTCTAATGTATCCCAAACTGCGTGATGCCATGTATTATGATTCATTTATAAGCATTTGCTCAAGCAGCACCACTGATCATTTTAGAATGATCATTTTAGTTGGCCAATCAACTTGACATGTCTACACTAAATCGTCCATAAATTTTGATTTAGAGTTCAGAATGACAGGAATCAAACACCAATGTTAAGCTAGCTCAATTTTCTATATTGTGATAAAATTTATGACCAAAATAGCTACGATAAAGCCTCCAAGTAATCAAATGTATTCTAAACTGCGTGGAGCCATGCGTTATGCTTCATTTTTAAACCTTTGTCCAAAATAAACACCGATGATCACTTTAGAATGATCAATTTAACTAGCCGATCAACTTGATATGTCCGCACTAAATCGTCGTTAACTTTTGATTTGGAGATCGGATTTACACCAATCCAAAACCCATGTTGAGCTAGCTCAATATTCTATTTTGTTATTAAATTTAAGACCAAAATAGATACGACAAAGTCTCCAAGTACTCCAATCTATCCCAAACTGCATGATGTTATGCATTATGCTTAATTTCTAAACATTTCCTCAATGAGCAGAAACGATCAGTTTACAAGGATCAATTTAACTAGCTGATACACTCAACGTGTCCGCACTAAATCATCCGTAACTTTTTATTTAGAGTTCAGAATGACAAGAATCCAATGCCTATATTAAGCTAGCTCAATTTTCTATATTGTGACAAAATTAAAGACAAAAATACAACGACAAAGCCTCCAAATAATCCAATGTATCCCAAAAAGCATGATGCCATAAATTATGCATCATTTATAAGCCTTTACTCAAGGAGAACAAATTATCAGTTAAGAATGATCATTTTAACTGGCGGAAATTGACATATCTGCAATAAATCATCCGTAAATTTTGATTTATAGTGCAGAATGACACAAATCGAACGCCCACGTTAAGCTACTTCAATATTTTATATTTTAACAAAATTAACGACCGAAATAGCTACAAGAAAGCCTCCAATTATTCCAATCTTTCCCAAACTGCGTGATCTCATGCATTATGCTTCATTTGTAAACCTTTGCTTAATGAGCACCAATGATCAGTTTAGAATGATCATTTTAAGTAGATGATCAACTTGACATGTTCGCACTAAATCGTTCGCAAATTTTTATTTAGAGTTCAGAATGGCAAGAGTCCAACGCCCACGTTAAGCTAGCTCAATTTTCTATATTGTGACAAAATTTAAGACAGAAATACTATGACACTGCCTCCAAGTTATCCAATGTATCCCAAACTGCATGATGCCATACATTATGCGTCATTTATAAGCCTTTACTCAAGGAGCACCAATGATCTGTTAAGATTGATTTTTTAACTGGCTGAACTTGACATATTTGCACTAAATCCTTCGTAACATTTTCAGAATGACCAGAATCATACGCCCATATTAAGATAGCTCAATATTCTATATTGTGACAAAATTTAAGACCCTAATAGCTACAACAAAGCTTCCAAGCAATCCAATCTGTCCCAAACTGCGTGTTGCCATGCATTATGCTTCATTTGTAAAGCCTTACTCAATGAGAACCAATGATCAGTTTGGAATGATAATTTTAACTAGCAGATAAACTTGACATGTCTACACTAAATTGTCCGTAACTTTTGACTTAGAGTTCGGAATGACATGACTCTAGTGCCCACGTTACGCTAGCTTGAATATTGTGATAAAATTTAAGACCAAAATAGCTATGACAAAACCTCCAAATAATCCAATCTGTCCCAAACTGTTTGATGGCATGCATTATGCTTCATGTATAAATCTTTTCTCAATGAGCACCACTGATCAGTTTAGAATGATGATTTTAACTAGCTGATCAACTTTACATGTCCGGACTAAATCGTGTTTAACTGATTATAGTTCAAAATGAAATGAATCCAACGCCCACGTTAATCTACTTCAATTTTTGATATTGTGAGACCATTTGAGACTGAACGAGCTACGACAAAGCCTCCAAGTAATCTAATATATCCTAAACTGTGTGATGCCATGCATTATTCTTCATTTGTAAATCTTTCCCCAATGAGCACCAATGATCAGTTTATAATGATTATTTCAACTAACTGATCAACTTGACATGTTTTCAGTAAATTGTCTTTAAGTTTTTATTTAAGCTCAAAATGACATAAATCCAATGCCCACATTAATTTCGCTCAATTTTCAATACACTTACAACATTTGAGACTGAAAGACATACGAAAAAGCCTCCAAATAATCCAATGAATCCCAAATTGGGTGATGTCATGAATTATGCTTCATTTATAAGCATTTACTCAAGTAGCACCAATGATCAATTTAGAATGATCATTTTAACTGGTCGATCAAATTGACATCTCCACACTAAATCGTCCGTAACATTTGAATTAGAGTTCAAAATGACATGAATCGAATGTCCACGTTAATCTATCTCAATTTTGGATATTGTGACAACATTTCACACTGAAAGAGCTACAATAAAGCCTGCAGTAATTCAATTTATACCAAACTGTGTGATGCCATGCATTATGCTTCATTTGTAAAGCTTTGCTCAATGAGCACCAATGATCAGTTTAGAATGATCAATTTAACAAGCTGATGAACTTAGTCGTCCCTAACTTTTGATTAAGAGTACGGAATGACAAGAATCCAACGCCCACATTAAGCTAGCTCAATTTTCTATATTGTGACAACATTTGACACTGCAAAAACTACTACAAAGCATTCAAGTACTCCAATCTATCCTAAACTGCATGAAACTATGCATTATGCTTAATTTAGTTGTCATTACTCAAGGAGCACTAATCATCAGTTTAAAATGATCAGTTTAGAATGATAAATTTAGAATGATCACTTTAACTGGCCGATCAATTTGACATGTCCGCACTAAATCGTCAAAAACTTTTGATTTAGAGTTCAGAATTACACAAATCCAACGCCCATGTTAAGTTAGCCCAATATTCTATATTATGAAAAAACTTAAGAGCACAATAGCTACGACAAAGTTTCCAAGTAATCCAAAAAATCCCAAACTACCATGCATTTTGCTTCATTTGTAAACCTTTGGTTAATGAGCACCAATGATCAATTTAGAATAATCATTTTAACTGGCATATAAACTTGACATGAATGCAATAAATCGTTTGTATTTTTTCACTTAGAGTTCAGAATGACTGGAATCCAACACCCACATTATTCTAGCTCGATTTCTATATTGTGACAATATTTTAGACTGCAAGAACTAGCACAAAGCCTTCAAGCAATCCAATCTATCATAAACTATGTGATGTCATGCATTATGCTTAATTTAGTAGCCACCACTCAAGGAGCACTAATCAGTTTAAACTGATCAGTTTAGAATGATAAGTTTAGAGTGATCACTTTAGCTGGCCAATCAACTTCACATGTCAGCACTAAATCATCCAAAACTTATGATTTAGAGTTTAGAATTACACGAATCCAACACCCACGTTAATCTCGCTCCATATTCTATATTATGACAAAATTTAAGACCAAAATAGATACGACAAATCCTCCAAGTAATCCAATCTATCCCAAACTGCATGAAGCCATGCATTATGCTTCATTTGTAAACCATTGCTCAATCAACACCAATGATCAGTTTAGAATAATTATTTTAACTAGCTGATCAACTTGACATGTTCCCACTAAATCGTCTTTAACATTTGCTTTAGAAGCTCCAAATGACATGAATCCAAGACCCACGTCAATCTTGTTTAATTTTCAATATTGTGACAACATTTGAGACTGAAAGAGCTATGAAAAGCCTCCAAGTAATCCAATCTATCCCAAACTGCGTGATGCCATGCATTATGCTTCATTTGTAAACTTGTGCTCAATGAGCACCAATGATCAGTTTAAAATGATCATTTTAACAAATTGATCAACTTGACATGTCCGCACTAAATCGTTTGTAACTTTTGACATAAAGCTCAAAATGACATGAATTGATCACCCACATTAATCTAGTTCAATTTTCACTATTGTGACATTATTTGAGACTGAAAGAGCTATGATAAAGCCTCCAAGTAATCGAATCTATCCCAAACTGCGTGATACCATTCATTATGCTTCATTTGTAAAGCTTTGCTCAATGAGCACCACTGATCAGTTTAGAATGATCAATTTAACTAGCCGATAAACTTGATATATCTACACTAAATCATTCGTAACTTTTGATTTAGAGTTCTGAATGACACGAATCCAATGCCCGTGTTAAGCTAGCTCAATTTTCTGTATTGTGATAAAATTTAAGACCGAAATAGCTACGAAAATGTCTCCAAGTAATCCAATCAATCGAAAACTTGGTGAAGCCATGTATTATGCTTAATTTGTAAAGGTTTGCTCAATGAGCACCAATGATCAGTTTAGAATGATCAATTTAACTAACTGATAAACTTGACATATCCACACTAAATCATCTGTTACTTTTGATTTAGATTTCAGAATGACACGAATCCAATGCCCACGTTAAGCTAGCTCAATGTTCTATGTTTTGATAAAATTTAAGACCGAAATAGCTACAAAAAAGGCCTCCAAGTAATCCAATCAATCCAAAACTGGGTGAAGCCATGTATTTTTCATAATTTGTAAACCATTGCTCAATGAGCACCAATGATCAGTTTAGAATGATCATTTTAACTAGTAGATTAACTTGACATGTCCGCACTAAATCTAACGCTCACGTTAAGCTAGCTTAATTTTCTATGTAGTGACAAAATTTAGGACCGAAATAGCTACGAAAAAGCCTCCAATTAATCCAATCTATCCCAGACTGCGTGATGCCATGCATTATGCTTTCATTTGTAAACCTTTTCTCAGTAAGCACCAATGATCAGTTTAGAATGATCAATTTAACTAGCCGATAAACTTGACATGTCTGCACTAAATCGTCCATAAAGTTTGATTTAGAGTTCATAATGTTCTTGAATCCTATGCCGACATTAATCTAGCTCAAGTTTTTTATATTGTGACAAAATTTAAGACCAAGATAGCTACGACAAAGCCTCCAAGTAATCTAATATATCCCAAACTGCGTGATGTCATGCATTATGCTTCAGTTATAAGCCTTTACTCAAGGGAGCACCAATGATGAGTTAAGAATGATCATTTTAATTGGCCGATAAACTTGACATGGATGCACTAAATCATCGGTAACTTTTGATTTAGAGTTTAAAATGACACGAGTCCAATGCCCCCGTTAAGCAAGCTCAATTTTCTGTATCATGCCAACATTTGAGACTGAAAGAGCTAGCACAACGCCATCAAGTAATCCAATATATCCTAAACTGCGTGCTGCCAAACATTATGCTTCATTTATAAGCCTTTACTCAAAGAGCACTAATGATCAGTTTGGAATTATCGATTTAGAAAGATCACCCTAACTGGCTAATAAACTTCACATGTCCGCAGTAAATCGTCCAATGATGATTTTGTGTTCAGAATAACATGAATCCAACGCCCACGTTAAGCAACCTCAATCTTCTATATTGTGACAAAATTTAAAACCGAAATAGCTACAACAAAGCCTCCAAGTATTCCAATCTATCCCAAACTGTGTGATGCCATTCATTATGCATCATTTGTAAACCTTTGCTAAATGAGCACCAATGATCAGTTTAGAATGATCGTTTTAATTAGCTGATCAACTTGACATTTCCGCACTAAATCGTCTTTATTATTTTATTTAGAGCTCAAAATAACATGAACCCAACGATGATGCAGGAACAAGAGGCTTGTTTGAGCAAGGGGAATTGCTGGAGACGCCCTAGCTAGTGGTACGACACTTTCTAGAGACTCAGGAGTGATGGGTTGTTGACCAGGTTGATGGTGATCCTTCAGCTGGCTGTAGAGCACTTTCTGGAGGGATCTAAGTGAGGATTGAGTAGAGATGTGATCGAGAGATGCCACATAGATAATGGAAGTTCTGTGATAAGTTTAGAGCATTCAAGCTTCAAGGATTCTCACACAAGAAGGATTGAGGCGTGAGCTCCTTTCAAAAGAAGAAAAACTAGGTTTTTATTTCATAAAACTTAAGTAATTACATGATGAGAAGGGACTTTATATACTATTCCAGCAGTAGATGCCTTCTAGGGCTGAAAAACATTATAATGGAAGGAATAAAGGGAAAATAACAACAAGACATTAGGACCTAATAAAAAATAAAAGACTTTTAAACTTAACAGTCACATTCCTGAAAAGCAACCAAATAAACTTGTTAATTGAAAGATAGGAATTTTAAATATGCACCTTGCTCTCTTGTTGCTCCTTATAATGTCTTCTTAAGTTTGTTTAGCAATGATGAACAAGGTTGTATCTCTGAAGCCTTGTAAAACTGGAAAGAGTGAAATTGTTGTAGTCTTTAGTTGTTCATAGTCTCCTTCTTATAATTCTTTAGTAAGTTCAGCTTCATGGGATCCTCCATCTTCTATGATTGTTATGAGACTCTCCACAGACTTGTTGAATATCTTACTAAGATTTCTTGTTCCTGATGTTCTTGGAGATTGTCTCATAATAGGTATATTGATGGGGTCTTCCTCAACTTCTAGTGAGCTGGTATTGATTTCCTCAACTTCTAGTGAGCTGGTATTGATTTCCTCAACTTCTAGTGAGCTGGTATTGATTTCCTCATCATCTCCTCCCTCTTGAAAAGGTTATGTTCTCAGAACAGCTACATCTGCATGAAAAGGAGCAAGATCAGTAATATTAAAAGTAGGAGATTTGGTCATCTCACTTGGCAGGTAAAGCTTGTAGGTATTGTTGTTGATCTTCTCTAAAACACGAAAAGAACCATCTCCTCTTGGGGTAAGCTTGGATTTCCTTTTTGGTGTTTATTTGCATTTCTTTTGTACTGATCGGTTCTCTTTTCCAAGTTGTCCTTGACATTTTGATCAATCTTCTTAACATAATCTGCCCTGGTTTCTCCTTCACTAGACATAGCATCTTGAGGTAAAGGTATAAGATCTAGTGAGGTAAAGGTATAAAATCCATAAACCACTTCAAAAGGAGAAACTTTAGTTGATGAATGTTTAGCATGAATATAAGTAAACTCAATGTAGGTAACCAGTTTCTTAGATTCTTACTGACCGTGGCTCTCAACAATGTTGAAAGAGTTCGGTTTACTACCTCTGTTTGACTATCGATCTGTAGGTGGCAAGTACTTAAGAAGAGCATCTTAGTTCCCAACGTTTTCTATAAGTTCTTTCAGAAATGGCTTACAAATTTGGTGTCACGATCTAAAACGATTGTTCTGGGAACTCCATGTAGGCGCACTACTTCTTATAAAAAGATCAGCTATTTGTATAGCATCATTAGTCTTGTTACATGGTATAAAATGAGCTATCTTTGAGAACCTGTCTACAAATACAAAGATAGAGTCCTTGTGGTTGATCTTCGGCAGTCGTAAGACAAAGTCCATAGAGATATGTACCCAAGGTAGGTTAGGAATTGGCAAAGGCATATAAAAACCATAGGGGTGTGACCTAGATTTTGCTTTCAAGCAAGTGATGCACTTAGCGCAGAATCTTTCAACATCTCGTTTTAGATGTGGCCAGTAGAAATGTTCCATAAGTACACTGAATGTCTTATCTTGGCCAAAATGTCCCATGAGTCCTCCTCCATGAGCTTCTCCAATCAATAGTTCTCTCATTGATCCCTGAGGAAAACAAAGACGTTTTTCCTCAAACAAAAATCCATCTTGTTGATAAAAGATACCAGATGCAGCCTAGGTGGTCTCCATAAATATTTCTTGAAAATCTGGATCAGTCTCATACATTGCCTTGATGTGTTCAAATCCCATAATCTTAGCTTCCATTGTGCTGATGAGAGCATGTCTCCTTGATAAAGCATCAGCCACAACGTTATCTTTACCTTTCTTATATTTGATCACATTGGGAAAAGTCTCCACAAACTCAAGCCACTATGCATGCCTCTTGTTAAGATTAGTTTGTCCTATTAAGTGCTTGAGTCTCTCATGATCTGTATGAATAACAAACTCCTTTGACAGTAGGTATTGTTGCCAAGTTTCAAGAGATCTTACCAAAGCATAGAGCTCTTTATCATATGTGGGATAGTTAAGTGAAGCTCCAGTAAGTTTCTCACTGAAGTAAGCCACTGGTTTCCCTCCTTGCATTAGGGCAGCTCCTATACCTGTTCCAGAAGCATCATATTCAAATTCAAAGGCTTTATCAAAATTAGGAAGTACCAAAATAGGCGCATGTGTGAGGCTCTCTTTCAGCTTGTTGAATGCCTTCACTTGTGCTGGTCCTCCACATTCTTCTTAATTACTGAAGTCCGGGGTGTAGCAACAGTACTAAAGTCCTTGAAAAGTCTTATCTACAAACTAGTCAATCCATGGAAACTCCGCACATGTCCGATTATTGTTGGGGTTGGCCAATCCTGAATTGATTTGATCTTTTCTCCATTGGCCTTTACGCCTTGAGAACTTACAACAAATTCCAGGAATACAACTTGATCAGTACAGAAAGTACATTTCTTAAGGTTAGCATAAAGGTTTTCAGCCTTAAGCGTTTCAAGTACCTGCTCAAGTTGTCGTAAGTGATCTTCAAGATTAGAGCTATAGATTAGAATGTCATCAAAATAAACCACTACATAATTACTGATAAATGCTCTAAGGACGTGGTTCATGAGTCTCATGAATGTACTTGGAGGGTTTGTGAGTCCAAATGGCATGACTAGCCATTCATACAACCCTTGTTTTGTTTTAAACCCTGTCTTCCGTTCATCACCTTCTTTCATTCTAATCTGATGATATCCACTTCTTAGATCAATTTTTGAGCAGATAGTTGCTTCATTGAGTTCATCTACCATGCATCAAGTCTGGGAATTGGATGTCGGTATTTGACAGTGATATTGTTGATTGCTCTACAATCAACACACATTCTCCAAATTCCATCGTTCTTAGGCACTAGAAGAACAGGAACAGCACATGGGATTAGACTTTCTCGGATATAGCCCTTAGACATTAAGTCTTCTACTTGTCTTTCCAACTCCTTTGCTTCTTCTGGATATACTCTAGGCAGCTCGGTTTGGCAAGCTGCTCCAGTAACAAGATCAATTTCATGCTCAATTCCTCTTACAGATGGCAATCCTGGTGGTATCTCTTATTGAAAAACATAATTGAATTTTTAAAGAAGCTTTATAACAGCAGTACGGAGTTCCTCCTTTTCTTGTCTTGAAAACAACACTTTTTTAAAGATCATTAGTAGCACCTGTTCTTCATAATCAAGATATTTGAAAATAGTGGCAGGTGTTACATAAAGGTTAGCTTTATTTAGTTTTGCCCTTTAGACATAGTTCGTTGCATCTCATGCACTTCCTGCAGAGTTAAAGGTGCTAAGCTATGTTTTTTGTTATTGTGCATGAAGGTATAGTGATTGGTGCATCCATTATGTAATGCTTCTTTGTCAAATTTTCATGGACGACCTACAGAATAATTTAGTGCGTACATGTCTAGTTCATCGACCAGTTAAAATGATCATTCTAAAGTGATCATTGGTGCTCATTGATTAAAGACTTATAAATGAAGAGTAATGCATTGCATCACGCAGTTTGGTATACATTGAATTACTTGGAGGCTTTGCCATATCTCTTTCAGTCTTAAATGTTGTCAGAATATGGAAAATATAGCTAGCTTAATGTGGGCGTTGGATTCATGTCATTTTGAGCTCCAAATCAAAAGTTAAAGACGATTTAGTGCGGACATGTCAAGTTTATCAGCTAGCTAAAATGATCGTTCTAAACTTATCATCGGTACACATTGAGTAGAAGCATATAAAGGAAGCATAATGCATGGCATCATGCAGTTTCAAATGTTGGAGGCTTTGTCATAGTTATATAGGTTTTAAATTTTATCAAAATATAGAATATTGAGCTACCTTAACTTGAGCGTTGGATTCGTGTCATTCTGAACTCTAAATCAAAATTCACGGACGACTTAGTTCGGACATGACAAGTTGATCGGCAAGTTAAATTGATCGTTCTAAACTGATCGTTCTAAGCTGATCATTAGAGCTCACTAAGAAAGGTATGTCATAATATAGAAAAATGAGCTAGCTTAATGTGGGCATTGGATTTGAGTCATTCTGAACCTTAAATAAGAAGTTACGGGTTGATTTAGTGCATACATGTCAAGTTGATCAACTAGTTAAATTCTTCTTTCTAATATCATCATTGGTGCTCATTGAGCAAAGGGTTAGAAATGAAGCATTACGCATGGCATAACACAATTTGGGATAGATTCCATACCTTGGAGGCTTTATCGTAGCTATTTTTGTCTTAAATTTTGTCACAATATAGAAAATTAAGCTACCTTAACATGGGCTTTTTTCGTGTCATTACAAACTCCAAATAAAAAGTTACACATGATTTAATGCGGAAATGTCAAGTTTATCGGCCAGTTAAAATGATCATTCCAAACTGATCATTACTGCTCCTTGAGTAAATACTTATAAATTAAGCGTAATGCATGGCATCATGCAGTTTGGATACACTTAAAACTTTATCGTAGCTCTTTCAGTCTCAAATGTTGGGATAATATAGAAAACGGAGCTAGCTTAACGTGGGCATTGGATACGTGTCATTCTGAACTCTAAATCAAAAGTCACGGACGATTTAGTGCGTATATGTGAAGTTGATCGGGCAGTTAAAATGAGCATTCTATACTGATCATTGGTGCTCCTTGAGTAAAGACTTATAAATGAAGCGTAATGCATGGCATCACGCAGTTTTGGGTACACAATATTACTTGGAAGCTTTGCCGCAGCTCTTTCACTCTCGGATGGTGTCACAATATGGAACATTGAGCTAGGTTAATGTGGGTGGTTGATTCATGTCATTTTGAGCTCTAAATGAAAAGTTAAAGACGATTTAGTGCGGACATGTCAAGTTGATTAGCTAGTTAAAATGATCATTCTAAACTAATCATTGGTACTCGTTGAGTTAAAGCATAGAAATGAAGCATAATGGGGCATCACGCAATTTGGGATAGATATGATTACTTGGAGCCTTTTTTGAAGCTATTTCAGTCTTAAATTTTGTCACACCACAAATATTGAGCTATCTTAACGTGAGCATTGGATTCGTGTCATTCTGAACTCTAAATCAAAAGTTACGGACGATTTAGTGCGGACATGTCCACTTGATCGGCCATATAAGGTGATCATTCTAAACTTATCATTGGTTCCCCTTCAGGAAAGGCTTATAAATGAAGCATAACGCATGGCATGATGCACTTTGGGGTATATTGGAATACTTAGAGACTTTTTCATAGACCTTTCAGTCTTAAAGGTTGTCAGAATATGGAAAATTGAGCTAGCTTAACATGGGCATTGGATTTATGTCATTCTGAGCTCTAAATCGAAAGTTAAATACAATTTACCGTGGACATGTCAAGTTGATCAGGTAGTTAAAATGATCATTCTAAACTAATCATTGGTGGTCATTGAGCGATGACTTAAAAATAAAGCATAATGCATGGCATCACACAGTTTAGGATAGATTCGGATACGTGAAGGCTTTGTCGCAGCTATTTTGGTCTTAGTTTTTGTCACAATATAGAAAATTGAGCTAGCTTTATTTGGGCGTTGTATTCATTTCATTCTTAACTATACATCAAAAGTTACGGACAATTTAGTGCGGACATGACAACTTGATCGGCTAGTTAAAATGATCATTCTAAACTGATTATTGGTGCTCATTGAGCAAAGGATTGCAAATGAAGCATAATGGATGGCATAAAGCAGTTTGGGAAAGATTCGATTACTTGAGACTTTGTTGTATGTAGTTTGGTCTAAACTTTTGTCACAATATATAAAATTGAGCCACCTTAACATGGGTGTTGTATTCGTGTCATTCTGAACTCTAAATCAAAAGTTAGGGACGATTTAGTGCGAGTATGTGAAGTTGATCGGTTAGTTAAAATGATCATTCTAAACTGGTCATTGGTGCTCCTTTAGAAAAGGCTTATAAATGAAGCATAATCCATGTCATCATGCAGTTTAAGATACTTGGATTACTTGACGGCTTTGTGGTAGCTCTTTTAGTCTCAAATGTTGTCACAAGGAAATTAAGGTAGATTATCATGGGCATTGGATTCGTGTCACTCTGAACTCTAAATCAAAAGTTATAGACGATATAGTGCAAACATGTCAAGTTAATGGGTAAGTTAAAATGATCATTCTAAACTGATCATTGGTGCTTATTGAGTAAATGCTTATAAATGAAGCATAATACATGGCATCATGCAGTTTGTGATAAATTGGATTACATGGAAACTTTTTGGTTGCTCTTTCAGTCTCAAATGTTGACATAATATAGAAAATTGAGGTAGATTAACGTGGGCGTTTGAGTCGTGTCGTTATGAACTCTAAATCAAAAGTCACGGACGATTTGGTGCGTACATGTCAAGTTGATGGGACCGTTAAAATTATCATTCCAAATTGATCATTGGTGCTCCTTGAGTAAAGAGTTATAAATGAAGCGTAATGCATGGCATCACGCAGGTTTGGATATATTGTATTACTTGGAAATGTTGTCGTAGCTCTTTCACTCTCAAATGTTGTCGCAATATGAAACATTGAGCTAGCTTAACGTGTGCGGTTGACTCATGTCATTTTGAGCTCTAAATGAAAAGTTAAATACGATTTAGTGTGGACATGTCAAGTTGATCAGATAGTTAAAATGATCATTATAAACTTATCATTGGTACTCACTAAGTTAAAGCATATAAATGAAGCATAATGGGGAATCACACAATTTGGGATAGATTGGATTACTTGGCGGCTTTTTTAGCTATTTTGGTCTTAAATTCTGTCACAATACAAAATATTGAGATAGCTTAACGTGAGCATTGGATTCGTATCATTCGGAACTCTCAATCAAAAATTCCGAATGATTTAGTGCAGACATGTCAACTTGATCGGCCAGTTAAGGTGATCATTCTAAAGTGATCATTGGTGCCCCTTCAGGAAAGGCTTATAAATGAAGCATAATGAATGGCATCATGCAGTTTGGGGGTATATTGGAATACTTAGAGACTTTTTCATAGACCTTTCAGTCTCAGAGGTTGTCACAATATGGAAAATTTAGATAGTTTAACGTCGGCGTTGGATTCATGTCATTTTGAGCGCTAAATCGAAAGCTAAAGACAATTTAATGTGGATAACTCAAGTTAATCAGGTAGTTAAAATGATCATTCTAAACTGATAATTTATGGTCATTGAGCAATGGCGTATAAATGAAGCATAATGCATGGCATCACGCAGTTTAGGATATATTCAATTACTTGGATGCTTTGTCGTGGCTGTTTCGGTCTTAATTTTTGCAACAATATAGAAAACTGAGCTAGATTTATTTAGACGTTGGATTCATGTCACTCTGAAGTCTAAATCAAAAGTTACGGACGATTTAGTGCGGACGTGACAACTTGATCGGCTAGGTAAAATGATCATTCTAAATTGATCATTGGTGCTCAATCAGCAAAGGATTGCAAATGAAGCATAATGCATTGGATAAAGCAGTTTGGGAAAGATTCGATTACGTAGAAGCTTTGTCGTAGCTATTTTGATCTTAAATCTTGTCACAATACAAACAATTGAGCTAGCCTAACATGGTCTTTGTCTTTGTACGATTTTGAACTCTAAATCAAAAGTTCGAACGATGTAATGCGCATATGTCAAGTTGATTTTTCAGTTAAAATGATCATTCTAAACTGATTATTGGTGCTCGTTTAGAGAAGGTTAAAAAATGAAGCACAATGCATGTCATCATGCAGTTTGGGATATTTGGATTACTTGAAGGCTTTGTGGTACCTATTTCAGTCTCAAATGTTGTCATGATATAGAAAATGGAGCTAGCTTATCATGGGTGTTGGATTCGTGTCATTCCGAACTCTAAATCAAAAGTTACGTATGATTTAGTGCCTATATGTCAACTTGATTGTAAAGTTAAAATTATCATTATAAACTAATCACTTGTGCTTATTGAGTAAATACTTATAAATGAAGCATAATGCATGGCATCACGAAGTTTGGGATACATTGGATTAGTTGGAAACTTTGTCATAACTCTTTAAATCTCAAATGTTGTCACAATATGGAAAATTGATTTAGGTTAATGTGGGTGTTGGATTCATGTTATTTGGACCTATAAATCAAAAGTTACGGACAATTTAGTGCGGATATATCAAGTTGATTTGCCAATTAAAATGATCATTCTAAACTGATCATTAGTGCTATTTTAGTAAGAGATTATAAATGAAGCATAATACATGATATCACACATTTTATGATAGATTCGACTACTTGGAGGCTTTCTTATTGCTATTTAGGTCTTAATTTTTGTCACAATATAGAAAATTGAGCTAGTTTTATTTGGCCGTTGGATTCACGTCACTCTGAACTCTAAATCAAAAGTTACGGACGATTTAGTGCGGACATGACAACTTGATCGGCTAGTTAAAATGATCATTCTAAACTGATCACTGGTGCTCATTGAGCAAAGGATTGCAAATGATGCATAATGCATGGCATAAAGCAGTTTGGGAAAGATTCGATTACTTGGAGGCTTTGTCGTATCTATTTTGGTCTTATATTTTGTGAAAATATAGAAATTGAGCCAGCTTAACATGGGCGTTGTATTCGTGTCATTCCGAACTCTAAATCAAAAGTTAAGGACGATTTAGTGCGAATATGTCAAGTTGATCGGTCAGTTAAAATGATCATTCTAAACTTGTCAATGGTGCTCCTTTAGAAAATGCTTATAAATGAAGCATAATGCATGCAATCACGCAGTTTTGGGATACTTGGATTACTTGAACGCTTTGTGGAAGCTCTTTCCATCTCAAATGTTGTCACAATATAAGAAATTGAGCTAACTTATCATGGGCGTTGGATTCGTGTCATTTTGAACTCTAAATCCAAAGTTACAAACGATTTAGTGCAGAAATGTCAAGTTAATCGGCCAATTAAAATGATCATTCTAAACTGATCATTGGTGCTCCTTGAGTAAATGCTTATAATGAAGCATAATGCATGGCATCATGTGGTTTGTGATAAACTGGATTACCTGGAAACTTTGTGGTAGCTCTTTCAGTCTCAAATGTTGTCATAATATAGACAATTGAGCTAGCTTAACGTTAGCATTGGATTTGTGTCATTCTGAACTCTAAATCAGAAGTTACTAACGATTTAGTGCGCACATGTACAGTTGATCAGGCAGTCAAAATGATTATTCTAAACTGATCATTGGTACACCTTGGGTAAAGAGTTATAAATGAAGCATAATGCATGGCATCACGAAGTTTTGGATACATTGTATTACTTGGAAGCTTTGTCGCAGCTCTTTCACTCTCAAATGTTATCACAATATGGAACATTGAGCTACCTTAATGTGGGCGGTAAATTCATTACATTTTGAGCTCCAAATGAAAAGTTAAATACGATTTAGTGCGGACGTCAAGTTGATCAACTAGTTAAAATGCTCATTCTAAACTGATCATTGGTACTCATTGAGTTAAAGCGTATAAATGAAGCATAATGGGGCAGCAGTCAATTTGGGAATGATTGCATTACTTGGATGCTTTTTCGTAGCTATTGCGGTCTTAAATTTTGTAACAATACAAAATATTGAGCTAGCTTAATGTGTGTGTTGGATTCGTGTCATTCTGAACTCTAAATCAAAAGTTAAGAACGATTTAATTCGGACAAGTAAACTTGATCGGCCAGTTTCGGATAGGTTCAATTACTTGGAGGCTTTGTCATAGCTATTTTGCTCTTAATTTTAATCACAATATAGAAAATCGAGCTAGTTTTATTTGGGTGTTGGATTCATGTTACTCTGAACTCTAAATAAAAAATTACATACAATTTAGTGCGGACGTGACAACTTGATCGGCTAGTTAAAATTATCATTCTAAACTGATCATCGGTTCTCATTAAGAAAAGGATTCCAAATGAAGCATAATACATGTCATGAAGCAGTTTGGGAAATATTCGATTACTTGGAGACTTTGTCGTAGCTATTTTGTTGCTAAATTTTGTCACAATATAGAAAATTCACCTAGCTTAACATGGGTGTTGTATTCGTATCACTGTGAACTCTAAATAGAAAGTTACGGACGATTAAGTGTGAATATGTCAAGTTGATTGGTCAGTTAAAATGATCATTCTAAACTGATCATGGGTGCTCCTTTAGAAAACGCTTATAAATGAAGCACAATGCATGTCATCATGCAGTTTGAGATACTTGGATTACTTGAAGGCTTTGTGATAGCTTTTCAGTCTCAAATGTTGTCACAATATAGAAAATTGAGCTAGCTTGTCATAGGTGTTGGATTCGTGTCATTCTGAACTCTAAATCAAAAGTTATAGTCGATTTAGTGCCGACATGTCAAGTTAATCGGCCAGTCAAAATGATCACTTTAAACTGATCACTGTTGCTCATTGAGTAATGGCTTATAAATGAAGCAAAACGCATGGCATCATGCAGTTTTGTGATAAATTGGATTACTTGGAGGCTTTGTGTTACATCTTTCAGTCTTAAATGTTGTTATAATAAAGAAAATTGAGCTACCTTAACGTGGGCATTTGATTCGTGTCATTCTGAACTCTAAATAAGATGTCACAGATGATTTAGTGCATACATGTCAAGTTGATCAGGCAGTTAAAATGATCACTCTAAACTGATCATTGGTTCTCCTTGAGTAAAAACTTATAAATGAAGCGTAATGCATGGCATCACACAGTTTTGGATACAATGTATTACTTGGAAACTTTGTCGTAACTCTTTCACTCTCAAATATTGTCACATTATGGAGCATTGAGCTAGCTTAACGTGGGCGGTTGATTCATATCATTTTGAGCTGTAAATGAAAAGTGATTCATATCATTTTGAGCTCTAAATGAAAAGTTAAAGACAATTTAGTGTGGACACGTCATGTTGATCAGCTAGTTAAAATAATCATTTTAAACTTATCACTGGTACGCATTGACTTAAAGCGTATAAATGAAGCATAATGGGGCATCACACAATTTGGGATATATTGGATTACTTGGAGGCTATTTCATAGCTATTTTGGTCTTAAAGTTTGTTGCAATACAAATTATTGAGCTAGCTTAACATGGGCATTGTATTCGTGTCTTTCGGAACTCTCAATCAAATGTTACGGACGATTTAGTGCGGACATGTCAACTTGATCGGCCGGTTAAGGTGATCATTCTAAATTAATCAATGGTGCCCCTTCAAGAAAGGCTTTTAAATGATGCATATTGCATGGCATCATGCAGTTTGGGGTATATTGGAATACTTAGAGGCTTTGTCGTAGCCCTTTCATCTCAAAGGTTGTCACAGTATGGAAAATTGAGCTAGCTTAACGTGAACGTTGGATTCATGTCATTTTGAGCTCTAAATCAAAAGTTAAAGACAATTTAGTGTGGATATGTCAAGTTTATCCGGTAGTTAAAAATGATCATTATAAACTGATCATTGGTGATCATTATAAACTGATCATTGGTGGTCATTGAACAATGGCATATAAAAGTTGCATAATGCATGGCATCACGCAGTTTAGGATAGATTCGATTACTTGGCGGCCTTGACGTAGCTATTTTGGTCCTAAGTTTTGTCACAATATAGAAAATTGGCTAGCTTAACGTGGGCGGTTGATTCATTACATTTTGAGCTCTGAATGAAAAGTTAAATACGATTTAGTGCGGACTTCAAGTTAATCATCTAGTTAAAATGATCATTATAAACTGATCATTGGTACTCATTGAGTTAAAGCGTATAAATGAAGCATAATGGGGGCACCACGCAATTTGCGAAAGATTCGATTATTTGGATGGTTTTTCGTAACTATTGTGGTATTAAATTTTGTTACAATACAAAATATTGAGCTAGATTAACGTGAGCATTGGATTCGTGTCATCATGAACTCTAAATCAAAAGTTACGGACGATTTAATGCAGACAAGTCAACTTGATCGGCCAGTTAGGGTGATCATTCAAAACTGATCATTGGTGACCCTTCAGGGAAGGCTTATAAATGAAGCATAATGCATGGCATCACACAGTTTGGGGTATATTGGAATACTTAGAGGCTTTTTCGTAGCCCTTTTAGTCTCAAAGGTTGTAACAATGTGGAAAATTGAGCTAGCTTAACGTCGGCATTGGATTCATGTCATTTTGAGCTCTAAATCGAAAGTTAAAGACAATATAGTGTGGATATGTCAAGTTGACCAGTTAGTTAATGGTGGTCATTGATGAGTGGCGTATAAATGAAGCATAATGCATGGCATCACGCAGTTTAGGATAGGTTCGATTACTTGGCGGCTTTGTCATAGCTATTTTGGTCTTACCTTTTGTGACAATATAGAAAATTGAGCTAGCTTTATTTGGGTGTTGGATTCATGTTACTCTGAACTCTAAATAAAAAGTTACAGACGATTTAGTGCGGACATGACAACTTGATCAGGTAGTTAAAATTATCATTCTAATCTGATCATCGGTGCTCATTAAGCAAAGGATTGCAAATGAAGCATAATGCATGTCTTGAAGCAGTTTGGGAAAGATTCGATTACTTGAAGACTTTGTCGTAACTATTTTGGTGTTAAATTTTGTCACAATATAGAAACTTGACCTAGCTTAACATGGGCGTTGTATTCGTGTCATTGTGAACTCTAAATCAAAAGTTACGAACGATTTAGTATGAATATGTCAAGTTGATTGGTCAGTTAAAATGATCATTCTAAACTGATCATGGGTGCTCCTTTAGAAAAGGCTTATAAATGAAGCATAATGCATGTCATCATGCAGTTTGGGATACTTGGATTACTTGACGGCTTTGTGGTAGCTTTTTCAATCTCAAATGTTGTCACAATATTGAGCTACCTTGTCATGGGCGTTGGATTCATATCATTCTTAACTCTAAATCAAAAGTTACAGACAATTTAGTGCGGACATGTCAAGTTAATCGGCCAGTCAAAATGATCATTTTAAACTGATCATTGTTGCTCCTTGATAATGGCTTATAAATGAAGCAAAATGCATGGCATCATGCAGTTTGATTACTTGGAGGCTTTTTGTTAGCTCTTTCAGTCTTAAATGTTGTTATAATAAAGAAAATTGAGCAAGCTTAACGTGGGCGTTTGATTCGTGTCATTCTGAACTCTAAATAAAATATCACGGAAGATTTAGTGCGTACATGTCAAGTTGATCGGGCAGTTAAAATGATCACTCTAAAATGATCATTTGTTATCCTTGAGTAAAAACTTATAAATGAAGCGTAATGCATGGCATCACGCAGTTTTGGATACATTGTATTACTTGGAAACTTTGTCGTAGCTCTTTCACTTTCAAATGTTGTCACATTATGGAACATTGAGCTAGCTTAACGTGGGCGGTTGATTCATATCATTTTGAGCTCTAAATGAAAAGTTAAAGATGATTTATTGTGGACATGTCAAGTTGATCAGCTAGTTAAAATGATCATTACAAACTGAGCACTAGTACTCATTGACTTAAAGCGTATAAATGAAGCATAATGGGGCATCACACAATTTGGAATATATTGGATTACCTGGAGGCTATTTCGTAGCTATTTTGGTCTTAAATTTTGTCGCAATATAAATTATTGAGCTAGCTTAACGTAGGTGTTGGATTCGTGTCTTTCTGAACGCTCAATCAAATGTTACGGACGATATAGTGCGGACATGTCAACTTGATCGACCGGTTAAGGTGATCATTTTAAATTAATCATTTGTTCCCCTTCAAGAAAGGCTTTTAAATGAAGCGTATTGCATTGCATCATGCACTTTTGGGTATATTGGAATACTTAGAGGCTTTGTCGTAGCCCTTTTAGTCTCAAAGGTTGTCACAATATGGAAAATTCATGTCATTTTGAGATCTAAATCAAAAGTTAAAGACAATTTAGTGGGGATATGTCAAGTTGATCAGGTAGTTAAAATGATCATTCTATATGATCATTGGTGGTCGTTGAACAATGGCGTATAAATGAAGCATAATGCATGGCATCATGCAGTTTAGGATAGATTCAATTACTTGGAGGCTTTGATGTAGCTATTTCAGTCTTAATTTTTGTAACAATATAGAAAATTGAGCTAGCTTTATTTGGGCGTTGAATTCATGTCACTCTGAACTCTAAATGAAAAGTTACAGACGATTTAGTGCGGACATGACAACTTGATCTGCTAGTTAAAATGATCATTCTCAACTGATCATTAGTGATGCTCAAGTAAAGGCTTATAAATGAGGCATAATGCACGGCATCACGCATTTGGGTTAGATTGGATTACTTGTAGGCTTTGTGGTAGCTATTTCAGTTTCAAATGTTGTCACAATATAAAAAATTGAGCTAGCTTAACGTGGGCGTTGGATTCCTGTCATTCTAAACTCTTAATCAAAAGTTATGGACGATTTGGTGTGGACACGTCAAGTTGATGACCCTGTTAAAATGATCATTCTAAACTGATAATTGGTGCTACTTGAGTAAAGGCCTATAAATGAAGCATAATGCATGGCATCCCGTAGTTAGGGATACATTGGATTACTTGGAGGCTTTGTCAAAGCTCTTTCAATTTCAAATGTTGTCCCAATATAGAAAGTTGGACGTTGGATTCATGTCATTCTGAATTCTAAATCAAAAGTTACGGATGATTTAGTGCGGACATGTCAAGTTTATCTGCTAGATAAATAGATCATTCTTAACTATATATTGGTGCTCATTGAGCAAAGTTTCACAAATAAAGCATAATGAATAGCATCACGCATTTTGGGAAATATTGGATTACTTAGAGGCTTTTTCGTAGTTCTTTCGGTTCATAAATTTTTACACAATATAGAAAATTGAAATAGCTTAACGCAGGCATTTGATTCTTGTCATTCTAAACTCTAAATAAAAAGTTATGACGATTTATTGCGGACATGTCAAGTTGATCAGCCAGTTAAAGTGATCATTCTAAACTGATCATTCTAAATTGAGCTAGCTTAATGTGGGCATTGGATTCGAATCATTCTTAACTCTAAAACCAGTTACCGACGATTTAGTGCGGAAATGTCAAGTTGATCGTCCAATTAAAAGGATCAATCTAAACTGATCATTGGTGCTCGTTGAGCAAAGGATTACAAATGAAGCGTAATGCATGGCATCAAGCAGTCTCAAATGTTGTCACTATATAAAAAAATTGAGATAGCTTAACGTGGGCATTGGATTCGTGTCATTTTTATCTCTAAATCAAAAGCTACGGACGATTTAGTGTAGACATGTCAATTTGACCGGCTAGTTAAAATGATCATTCTAAACTGAACATTAGTGGTCATTGAGCAAAGACTTATAAATGAAGCATTAGGCATGGCATCACGAAGTTTAGGATAGAGTGGATTACTTGAAGGCTTTGTGATAGCTGTTTCAGCCTCAAATATTGTCAAAATATAATAAATTGGGCTAGCTGATCGTGCGTGTTGGATTCGTGTCATTCTGAACTCGAAATCAAAAGTTACGGACGATTATGTGCGGACATGTCAAGTCGATCGCCAGTTAAAAACAATATTCTAAACTAATCTTTGGTGCTCCTTGAGTGAAGGCTTATAAATGAAGCATAATGCATGGCATCACGTAGTTTTGGATACGTTGGATTACTTGGTGGCTTTGTTGTAGCTCTTTCAGTCTAAAATTTTGTTACAATATAGAAAATTGAGCTAGCTTAACGTGGGCGTTGGATTCGTTTCATTCTGAACTCTAAATCACAAGAACAAACGATTTACTGCAGACATGTCAAGTTTATCGGCTAGTTAAATTGATCATTGGTGCTCATTCAGTAAAGGTTTACAAATGTAACATAATGCAGAGCATTACACAGTTTGGGATAAATTGGATAACTTGGAGTCTCTATCAAAGCTATTTCGGTCTTAAACTTTGTCACAATATTGAAAATTAAGGTAGTTTAATGTGGGTCTTAGATTCGTGTCATTCTGAACTCTAAATCAAAAGTTACGGACAATTTAGTGCGGACATATCAAGTTGATCGGCCATTTAAAATGACCTTTCTAAACTGATCATTGGTGCTCCTTGAGTAAAGGCTTATAAATGAAGTATTATGCATGGCATCACACTGTTTGGGATACACTGAATTAGTTGAAGGCTTTGTAGTAGATCTTTTAGTCTCAAATGTTGTCAAAATATAGAAACTTGAGCTAGATTAACGTGGACGTTGGATTCGTGTCATTCTAATTTCTAAATCACAAGTTAGAAACGATTTAGTGTGGACATGTCAAGTCTCTCAGCTAGTTAAATTGATCATTCTAAAATGATCATTGGTGCTCATTGAGCAAATGTTTACAACTGAAGCATAATGCATGGCATTACGCAGCCTGGAATAGATTGGATTACTTGGAGGCTTTGTCATACCTACTCAGGTCTAAATTTTTTGTCACAATATAGAATATTGAGCTACTTAACGTGAGTGTTTGATTCGTGTCATTCTGAACTCTAAATCAAAAGTTACAGACGATTTAGTGAGGACATGTCAGGTTGATCAGCCAGTTAAATTGATCGTTCTAAACTGATCGTTCTAAGCTGATCATATGTGCTCCTTGAGTAAAGGCATAAAATGAAGCATAATGCATGGCATCACGCAGTTTAGGATTGATTGGATTACTTGAAGCCGTTGTGGTAGATCTTTCAATCTCAAATGTTGTCGCAATATGGAAAATTGAGCTAGCTTAGTGTGCGCTTGGGATTCGTGTCACTCTGAACTCTAAATAAAATGTTACGGACGATTTAGTGTGGACATGTCAGTTGATCAGCAAGTTAAAGTGATTGTTATAAACTGATCATTCTATACTGATCATTGGTACTCTTGTAGTAAAGGCTTATAAATGAAGAATAATGCATGGCATCACACAATTTGGGATACATTGGATTAATTGAAGGATTTGTAGTAGCTTTTTCATTCTCAAATGTTGTCAAAATATAGAAAATTGAGCTAGTTTAACGTGGGCTTTAGATTCGTGTCATTCTCAACTCTAAATCAACGATTTAGTGCGTACATATCAAGTTGATCAGCCAGTTAAAATGATCATTCTAAACTGATCATTGGTACTCATTGAGTAAAGACTTATAAATGAAGCGTAATGCATTGCCCCACGCAGTTTGGGATACATGGGATTACTTGGAGGCTTTTTCAAAGCTTCTTCAGTCTCAAATGTTGTCACAAATATAGAAACTTGAGCTAGCTTATCATGGGCGTTGGATTCGTGTCATTCTGAACATTGAATCAAAAGGTATAGACGATTTAGTGTGGACATGTCAAGTTAATGGGCCAGTTAACATGATCATTCTAAACTGATCGTTGCTGCTCCTTGAGTAAAGGCTTATAAATGAAGCATAATGAATGGCATCATGCAGATTGTGATCAATTGGATTACTTGGAAACTTTGTGGTAGCTATTTCTGTCTCAAATGTTGTCAAAATTTAGAAAAGTGAGCTAGTTTAACGTGGGCTTTGGAGTCGTGTCATTTTGAATTCAAAATAAAAGTTACCAAAAATTTAGTGCGTACATGTCAAGTCTATCGGCCAGTTAAAATGAACATTCTTAAGTGATCATTGGTGCTCATTGAGTAAAGAATTATAAATGAAGCGTAATGCATTGCATCACGCAGTTTGGTATACATTGAATTAATAGGAGGATTTGTCATATCTCTTTCAGTCTTAAATGTTGTCACAATATGGAAAATATAGCTAGCTTAACATAGGCGTTGGATTCATGTCATTTTGAGCTCTAAATCAAAATTTAAAGACAATTTAGTGCGGACATGTCAAGTTGATCAGCTAGCTAAAATGATCATTCTAAACTTATCATTGGTACTCATTGAGTAAAAGCGTATAAATGAAGCATAACGCATGGCATCAAGCAGTCACAAATGTTGGAGGCTTTTTCATAGTTATTTTGGTCTCAAATTTTGTCACAATACAGAATACTGAGTTACCTTAACTTGAGCGTTGGATTCGTGTCATTCCGAACTCTAAATCAAAAGTTACCTACGACTTAGTGCGGACATGTCAAGTTGATCGGCAAGTTAAATTGATCGTTCTAAACCGATCATTCTAAGCCGATCATTAGAGCTCCTTGAGTAAAGGTATGTCACAATATAGAAAATTGAGCTAGCTTAACGTGGGCATTGGATTCGTGTCATTCAGAACCTTTAATCAAAAGTTATGGGTTGATTTAGTGCATAAATGTCAAGTTCATCAACCAGTTCAATTCATCTTTCTAAGATCATCATTGGTGCTCATTGAGCAATGGTTTAGAAATGAAGCATTATGCATGGCATAACACAATTTGGGATAGATTCGATAACTTGGAGGGTTTGTCATAGCTATTATGGTATTAACTTTTGTCACAATATAGAAAATTGAGCTACCTTAACATGGGCGTTTTTTTCATGTCATTCTAAAATCTAAATCAAATGTTACACATGATTTAATGCGGACATTTCAAGTTGATTGGCCAGTTAAAATGATCATTTTAAACTGATCATTAATTCTCCTTGAGTAAATACTTATAAATGAAGCATAATGCATGGCATCACGTAGTTTTGGATACACTTAGAAACTTTGTCGTAGCTCTTTCAGTCCCAAATGTTGTGATAATATAGAAAATGGAGCTAGATTAACGTGGGTAATGGATTCGTGTCATTCTGAATTCTAAATCCAAAGTCACAGACGATTAAGTGCTTACATGTCAAGTTTATCGGGCAGATAAAATGATCATTCTATACTGATCATTGGTGCTCCTTGAGTAAAGACTTATAAATGAAGTGTAATGCATGGCATCAAGCAGTTTTGAATGCACTAGATTACTTGGAAGCTTTGTCGTAGCTCTTTCATTCTCAAATGTTTTCACAATATGGAACATTGAGCTAGGTTAACGTGGGCGGTTGATTCATGTCATTTTGAGCTCTAAATGAAAAGTTAAATACGATTTAGTGCGGACATGTCAAGTTGATTAGCTAGTTAAAATGATCATTCTAAACTGATCATTTGTACTCATTGAGTTAAAGCGTACAAATGAAGCATAATGGGGCATCACCCAATTTGGGATAGATATGATTACTTGGAGGCTTTTTTGAAGCTATTTCAGTCTTAAATTTTGTCACAACATTAAACATTGAGCTAGCTTAACATGAGCGGTTGATTCCTGTCATTTTGAACTCTAAATCAAAAGTTACGGACGATTTAGTGTGGACATATCAACTTTGAAACACCCATCCCGGATTATCAGTCCAAAGAGGTTGTTCCCTTTCGGATTCACCAAGGAATTCTGAGTCTATGGTCCATATTTTAGGGTGCTTTATTTAGTGTAAGTCCAAATTCGAGTTATTCGGAGATTCATGAATTTTTAGAGTCATTATTAGAGTCATAATATAATAGATCCGGATGATCATTGAAGTAAGAACAGGATTCATTACAACATGATAGTTTGCCCAAAGGCTTACACATTCAAACGATCCTAACTACCCGGACCAATACACCACCCATATACTCCGGCGACCAGCCCTGCGCTCAAGCCAAATCCTTACCACGATCACCATCTTTTCCTGAAAAAGGGCCAAAGCCGCATAATTATCGTGGAATTAACCAATATTACACAATAAAGCTTTAGAAAATGCATGAATGAATACAACTCATACAAAACCCGTCAATTCTCTAAGTTTTAGTTAACATTCGACCAAGACACACTTGGTTCGGTCTTAGGCAGAACTGATCGACCAACCGGCCTTGGTAGGAATCACCCAATCCTTTGACCAGTCGACATTCGCCCTGAAAGACTCGATCCGGTCTAAGGGGAGGCCAGGACGATTATCTGGCCGGGAAGGTTTCACCCAATCCCGACCACTCGGCCATGTTTACCCAACAAGGCCCCTTGGATTCCCTTGATCGCCCAACCACCGGCAAAGAGGAATCCAAGCATGAAAGGGTAAGGGATTACTAACCTCGACCATGCTTAGCCCTTAATCGCGTACCGTCTGTGTCAGCCTCCCGATCCAAAGTTCACGATCTTTACCTCACTCGGTCTAACACTTATCAGATAATGCCTTAGGAAAATTCTAGGATTTTTCCTCTATCAGCCATCCCTTGTACCGACCCTAAGACTCATATTTATAGGGCCCGTGGTCGGTTTTCACGAACAGTCATGGCTTTTGCTCGACTAATCAACATTTCCAGTAGAACAGTTGTGCCTGGTCGGGGCACTGGTTCGGCACCAACTACCCGAGGCAGTGCTATTTGGCCAGTTGGCCCAGCTACCAACCAGCTCGTCCAACTGCTGGCCAGCTCGCCCAACTGCAGGCCAGCTCGCCCAGCTGCCGGCAAGCTCACCCAGCTGCCGGCCACCTCGCCCAGCTGCCGGCCAGCTCGCCCAGATGCCGGCCAGCTCATCCAACTGCCGGCCAGCTCACCCAACCAATCCTTACTGAGGATTGGGTGTGTTACAAACTTGATTGGCCAGTTATGGTAATCATTCTAAACTTATCATTGGTGCCCCTTCAGGAAAGACTTATAAATGAAGCATAATGCATGGCATCATGCAATTTGGGGTATATTGGAATACTCAGAGGCTTTGTCGTAGCCCTTTCAGTGTCAAAAGTTGTCAGATATGGAAAATTGAGCTAGCTTAACGTGGGCAATGGATTCATGTCATTTTGAGCTATAAATCAAAAGTTAAATACAATTTAGTGATCAGGTAGTTAAAATGACCATTCTAAACTGATCTGGTGGTCACTGAGCAATGGCATATAAATGAAGCATAATGCATGGCATCACACAGTTTAGGAAAGATTCATTTACTTGGAGGCTTTCTCGTAGCTATTTCGGTCTTACTTTTGGTCACACTATAGAAAATTGAGCTAGATTTATGTGGGCATTGTATTCATTTCATTCTTAACTATAAATCAAAAGTTACGGACGATTTAGTACAGACATGACAACTTGATCGGCTAGTTAAAATGATCATTCTAAACTGATCATTGGTGCTTATTGAGCAAAGGATTGCAAATGAAGCATAATGCATGGCATAAAGCAGTTTGGGAAACATTCGATTACATGAGGCTTTGTCGTATCTAATTTGGTCTTAAATTTTGTCACAATATAGAAAACTGAAGCATAATGCATGTCATCATGCAGTTTAAGATTTCTTGGATTACTTGACGGTTTGGTGGTAGCTCTTTCAGTCTCAAATGTTTTCACAAGAAAATTGAGCTATCTTATCATGGGTGTTGGATTCGTGTCATTCTGAACTCTAAATCAAAAGATACCGACGATTTAGGGCTGACATGTCAAATTAATGGGCCGGTTAAAATGATCATTCTAAACTGTTCATTGGTGCTCCTTGGGTAAAGGCTTATAAATGAAGCATAATGCCTGGTATCATGCAGTTTGTGATAAATTGGATTACTTGGAAATTTTGTCGTACCTCTTTCAGTCTCAAATGTTGTCATAATATAGAAAATTGAGGTAGATTAACGTGGGCATTGGATTCGTGTCATTATGAACTCTTAATCAAATGTCACGGACGATTTAGTGCGTACATGTCAAGTTGATTGGGCAGTTAAAATGATCATTCTAAATTGATCATTGGTGCTCCTTGAGTAAAGAGTTTTAAATGAAGCGTAATGCATGACATCACACAGTTTTGGATACATTGTATTACTTGGAAGTGTGGTCGTAACTCTTTCACTCTCAAATGTTGTTGCAATATGAAACATTGAGCTAGCTTAACGTGGGCGGTTGATTCATGTCATTTTGAGCACTAAACGAAAAGTTAAAGACGATTTAGTGCGGACATGTCAAGCTGATCAGCTAGTTAAATTGAACATTCTAAACTGATCATGGGTACTTATTGAGTTAAAGCATATAAATGAATCATAATGGGGCATCATGCAATTTGGGATAGATTGGATTACTTAGAGGCTGTTTTGTAGCTATTTCGGTCTTAAATTCTGTCACAATACAAAATATTGAGCTAGCTTAACATGAGCATTGGATTCGTGTCATTGTGAACTCTAAATCAAAAGTTCCGGATGATTTAGTGCAGACATGTCAACTTGATCGGCCAGTTAAGGTGATCATTCTAAAGTGATCATTGGTGCCCCTTCAGGAAAGGCTTACAAATGAAACATAATGCATGGCATCATGCCGTTTGGGGTATATTGGAATACTTAGAGAATTTGTCGTAGCCCTTTCAGTCTCAGAGGTTGTCACAATTTGGAAAATTGAGATAGTTTAACGTCGGCATTGGATTCATGTCATTTTGAGCTCTAAATCGAAAGCTAAAGACAATTTAGTGTGGATAAGTCAAGTTGATCAGGTAGTTAAAATGATCATTCTCAACTGATCATTTGTGGTCATTGAGCAATGGTGCATAATTGAAACATAATGGATGGCATCACGCAGTTTATGATATATTTGATTACTTGGACGCTTTGTCATGGCTGTTTTGGTCGTAATTTTTGTAACAACATAGAAAACTGAGCTAGCTTTATTTTGATGTTGGATTCATGTCACTCTGAACTCTAAATCAAAAGTTACGGAAGATTTTGTGTGGGCGTGACAACTTGATTGGCTAGGTAAAATGATCATTCTAAATTAATCATTGGTGTGCTCAATCAGCAAAGGATTGCAAATGAAGCATAATGCATGGGATAAGACAGTTTGGGAAAGATTCTATTACATGGAAGCTTTGTCGTAGCTATTTTGGTCTTAAATCTTGTCACAATACAAACAATTGAACTAGCTTAACATGGGCATCGTCTTCGTATGATTTTGAACTCTAAATCAAAAGTTATGGATGATGTAGTACGCATAAATCAAGTTCACTGGTCAGTTAAAATGATCATTCTAAACTGATCATTGGTGCTTGTTTAGAGAAGGTTTGAAAACGAAGCATAATGCATGTCATCATGCAGTTAGGGATATTTGGATTACTTCTTTTTGGTACTTCTTTCAGTCTCAAATGTTGTCACGGTATAGAAAATAGAGCTATCTTATCATAGGTGTTGGATTCCTGTCATTCTAAACTCTAAATCAAAAGTTACGTACGATTTAGTGCCTATATGTCAACTTGATTGGCCAGTTAAAATTATCATTATAAACTAATCACTTGTGCTTATTGAGTAAATACTTATCAATGAAGCGTAATGCATGCCATCACGAAGTTTGGGATACATTTTATTACTTGGAGGCTTTGTCATAGATCTTTAAATCTCAAATGTTGCCACAATATGGAAAATTTATTTAGCTTAATGTGGGCATTGAATTCATGTAATTTGGAGCTATAAACCAAAAGTTACGAATGATTTAGTGCATACATGTCAAGTTGGTTGGCCAATTAAAATGATCATTCTAAACTGATCATTAGTGCTCTTTCAGAAAGGGATTATAAATGAAACATAATGCATGGTATCACACATTTTATGATAGATTCAATTACTTGGAGGCTTTCTCGTAGCTATTTCGGTGTTAATTTTTGTCACAATATAGAAAATTGAGCTAGTTTTATGTGGGCGTTGGATTCATGTCACTCTGAACTCTAAATCAAAAGTTACGGACGATTTAGTGTGGACGTGACAACTTGATCGGCTAGTTAAAATGATCATTCCAAAATGATCACTGGTGCTCATTGAGCAAAGGATTGCAAATGATGCATAATGCATGACATAAAGCAGTTTGGGGAAGATTCGATTACTTGGATGCTTTGTCGTATCTATTTTGGTCTTAAATTTTTTCACAATATATAAAATTGAGAAAGTTTAACATGGGCATTGTATTCGTGTCATTCGGAACTCTAAATCAAAAGTTATGGACGATTTAGCTCGAATATGTCAACTTGATTGGTCAGTTAAAATGATCATTCTAAACTGGTCATTGGTGCTCCTTTAGAAAAGGCATATAAATGAAGCATAATGCATGCAATCACACAGTTTTGGGATATTTGGATTACTTGAAGGCTTTGTGGTAGCTCTTTCGGTCTCAAATGTTGTCACAATATAGGAAATTGAACAAACTTATCATGGGCATTGGATTCATGTCATTTTGAACTTAAATCCAAAGTTACAAACGATTTAGTGCGGACATGTCAAGTTAATCGGCCAGGTAAAATGATCATTCTAAACTGATCATTGGTACAACTTGAGTAAAGAGTTATAAATGAAGCATAATGTATGGCATCACGCAGTTTGGGATACATTGTATTAATTGGAAGCTTTTTTGCAGCTCTTTCACTCTCAACTGTTGTCACAATATGGAATATTCAGCTAGCTTAACGTGAGTGGTTGATTCATTACATTTTGAGCTCTGCATGAAAAGTTATAGACGATTTAGTGCGGACGTTTAGTTGATCAACTAGTTAAAATGATCATTTTAAACTGATCATTGGTACTCATTGAGTTAAAGCGTATAAATGAAGCATAATGGGGCACCACGCAATTTGGGATAGATTGGATTACTTGGATGGTTTTTCGGAGCAATTGTGGTCTTAAATTTTGTTACAATACAAAATATTGAGCTAGCTTAACGTGAGCGTTGGATTCGTGTCATTATGAACTCTAAATCAAAAGTTACGGACAATTTAATGCGGACAAGTCAACTTGACCGGCCAGTTAAGGTGATCATTCTAAACTAATCATTAGTGCCCCCTTCAGGAAAGGCTTATAAATGAAGCATAATGCATGACATCACATAGTTTGGGGTATACCCGAATACTTAGAGGCTTTTTCGTAGCCCTTTTAGTCTCAAAGGTTGTCACAATGTTGAAAATTGAGCTAGCTTAACGTCAGCGTTGGATTCAGGTCATTTTGAGATCTAAATCGAAAGTTAAAGACAATATAGTGTGGACATGTCAAGTTGACCAGTTAGTTAAAATGATCATTCTAAGCTGATCATTGGTGGTCATTGAGCACTGGCATATAAATGAAGCATAAATGCATGGCATCACACAGTTTAGGATAGGTTGGATTACTTGGAGGTTTTGTCATATCTATTTCTGTCTTAATTTTTTGTCACAATATAGAAAATTTAGCTAGCTTTATTTGGGTGTTGGATTCATGTTACTCTGAACTTTAAATAAAAAGTTACAGACGATTTAGTGCGTACGTGACAACTTGATCGGCTAGTAAACATTATCATTCTAAACTGATCATCGGTGCTCATTAAGCAAAGGATTGCAAATGAAGCATAATGAATGTCATGAAGCAGTTTGGGAAAGATTCGATTACTTGGAGGCTTTGTCGTAGCTATTTTGGTGTTAAATTTTCTCAGAATATAGAAAATTGACCTAGTTTAACACGGGCGTTGTATTCCTGTCATTCTGAAATATAAATCAAAAGTTATGGACGGTTTAGTGTGAATATGTCAAGTTGATCGGTCAGTTAAAATGATCATTATAAACTGATCATGGGTGCTCCTTTAGAAAAGGCTTATAAATGAAGCATAATGCGTGGCATCATGCAGTTTGTGATAAATTGGATTACTTGGAGGCTTTATGTTAGCTCTTTCAGTCTTAAATGTTGTCATAATAAAGAAAATTGAGCTAGCTTACCATGGGCGTTGGATTCATGTTATTCTGAACTCTAAATAAAATGTCACGGACGATTTAGTGCGTACATGTCAAATGTTGTAGCTCTTTCACTCTCAAATGTTGTCACAATATAGAAAAGTGATCTAGATTAATGTGGGTACTGGATTCATGTTAGTTTGAGCTCTAAATCAAATGTTAAAGACAATTTAGTGCGGACATGTCAAGTTGATCAGCATGTTAAAATTTTATAGATTAATGTGGGCATCACACAGTTTGAGATAGATTGGATTACTCGGAAGCTTTGTTGTAGTTGTTTAAGTCTTAAATTTTATAACAATATAGAAAACTCAGGTAGCTTAACATGGTCATTGGATTCGTGTAATTCTAAACTCTAAATCAAAAGTTACTGACGATTTAGTGCGGACATGTCAGGTTAATCAACCAGTTAAATGATCATTGTAAACTGATCATTGGTGCTCCTTGAGTAAACGCCTATAAATGAAGCATAATGCATGGCATCACGCGGTTTGGAATACATTGGATTACTTGAAAACTTTGTCGTAGCTGTTTCAAACTCAAATGTTGTCACAATATTAAAATGATCATTCTAAACAGATCATTGGTGGTACTTGAGCAAAGGTTTACAAATGAAGCATAATGCATGGCATCACGCAGTTTGGGATAGATTGGATTACTTGGAGGCGTTGTTGTAGCTATGTTGGTCTTACCTTTTGTTACAATGCAGAATATTCAGGTAGATTAACGTGGGTGTTGGATACATGTCATTCGGCACTCTAAATCAAAAGTTACGGACAATTTAGTGCTGACATGTCAAGATTACCAGCTAGTTAAATTAATCATTGTAAACTGATCATTAGTGCTCATTGAGCAAAGGTTTACAAATGAAGCATAATGCATGGCATCCCGCAGTTTGGGATACATTGGATTACTTGGAGGCTTCGTGGTAGCTCTTTCAGTTTCAAATGCTGTTACAGTATAGAAAATTAAACTACATTAACATGGGCGTTAGATTCATATCAGTTTGTGCTCTATATCAAATGTTAAAGAAAATTTAGTGCGGATATGTCAAGTTGATCAGCTAGTTAAAATGATCATTCTAAACTGATCATTGGTGCTCATTGAGTAAAGGTTTATAAATGAACCATAATGCATGGCATCACGCAATTTGGGATAGATTGGATTACTTGGGTGCTTTGTCAAAGCTATTTCGTTATTAATTTTTTTCACAATATGCTGCGTTCGGGAAGGATGAATCGGTCCCGAAAAGGAATCTATTCGCCCTGGTTGATATCTCTCTGCTATAAAAAAAGTTTGAAAACTTGGATTCTAATGAGGCTACTATTAAATATTTACTCATGGGTGGGGACTCACAAACTATTTATACCAAACGGTGTATATCCATCGATAAGTTGTGAAGAGTTTAAACATAGATAATCTATTGAGCTAGCTTTACGTGTGTGTCGGATTCGTATAATTCTGAACTTTGAATCGAAAGTTATGTACATTTTAGTGTGGACATGTCAAGTTTATTGGCAAGTTAAATTGATCATTTTAAACTTATCATTGGTGCTCATTGAGCAAAGGTTTACAATTGAAGCATTATGCATGGCATCACGTAGTTTGGGATAGATTGGATTACTTGGAGGCATTGTCATAACTATTTTGGTCTTAAATTTTATCACAATATAGAAACTTGAGGTAGCTTAACATGGGCGTTGGATTCTTATCATTCTGGACTCTAAATAAAAATTTACGGATGATTTACTGTGGACATGTTAAGTTAATTGACCAATTAAAATGATTATTCTAAACTGATCATTGGTGCTGCATAAGTAAAGGCTAATAAATGAAGTATAATGCATGACATCACACAATTTTGGATACATTGGATTATTTGTAGGCTTTATCGTAGCTCTTTTACTATCAAATGTTGTCACAATATTGAAAATTGAGCTAGATTAACGTCGGCGTTAGATTCATATCATTTTGAGCTGTAAATAAAATACTAAAGGCCATTTAGTGGTGACATGTCAAGTTGATCAGATAGTCAAAATGCTCATTCTAAACTGATCATTGGTGCTCATTGAGCAAAGGTTTACAAATGAAGAATAATGCATGGCATCACGCAGTTTGGGATAGATTGGATTACATGGAGGCATTTCCGGAGCTATTTTGGGATTAGATATTTTTCACAATATAGAATATTCAACTAGCTTAACGTGGGCGTTGGATTCATGTCATTTTGAACTCGAAATCAAAAGCTACAGAGAATTTGGTGCGGACATGTCAAGTTTATCAACTAGTTATATTGATCTTTCTAAATTGATCATTTTAAACTGATCAGTGGTGTTCATTGAGCAAAGGTTTACAAATAAAGCATAAGCCATGGCATCCCGCAGTTTGGGATACATTAGATTACTTGGAAGGATTTTCGTAGCTATTTTGGTCTTAATTTTTATCACAATATAGAAAATTGAGGTAGCTTAATGTGGGCGTTGGATTCGTGGCATTCTTAACTCTAAATCAAAAGTTATGGATGATTTAATGCGGACATGTCAAGTTGATCGACCAGTTAAAGTGATCATTCTAAACTCATCATTGGTGCTCCTTGAGTAACTCTTAGAAATGAAGCATAATGCCTGGTATCACACAATTTGGGATGTATTGGATTAGTTGGAGGCTTTGCCGTCGCTTTTTCGCCCGTAATTTTCATCACAATATAGAATATTGAGCTAGTTTAACATGGGCATTGGATTCGTGTCATTCGGTACTCTAAATCAAAAGTTACGGACAATTCAGAGCGGAAATGTCAAGTTGGTCATCCACTTAAAATGGTCATTCTAAACTTATTATTTGTGCTACTTGAGTTAAGGCTTATAAATGAAGCATATTGCATGGCATATCACATAATTATGTAAAAATATATAATATTGAGCTAGTTTAACGTGGGCGTTGGATTAATGTCATTCTGAACTCTAAATCAAAAGTGACGGACGATTTAGTGCAAACATGTCAAGTTTATTAGCTAGTTAAATTGATCATTCTAATTTGATCATTGGTGCTCATTAGGTACCGCATAAATGAAGCATAACGCATGGCATCACACAATTCGAGATAGATTGAGTTACTTGGAGGCTTTTTCGTCTCTATATCGGTATTAAATTTTATCAAAGTATAGAATATTGAGCTAGCTTAATGTTGGTGTTGGATTCGTATCGTTCTGAATTCCAAATCAAAAGTTACGGAGGATTTTGTGCAGACATGATAAGTTTACCGGATAGTTAAATTGATCATTATAAACTGATCATTGGTGCTCATTGAGCAAAGGTTCACAAATAAAGCATAATGCATGGCACCACGCAGTTTAAGATCCATTAGATTATTTGGAGGCTTTTTCATAGCTATTTCAGTCTTAAATTTTGTCACAAAATAGAATATTGAGGTAGCTTAACGTGGGTGTTGGATTCATGTCATTTTGAACTCTAAATCAAAAGTTATTGACAATTTAGTGCGGACATGTCAAGTTAACCGGCTAGTTAAAATGATCATTCTAAACTGATAATTGGTGCTCATTGAGCAAAGGTTTACAAATGAACCATAATGCATGGCATCACGCAATTTGGATAGATTGGATTACTTGAAGGCTTTTTTCGTAGCTATTCGGTCTTAAATATTGTCACAATATAACATATTGAGCTAGCTTATCGTGAACATTGGATTCGTGTCATTATGAGCTCTAAATCACATGTCAAGTGATCATTCTAAACTTATCATTGGTGCTCATTGAGTAATGAATAAATGAAGCATAATGCATGACATCACGCAGTTTGAGATAGATTGGATTACTTGGAGGTTTTGTCATAGCTATTTTGGTCTCAAAATTTTTCAAAACTATGAATATTAAGCTACCTTGACATGGGCGTTGGATTTGTGTCATTCTGAACTCTAAATCACAAGTTACAAATGATTTAGTGTGGAAATGTCAAGTTTATCGGCTAGTTAAATTGATCATTCTAAACTGATCATTGGTGCTCATTGAGAAAAGGTTTACAAATGAAACATAATGCATGGCATCACACAGTTTCGGATAGATTGGACTACTTAGAGGCTTTGTCTTAGCTATTTTGGTCGTAAATTTTATCTCAATATTGAAAATTGAGCTAGCATAACGTGGACGTTGGATTCTTGTCATTCTGAACTCTAAATCAAAAGTTATGGATGATATAGTCCGAACATGTCAAGTTGAATATCCAGTTCAAATGATCATTCTAAACTGATCATTGTTGCTCCTTGAGTAAAGGCTTATAAATGAAGCATAATGCATGACATCACACAGTTTGGGATACATTGGATTACTTGGAGGCTTTATCGTAGCGCTTTCAGTTTCAAATGTTGTCACATAATTAAAAATTGAGCTAGATTAATGTGGGCGTTGGATTATTATCATTTTGAGCTCTAAATCAAATGTTAAAGACAATTTAGTGGGGACTTATCAAGTCGATCAGCTAGTCAAAATGATTATTCTAATCTGATCATTACCAAAAGGTTTACAAATGAAGCATAATGTGTGGCATCACACAGTTTGAGATAGATTAGATTACTTAGAGGCTTTGTTGTAGATATTTCGGTCTTAAATTTTGTGATAATATAGAATATTGAACTAGCTTAACATGGGTGTTGGATTCGTGTCATTGCGAACTATAAAACAATAGTTAGGCAGACCTGTCAAGTTGATCGGCCAGTTAAAGTGACCATTCTAAACTGCTCATTGGTTCTCATTGAGCAAAGGTTTACAAATGAACCATAATGCATGGCATTACGCTGTTTAGTATAGATTGGATTACTTGAGGCGTTTTCGTAGCTATTTCAGTACTAAATTTTATCACAATATGGAAAGTTGAGCTAGATTAACGTGGGTGTTGGATTTGTGTCATTTTGAACTCTAAATCAAAAGTTACAGATGATTTAGTGCTGACTTGACAAGTTGATCGGCCAGTTAAATTGATTATTATACACTGACCATTCTAAACTGATCATTCTAAACATATCATTAGTGCTCCTTGAGTAAAGGCTTATAAATGAAACACAATGGGCATCACGTAGTTTAGGATAGACTGGATTACTTGAAGGCTTTGTGGTATCTCTTTCAGTCTTAAATATTTTCACGATATAGAACATTGAGCTAGCTTAACGTGGGCGTTGGATTTGTATCATTCTGAACACTAAATTAAAAGTTACGGACGATATTCTGCATAGATATCAAGTTGATCGGCAAGATATACTGATCATTCTATACTGATCATTGGTGCTCTTTGAGTAAAGCTTATAAATGAAGCATAATGCATGGCATCACACAGTTTGGGATAGATTGGATTACTTAGAGGGTTTGTCGTACCTATTTTGGTCTTAAATTTTCTCACAATATAGAATATTGAGTTAATTTAACACGTAGCTATTGGATTTGTGTCGTTTTTAACTCTAAATCAAAAGTTACGGACGATTTAGTGAGGATATGTCAAGTTGATCGGCCAGTAAAAATGATAATTCCTAATTGAGAATTGGTGCTCCTTGAGTAAAGACTTATAAATGAAGCTTGATGCATGGCATAACGCAGTTTCTGATACATTGGATTACTTTGACATTTTTTAGTAGCTCTTTCAATCTCAAATATTTTCACAATATAGAAAACTGAGCTACCTTAACGTATCCGTTAGACACGTGTCAATATTCAAGTTACGAACGATTTAGTGAGTATATGTCAAGTTGATCGGCCAGTTAAATTGATCATTTCAAACTGATTATTGGTGCTCCTTGAGTAATGGTTTACAACTGATGGATTATAAATCAAGCATAATGCATGACATCACATAGTTTGGGATACATTGGATTACTTGGAGGCTTTGTCGTAGATATTTCGGTCTTAAATTTTGTCACAATATAGAAAATTGAGCTAGCTAACGAGGATGTTGGATTCATGTCATTTGGAACTCTAAATAAGAGTTACAGACGATTTAGTGAGATTGATCATTCTAAACTGATCATTGGTGCTCATTGAGCAAAGGTTTATAAATGAAGCATATTGGATGGCATCACGCAGTTTGGGAATAATTGAATTACTTGCATGCTTAGCCATAGCCATTTGGGTCTTATATTTTATCACAATATAGAAAATTGAGCTGACTTAACGTGGGCATTGGATTCGTGTCATTCTGAACTCTAAATCAAAAGTTTAGTAGGCAGTTAAAATGAGCATTCTAAATTGATCATCGGTGCTCCTCGAGTAAAGGCTTATAAATGAAGTATAATGCATGCATCACACAATTTAGGATACATTGGATTACTTGGAGGCTTTGTCGTAACTCTTTCAGTATCAAATGTTGTAACAATATTGAAAACTGAGATAGATTAACGTGGGCGTTAAATTCATGTCAATTTGAGCTCTAAATCAAAATTTAAAGATGATTTAGTGCGGACATGTCAAGTTGATCAGCAAGTTAAATAATCATGCTAAACTCATCATTTGTGCTCATTCACCAAAGGTTTAAAAGTAAAGCATAATGCATCACGCAGTTTTGGAAAGATTGGATTACTTTAAGGCTTTTCATAGCTATTTTAGTCTTAAATTTTGTCATAATACAGAAAATTGAGCTAGCTTAACGTGGTCGTTGGATTCGTGCGGATGATTTAGTGTGGACATGGTGAGTTGATTGGCTAGTTAAAATTATTATTTTTAACTAAGCATTGGTGCTCCTTGAGTAAAGGCTTATAAATGAAGCATAATGCATGGGATCACACAGTTTGGGATACATTAGATTACTTTGAGGTTTTTTCCTAACTATTTCATTCTTAAAATTTGTCACAATATAGAAAATTGAGGTAGCTTAACGTGGGCATCGGATTCATGTCATTCTGAACTCTAAATAAAAAGTTGCGGACAATTTAGTGCGGACATGTCAAGTTTATCGGGTACTTAAACTGATCATTCTAAACTGATCATTGGTGTTCATTGAGCAAAGGTTTAAAAATGAAGCATAATTCATGGCATCACGCAGTTTATGATAGATCTGATAACTTGAATGCTTTGGGGGTAGTTTTTTCAATTTCAAACGTTGCGGTACAAGAAACATTACTATTTCCGACTGCTTTTCCAAAGGAAATATTATCGTCGGAATATTCCGACAGTTAGTCGATGGTTTTCCGACGATTCCCGAGCGAAGCAAAATTGTTGGGAATCTCTTTGTAAATCCCGACCCCTGTACCACAGGTCACAAAATTGATGGTAAAACCCGATGGACGTCCGTCCAGTTACTGACGACATCCACGGCGTTGGGACCTCCTCGCTGAAACGTCGGTAAGTTCTGACGAAATAAATACCGTTGGTATTTACTGACTAATTCCTCATGGATTCCGTTTTTCAGTATTTTTCGGTAATCCATTGGTAATATATCGATTGACCAATTCCACGTAATTTGTTTTTGTTGAATAAATCTAAACATTGTCGGAAATCCGTTGGTATTTCCGATGGCTTTCTGACGAAGTCCTATGTTTTGGCAGTTGTTTGCTTGACCAAACTGTAAACCTAGAGGATCATCAGAAATATCCGAGAATGGTCGGAAACCGTCGGAAATCTATATGCAAAGCGGATATTCTTAAGAATAATATGTTAAAAATTCGTGATTATCTGTTAAATTTCAAAATAATCTGTTAAAAATTCGTGATAATCTTCTAATTTCCATTATAAATACGCTCTACTCCTTCACAATTTTACCAGAATAAAAAGTCTTAACAAAATGTCTTCTTCAGGTTCTTATGATTATTTTCGATCATGGATAGATAAAGCTTGGTATGATTCAACTACGGGAGAATTGACGGATGAATTTGTGCAAGGTGTTGAGAAGTTCATGACATTTGTATCAAACAATAGCATGACATCGGAATATGCTAAAATATATTGTATGTGTATTAAATATCGAAATCATATATTAATCTTTGTTAGAAAAGTACGTAATCATTTGTATAGGACTGGATTTATGCCGGGTTACAAATTTGATATTCACATGGAGAAATTGATGCAACGTTACAATATTATGGTAGTAATTCAAAAATTTTAGATAGTACTAATGTTAGGGTAGAGGAACCGGTATCCGTAGTTGATATAAACGGAAGTAATGTTCAGATGGTGAATGATGCGTTTCGTGAACAAAGAGCATCGTATATTGAAGACAAGAGTAGAATAGAGGAATCTAATTTGGAAGCCTGGAAATTTTTTGATATGTTAGAGGTATCCAAACAGCCATTGTATAAAGGATGTAGAGATGGATTATCGCCTTTATCTGATGCAAGCAGGTTGATGACGATAAAAACAGATTTCAACTTGGCTGAAGATTTTGTGAATGCGATAGCTGATTTTGACAGAGATATATTACCTGAAGATAATATTGCACCTGTTTCAAATTACGAGGTTCAAAACTTGTAGCTGGTCTTGGATTGCCGTATTGGATGATCGTGAATGTATTGAAAATTGCATGATCTATTGGAGAAATGATGAAAACCGCATCAAGTGTCGATATTTTCACAAACCTCAATTTCAAGAGACAAGAGGCAGAGTACCTATTCCGCATAAACGGATGTGGTATTTGCCATTAAAAAAGAGGTTAAAGAGGTTATACCAATCTAAAGACACGGCAAAAAGCCTATGAGATGGCATGCAGAACATAATTCAAATGTAGAAATTATGCATCCCTCGGATGCAGAAACATGGAAACATTTTAAAGAGGTTTATCCTAGTTTTGCGTATGAGCCTAGGACGTATACCTTTGGTTATCTAGAGATGGATTCAACCCTTTTGGAAAGCATGGGAGGCAATACTCGTTGGGGCCAGTTATCGTGACAGCTTATAATTTGCCTCCTTCATTTTGCATGAAAAGGGAGTTTTTGTTTCTAACAATTCTCGTCCCCGGTCCAGAGCATCCTAAGCAATCGTTTGATATTTTCTTGCATCCACTAATTAATGAGTTAAAAATGTTGTGGGAAAATGGTGTCGAAGCATTCGATTTTTCCAACCAACATAACATCTTGATTCGAGCACTAATTATACGGACCATAAGTGATTTTCCAGCATATGGTATGTTATTAGGATGGTCGACGCATGAAAAGTTAGCATGTCCATATTGTCAAGATAATACTGATGCTTTTCATTTGAAACATGGACAAAAGACTTTTTGGTTTGATTGTCATCTAACTTCGCCAACTACTATTTTCCATCGCAAGTCGAAACAAAATATAGATGACCTAAACGACATGATGGTGGAGGAGAAAAACCAAGCTATGCAGTGTATGTTCCAGAAGTATTTGCAAAAATTGAACGTTTAATTGGAAAGGGGAAGACGCGACGCCTATTAGAGGAGGAACACAGACACTTGCATTTGTATTTTTTGAAAAATTGTGATGACGTTTTGGAATATGAAATATACATTCATTTAATTTTTTTAATTGTTATTATACTTTGTTTTTAATTATTTTGTTTATAATTAATATGATATACATGGATCAAATATGTATTCATTATTCAAATTACACAGAGAATGAGTTCGTCGAACTTAAAAAGAGCGAATTTGCAAGTTGGTTGCACTTTTACGTCATTGTTAATTAATTATGTAATTTTCAATAATAATTTCTTATATATATAAATATATAGTTGAGTGCATTCAATTATTTTGCAGGTTACTAGGGGGATAACGTTTCCCACATGGTTAGTTGAGTTGGTGGTGGTCCTACATTTACAGAAAAATCTTATCCAATGTACTACCCTCGTGGATATGCTTTTAAGAGTCATCGTGAACGAAGCTCACACACAACTTCTAATTATGGTATATCATCTCAATCTAGTGAAATTGTATACAACGGTGTTCTTCGTGAAATATTAGAAGTTCACTATCCAGGAATGATTGATTTGAGGTGTATTGTGTTTTACTTTGACTGGTATGACCCTGTGATTGGTCAACGTCAAGACGAATTCGGTGTTACATCTGTCCACTCTCGTAAGCGACATAAAAAATATGATCCTTTTTTACTTACATCACAAGCGAACCAGGTTTGTTACATTCGATATCCCCGTGTGAGAAACAAACAAGATCCTTGGATTAAAGTGACATCAATACACCATAGAGGAATGGTATGTGGTGTTTCCAAGCAAGACCCTATGTAACAAATCGCAATTGGTAACTTAGATTTTATAGAGACCTCTCTGGAAGTTAACCTTGTAAATGATGACACCACAGACGGATATTACAACTTATTTCAAGACTTAGAAGAAGAGATTGGTGAATTTGTAAACTTTTAGATTCAAGTAATCCAATCTATCCCTAACTGCGTGATGCCATGCATTATGCTTCATTTGTAAACCTTTGCTCAATGAGGCCCCAATGATCAGTTTAGAATGATCATTTTAACTAGTTGATCAACTTGACATGTCTTCACTAAATTGTCATTAACTTTTGATCTAGAGCTCAAAATGACATGAATCCAACGCCCACGTCAATCCAACTCCCACGTTAAGCAACCTCAGTTTTCTATATTGTGACAACATTTGAGAATGAAAGATCTACCACAAAGCCTTCAAGTAATCCAATGTATCCCAAACTGCGTAATGTCATGCATTACGCTTCAGTTATAAGCCTATACTCAAGGAGCACCAATGATCAACTTAGAATGATCATTTTAATTGGCCGATCAACTTGACATGTCTGTACTAAATCGTCCGTAGCTTTTGATTTAGAGTTCAGAATGACACGAATTCAAGGCCCACGTTAAGCTAGCTCAATTTTCTATATTATGACAAAACTTCATATTGAAATAGCTACAACAAAGCCTCCAAGTTATCTAATCTATCTAAAACTGTGTGATGCCATGCAATACGCTTCATTTGTAAATCTTTGCTCAATGAGCACAAATGATCAGTTTAGAATAATCATTTTAACTAGCTTATCAACTTGACATGTCCGCACTAAATCGTCTTTAACTTTTGATCTAGAGCCCAAAATCACATGAATCCAACGCCCACGTTAAGACCGAAATAGCTTCCACAAAGCCTCCAAGTAATCCAATGGATACCAAACTGCGTGATGCCATGCATTATGCTTCATTTATAAGCCCTTACTGAAGGAACACCAATGATATGTTTAGAATGATCATTTTAACTGGCCGATCAACTTGACATGTAGCACAAAATCGTGCGTAACTTTTTTTTAGATATCATAATGACACAAATCCAGCACCGACGTTAAGCTAGCTTAATTTTATATATTGTGCCAATATTTGAGACTGAATGAACTACCACAAAGCCTTTAAGTAATCCAATCTCTCCTAAACTGGATGATGCCATGCATTATCCTTCATTTATAAGCCTTTACTCAAGGAGCACTAATGATCGGTTTTGAATGATCAGTTTTCAATGGTCACTTTAACTACCTGATCAACTTATAATGACATGAATCGTCTGAATCGTCTGAAACTTTTGATTTAGAGTTCACAATGACATGAATCCAGTGCCCACGTTAAGCTAGCTCAATATTCTATATTGTGATAAAACTTAAGACATAAATAGCTACAACAAATCCTGCAAGTAATCCAATCTATCCAAGAATGCGTGATGCCATGCATTATGCTTCATTTGTAAATTATCAGTAATTTTTTATTTAGAGTTAAAAATGACTTGAATTCAACGCCCAAGTTAAGCTAGCTCAATTTTTCGATATTGCGATAAAATTTACGACCGAAATATCTACAACAAAATCTCGAAATAATCCAATGTATCCCAACTGCATGATGCCATGAATTATGCTTCATTTGTGAATTTTTGCTCAATGAGCAGCAATGATCAGTTTCAACATGATCAATTTAACTAGCCGATAAACTTGACATGTCTGCACTAAATCATACTTAACTTTTGATTTAAATTTCAGAATGACACGAATCCAACGCCCACGTTAAGCTAGCTCAATTTTCTATATAGTGACAACATTTGACACTGAAAGAGCTACCAAAAAGCCTTCAAGTAATCCTATCTCTTCTAAACTGCGTGATACCATGCATTATGCTTCATTAACAAGCCTTTACTCAAGGAGCACTAATAATCAGTTTAACTAGCTCATCAACTTGACATGTCCACAATAAATTTTCTTTAACATTTGATTTATACTTCAAACTTACATGAATCCAACGCCCACTCTAATCTATCTCAATTTTCTATAATGTGACAACATTTGAGACTGTAATAGGTAGGACAAAGCTTAGAAATAATCCAATGTATCCCAACTGTATAATGCCATACATTATGCTTCATTTGTAAACCTTTGCTCATTGAGCACGAATGATCAGTTTAGAATGATCAATTTAGCTAGCTGATAAACTTGACATGTCTGCACTAAATTGTCCGTAACTTTTGATCTAGAGTTCAGAATGAAACGAATCCAAAGCCCACGTTCAGCTAGCTGAATATTTTATATTGTGACAAATTTTATGACCAAAATAGCTAAGACAACGCCTCCAAGTAATCCAATCTATCCCAAACTGCGTGATGCGATATATTATGCTTCATTTGTAAACCTTTGCTCAATGAGCACCAATGATCAGTTTAGAATGATCATTTTAACTAACTGATCAACTTGATATCTCCACACAAAATTAAATTTAACATTTGATTTAGAGCTCAAAATTATATGAATCCAATGCCCACATTAATCTAGCTCAATTTTCAATAATGTAACAACATTTGAGACTTAAAGGGCTACGACAAAGCCTCCAAGTAATCCAATGTATCCCAAATGGTATGATGCCATTCATTATGCTTCATTTATAGGCCTTACTCAAGGATGACACGAATCCAATGACCATCTTAAGCTACCTCAAATTTCTATAGCTACGACAAAGCTTCCAATTAATCCAATCTATCCCAAACTACGTGATGTCATGCATTATGCTTCATTTGTAAACCTTTGCTCAATGAGCACCAATGATCAGTTTAGATTGATCAATTTAACTAGTCATTAAACTAGACATTTCTGCACTAAATCGTCCGTAACTTTTGATTTAGACTTCAGAATGATACGAATACAACGCCCACGTTAAGCTAGCTCAATATTCTATATTGTGACAAAATTTAAGACCGAAATAGGTACGAAAAACCCTCCAAGTAATAAAATCTATCCAAAATTGCGTCAGACCTTGCATTATGGTTCATTTATACGCCTTTACTCAAGGAGCAGCAATGATCAGTTTAGAATGATCATTTAAACTAGCTCATCAACTCGATTTATCCACACTAAGTTGTGTTTATCATTTGATATAGAGCTCAAACCGACATGAATCCATCACCACATTAATCTAGCTCAATTTTCTATATTGTGACAACATTTGAGAATGAAAGAGCTATGACAAAGCTTCCAAGTAATCCAACCTTTCCCAAACTGTGTGATGCCATGCATTATGCTTCCTTTGTAAACCTTTGCTCAATGAGCACCAATGATATTTAAATCTTAATTGTTTTAAAATCTAAAATCAACAAATTACATCGGAGGAGGAGCAGAAAGAGGAAAAAATTCATCCGGATAATTTGGGAATTTGGATTTTCATAAAATCTACAAAATATTTCAGCCTGCTCATCTGTATCTTCATAGCCGCCCTTTTTTCGTTAAGCTGGGCGTTCTCCTCATTTCAAGTCGCAGAAGTTGCACCACTGTTACCTACAACTCTACCGAGTCCTGGATGACGACCATTTGAAAATGGTACTTCTTGTAAAATGTCTAAAAATGTTATTAGAAAAATATTATAATATTAAATATAAAAATAAATAAAAAGAGAAATCAAACTTAAATTAAGAACCAGACGGTTAATATCAGAACGAGGCAATTCGGCAACCGAAGATGAAGAACCAACTTGAGACTGCTGAGACAAAATATCACTTTTTTTCTTTTTCACTTTTTTCATGATATCACTAACGAGACCATTTTTGATGCGACCAGTTTTTTTTTGTTGGTGTGGATGCCATCGAGAAGTTGCAAGTGATCTGGAGGCGCTCCAAATTCTTGTGCCTAAAAGTTAAAAAAATACTAAATTAATATTTAAAAAAAATAAATAATAATAAATAAAATTAATATAATAATAAAATTTACCAATTGATCGGCTCATCTCAGAACTTTTCGATCCAGCATTGTGAATGTAAATGAAGCATAATGCATGGCATCACGCAGTTATGGATAGATTGGATTGGATGACAAAGCCTTCAAGTAATCCAATGTATCCCAAACCGCTTGACGCCATGCATTATGCTTCATTTATAAGCCCTTACTCAAGGAGCATCAGTGATCATTTTAGAATGATCATTTTAACTGGCCGATCAACTTGACATGTTTGCGGTAAATCATTTATGACTTTTGATTTAGAATTCAGAATGACAAGGATCCAACGCCCACATTAAGCTATATCAATTTGCTATGTTGTGATAAAATTTAACATCAAAATAGCTACGACAAAGTCTTCAAGTAATCCAATCTATCCCGAACTGCATGATGTCATGTATTATTCTTCATTCATAAGCCTTTACTCAAGAAGCACTAATGATCGGTTTAGAATGATCATTTTAACTTGCCGATCAAATTGACATGTCCGCATTAAGTCGTATGTAACGTTTGATTTAGAGTTCAAGATTACACAAATCCAACGCCCATGTTCAGCTAACTCAATTTTGTGTATTGTCACAAAATTAAGACCAAAAATTGTTACGAAAAAGCCTCCAAGTAATCCAACCTATCCTAAACTTCGTGTTGTTGTGCATTATGTTTCATTTATAAGCCTTTACTCAAATAGCTCCAATCCTCAGTTTAGAATGATAATTTTAATTAGTTGATCAATTTGACATGTCCGCCCCAAAGAGTCTTTAACCTTTGAGTTAGAGTTCGAAATGACATGAGTCCAATGCCGACGTTAAGCTAGCTCAATTTTCCATATTGTGACAACATTGTAGAATAAAAGACCTATGAAAAAGCCTCCACGCAAGTATCCCAAACTGCGTGATGGCATTCATTATGATTCATTTATAAGCCTTTACTCAAGTAGCATCAATGATCAGTTTAGAATGATCGTTTTAACTAGCCGATTAACTTGACATGTCCACGCTAAATCCTCTGTAACTTTACGATTTAGAATTCTGATTTACAAGAATCTGGCGATCACGTTAAGCTAGCTCGGTTTTGTATATTGTGAAAAAATTTAAGACCGAAATAGCTATTAAAAAGCCTCCAAATAATCCAATCTATCCCGAACTGCGTGATGCCATGCATTATGCTTCATTTATAGGCCTTTATTCAAGGAGCACCAATGATCAGTTTAGAATGATCATTTTAACTAGCTGATCAACTTGACATGTCCGGCCTAAATCATCTTTAACTTTTGATGTAGATATCAAAATGACATGAATCTAACGCCGACGTTAAGCTAGCTTAATTTTCCATATTGTGAAAACATTTGATACCGAAAGAGCTAAGAAAAATCTTTAAAGTAATCCAATCTATCCCAAACTGCGTGATGTGATGCATTATGCTTCAGTTATAAGCCTTTACTCAAGGAGCACCAATGATTAGTTTAGAATGATTAACTTGACATGACCGCAATAAATAGTCTTTAACTTTTGATTTAGAGCTCAAAATGACATGAGTCCAATGCAAACGTTAAGCTAGCTCAATTTTCGATATAGTGACAACAATTGAGATTGAAAGAACTACTGAAAGCCTCCAAGTAATCCAATGTATCCCAAACTGCGTGATACCATGCATTATGCTTCATTTATAAGCTTTTACTAAAGGATTACCATTCGAATGCTCATTTTAACTAGCCGGTCCACTTGACAAGTCGGCACTAAATTGGCCGTAACGTTTGATTTAGATTTCAAAATGGGATGAATCCAACACCCACGTTAGGTTAGCTCAAATTTCCATTTTTTGACAACATTTGAGATCCACAACTGCGTGATCCACAACTTGATTTATAAGCTTTTACTCAAGGAGCACAAAGAACTACGAAAAAGCTTCGAAGTGATCCACAACTGCGTGATCGACAACTGCGTGATCCACAACTGCGTGATCCACAACTTCATTTATAAATTTTTACTCAAGGAGCACCAATGATCATTTTCGAATGATCATTTTAACTGGCTGATCGACTTGACATGTCCGCATTAAATCCTTTGAAACTTTTGATTTAGAGTTCTGAATGACCCGAATCCAACACCCACGTTAAGCTAACTCAATTTTCTGTATTGTGATAAAACTTAACACCGAAATAGATATGACAAAGCCATCAAATAATCCAATCTATCCCAAACTGTGGTATGCCATGCATTATGCTTCATTTATAAGACTTTACTCAAAGAGCACCAATGATCAGTTTAGAATTATCATTTGAACTAGCTGATCAACTTGACATGTCCCCACTAAGTCGTCTATAACTTTTGATTTTGGACTTCAGAATGACATGAATCCAACGCCCATATTAAGCTAGCTCAATTTTCTATATTTTGATAAAATTTTAACACCAAAATAGCTATGACAAATCCTTTAAGTAATTCAATCAGTCCCGAACTGTGTGATGCCATGCATTATGTTTCAGTTATAAGTCTTTACTCAAGGAGCAGAAATGATAAGTTTAGAATGCTCATTTTAATGCTGTTCAACTTGACATGTCCGCACTAATTTGTTTTTAACCTTGAATTAGAGATCAAAATGACACGAATCCAATGCCCACGTTAGGCTAGCTCAATTTTCCATATTGTGACAACATTTGAGACTGAAAGAGCTACGAAAATATCTCCAAGTACTCCAATGTATCCCAAAGTGCGTTATGCCATGCATTATGCTTCATTTATAAGCCTTAACTCAAGGAGCACCAGTGATCAGTTTAGAATGATCATTTTAACTGGGTCATCAACTTGACATGTCCGCACTAAATCGTCCGTAACTTTTGATTTAAAGTTTAGAATGACACGAATCCAACGCCCACGTTAAGCTATATCAATTTTCTATCTTGTGATAAAATTTAACACCAAAATAGCTATGACAATGCCTCCAAGCAATCCAATCTATCCCAAACTGCATGATGCCATGCATTATGCTTCATTTATAAGCCTTTACTCGAGGAGCATTAAAAATCAGTTTGGAATGATCATTTAACTAGCTGATCAACTTGACATGTATGCACTAATCCATCTTTAACTTTTTATTTAACACTCAAAATGACATGAGTCCAACGTCCACGTTAAACTTGCTCAATTTTCCATAGCGTGATAACAGTACAGACTGAAAGAGCTAGTACAAAGCCTCCATGCCAGTATCCCAAACTGTTTGATGCTATTCATAATGCTTCATTTATAAGCTTTTACTCAAGGAGCACCAATGATAATTTTAGAATGATCATTTTAACTTGTCGATTAACGTGACATCTCCACACTAAATCATCCGTAACTTTTGAATTAGAGTTTAGAATGACACGAATCCAACGCCCACGTTAAGCTATATCAATTTTCTATCTTGTGATAAAATTTTAGTCCGAAATAGCTACAAAAAAACGTCCAAATAATCCAATCAATCCAAACCTGTGCGATGCCATGCATTATGATTCATTTATAAGCCTTTACTCAAGGAGCACTAATGATCACTTTAAAATGATCATTTTAACTGGCCGATGAACTTGACATGTCCACAGTAAATCGTCTGTAACTTTTTATTTAGAATTCAAAACAATACAAATCTAAAACCCACTTTAAGCTAGCTTTATTTTCTATATTTTGTCAAAATTTAAATCTGAAATAACTATAACAAGGCCTCCAAGTAGTCCAATCTATCCCAAAGTACGTGATGCCATGCATTACGCTTCATTTATAAGCCTTTACTCAAGGAACACTAATGATCAATTTAGAATGACAATTTTAACAAGCTGATCATCTTGACATGTCTTTAACTTTTGATTTAGAGATCAAAATGACATGAGTCCAATGCCCACTTAAAGTTAGCGCAACTTTCCATATTGTGACAACATTTGAGAATGAAAGAGATACGAAAAAGACCAAGTAATCCCAAATTGAACAATGCCATGCATTATGCTTCATTTATAAGCTTTTATTCAAGGAGCATCAGTGATCACTTTAGAATGATCATTTTAACTGGCCGATCAACTTGACATATCCGCATTAAAACATCTTTAACTTTGATTTAGAGATCAAAATGACATGAATCCAACGCCCACGTTAATCTAGCTTAGTTTTCCATATTGTAACAACATTTGATACTGAAAGAGCTATGACAAAGCCTCAAAGTAATCCAATCTATCCCAAACTGTGTGATGTCATGAGTTATGCTTCATTTATAAGCATTTACTCAAGCAGCATTGATACAAGCCTTGATTCAAAGATGTATGCGCGTGGGCTGTTTGGAGAAGTTTAGGTGAGAAACTCGACCTTAGACTTCTTGGATAGGGGTTTTTGGGTTGGTATTCGATGGAAAGGTGAAGTGAACCACACGAGGGGTGATGAACCTCATGATAAATCACAAACTTAGAGCTAGGAGGGCTGGTCTCAACTAGATTCTAAGCGCACAAGATTCTTGAGAGAAAACTTGTTGGGGAAAAAGTTCTATCTTTATTAATATCAAAAGGTTGTCGAACTACAATGCTGGAAGGAGCCTTATTAATATGCTCGACAGCTTGACCTTCTAGGGTCGACCCAAATATGAAAAGGAAAACTTACAAAAGTGCACAAAGGAAAAGATACAAAAGTGTATAATCGAAAAGGACCTATTCCTAAAATGTCTTTGACTCAATAAAGTAAATATTCTAGATCCTACCCTGCAAAACAGAAAGAGGCATATATTCGAATTGAAACTTACCTTAACTTACCTCATGACCAAGAAATGGAAGGTGGCCGTTCTTGTGGCATGCACGCGCCTTGCTCCTAGTCTTCGACTTGGAGTAGGGTAAAAAATCTTTGGGCCCTGACCTCTCTTGCCACTAAAGCCCAAGTCTCTGATGTCCCTTGTGTTGTTCAGAAGCCACTGGACTCTTCCTTGCATTTTTGGCCCATTGTCCTTAGTCGATCTTCCTCTAGGAGCTTGTCGACCCATAAGTTGAATTTGTGGAAGAGTGCCCTTGATCTGCTTCTTGTCATTGCTCCTTGAGGTACCACTGGTGTAGATACTTCCTCTAGGTGCATGTCCTGGAGCTGGTAGCTCATTCGGTCCGAGTCGTCTTGTGTAGCAGTGGAAGTGCGCGTGTACTCGGCTGGATCGGCTGTACCGGCTGGATTGTGCGAGGTACTGGCCGGAATGCCTTCAGGACTGGCCAAGTTGATCCCGGAGTTGGCGGCATCACCAGAGAGACCGGCGGTGTCATCCACGTCGCCACCAAGGGTGCCGGAAGCTTGGCCCTCTCCGCCGGCAATGCTGACCGGTCTGGTCCTATAGGTCGAGGGTCCGGCGGTACTGCCTGGTCCGGCAGATGTGCCAGATGGTCCTGCTGTCTCGGGCAAGCTTCCTGGTCGGCCAGTCTGGTCTCTTGGCTGGATGTACGACCTGATGTCCTCATCATAGGGACACCAAGTTCCTCAGCCATTTCTGGAGGACCCTTTGGAGGAAGCTAGGCACGAAGCTACTCTTCTCTACCACCTGCCATCCTCAAACCGATGGCCAAACTGAAGTTGTCAACAGGACACTATCAACTCTTCTCAGGACTACACTAGGGACAAACCTCAAGACTTGGGTGGAGTGCCTGCCATTCATAGAGTTCGCTTACAACCGAGCCATGCACTCAGCAACCAAGAAGACACCATTTGAGGTAGTATACGGCTTCAACCCTCTCACCCCATTGGAGCAAACCCCACTGCATCCAGCAGAGATGACCAACCTCAACGGAGCATCCAAGGCAGAGTTCATAAGGAAGTTACACCAGAAGGTAGCGTCACCAAGGGGACCGGCGGTGTCATCCACGTCCCCACCAAGTGTGCCGGAAGCTTGGGCCTCTCCGCCGGCAATGCTGGATGCTCTGGTCCTTGTGGTCGAGGGTCCGGCGGTACTGCTTGGGCCGGCAGGCGTGCCAGATGGTCCGGCTGTCTCGGGCAAGCTTCCTGGTCGGCCGGTCTGGTCTCCTGGCTGGATGTACGACCTGATGTCCTCATCATTCCCTCCCTCTTCAGTAGGTTTTGTCCTCAAAACTGGTTCATCTGCGTGGAAAGGGGCTAAGTCAGTAACATTGAACGTATTGGACACATTAAACTCACCTGGGAGCTCGATCCAGTAGGCGTTGTTGTTGATCCTCTCGAGCACTCTGAATGGTCCATCTCCTCTTGGTGCTAGCTTGGAACTCCTTAGGTTTGGGAACCTCTCCTGCCGTAGGTGTAGCCACACCCAATCGCCTGGGTGAACGATCACCTCCTTTCTTCCCTTGTTGGCATGAGTCACATACTGTCCGGTCCTCTTCTCTAAGTTTTCTGCTACATTCTGGTGTAATCTCCTTATGAACTCTGCCTTGGATGCTCTGTTGAGGTTGGTCATCTCAGCTGGTTGTAGTGGTGTGTGCTCCAATGGGGTGAGAGGGTTGAAGCCGTATACTACTTCAAATGGTGTCTTCTTGGTTGCTGAGTGCACGGCTCGGTTGTAAGCGAACTCTATGAATGGCAGGCACTCCACCCAAGTCTTTAGGTTCTTCCCTAGTGTAGTTCTGAGAAGAGTTGATACTGTCCTGTTGACAACTTCAGTTTGGCCATCGGTTTGAGGATGGTAGGTGGTAGAGAAGAGTAGCTTCGTGCCTAGCTTTCTCCAGAGGGTCCTCCAGAAATGGCTGAGGAACTTGGTGTCCCTGTCTGATACGATGGTCCTTGGCACTCCATGAAGCCGTACTATCTCCCTGAAGAACAGCTCAGCTGTTTGAGTGGCATCATTGACATTGGCACATGGAATGAAGTGTGCCATCTTGGAGAATCTGTCCACCACTACAAAGATTGCATCTTTGTGGTTGATCTTGGGCAGACCTAGAACAAAGTCCATTGAGATGTCCACCCATGGATGTGTGGGTATGGGCAGTGGGAGATACAACCCGTGAGGTTGCACTCGGGACTTTGCCTTCTTGCAGGTGATGCATCTTGCACAATGAGCTTCTACTGTCCTCTTGATGTGTGGCCAGTAGAAGTGCTCCTTGACCACTGCTAGAGTCTTGTCGACACCAAAGTGGCCCATGAGTCCTCCTCCATGAGCTTCTCGGATGATAAGCTCCCTTAATGATCCTTGTGGTATGCACAGCCTTCTTTCTCGGAACAAGAATCCCTCATGGATGTAGAACTTGCCATGACTCCCTGTGCCACACTCCTTGTAGCTCTCAGAAAAGTCAGGATCATCCTTGTATAGGTCCTTGATGTGCTCGAATCCTAGGACCTTTGCCTCCATGGTGGATATCAAGGCAAACCTCCTTGATAGTGCATCGGCTACCACATTGTCTTTGCCCTTCTTGTACTTGATGACGTACGGGAAGGTCTCTATGAACTCCATCCACCTGGCATGTCTCCTCTTGAGATTGGTTTGCCCTCTGAGGTGTTTGAGAGTCTCATGATCAGTGTGGATCACAAACTCCTTGGACAGCAAGTAATGCTGCCAAGTCTCCAATGCTCGGACAAGGGCATAAAGCTCCTTGTCATAAATGGGGTAGTTCAGTGAGGCACCACCTAGCTTCTCACTGAAGTATGCCACTGGTCTCCCTCCTTGGGTTAGCACTGCTCCTATGCCTATTCCAGAGGCATCACACTCCACTTCAAACGTCTTGTTGAAGTCGGGCAGGACTAGCACTGGTGCATGTGTAAGGCTGTCCTTCAAGGCCTGGAATGCCTTCTCCTGAGCTTCTCCCCAGCTGAATCCCACGTTCTTCTTCACTACTGCCGTCAATGGTGAGGCAATACTGCTGAAGTTGGGCACGAATCTTCTATAGAAGCTGGCCAGTCCGTGGAAGCTCCTCACTTGGCTGATGTTGCCTGGTGTTGGCCATTCTTGTATGGCTCGAATCTTCTCTTCATCAACCTGTAGGCCCTGTGAACTTACAACAAAACCTAAAAAGACAAGTTTATCAGTACAAAAGGTGCACTTCTTGAGATTGGCATAAAGCTCTTCTTGTCGAAGGGTTTTAAGTACCATCTCAAGATGTGTGAGGTGTTTCCGTAGGCACTTACTATAAACTAGTATATCATCAAAGTAAACTACTACAAACTTACTGATGTACGCCCTAAGAACTTGGTTCATAAGGCGCATGAAGGTGCTTGGGGCATTAGTCAAGCCGAATGGCATGACTGTCCACTCGTAGAGTCCTTGCTTTGTCTTGAAAGCAGTCTTCCACTCATCACCTTCCTTCATTCTTACCTGGTGGTATCCACTTTTGAGGTCTATCTTGGAGAAGACCGTGGCTCCACTCAGCTCATCTAGCATGTCATCCAGTCGTGGTATTGGATGCCTATACTTGACTGTGATGTTGTTGATTGCTCGGCAGTCCACGCACATGCGCCAAGTTCCATCCTTCTTGGGCACTAGTAGCACTGGTACAGCACATGGACTGAGGCTCTCTCGAACATATCCTTTCTCCAGGAGCTCCTTGACTTGCTTCTCAAGCTCCTTGGACTCCTCTGGACTCATCCGTAGGCTGGCCGGTTGGGCAGGGCTGCTCCAGGCACTAGATCAATCTGGTGTTCTATGCCACGTAAAGGAGGCAAGCCTGCTGGTATCTCCTCTGGAAATACATCCTGGAACTTGTTGAGGAGAGTTGCTACTTCAGGAGGTAGCTCTACCTGTTCTTTTTCTACATTCAACACTTCCTTGAAAACCATTAGTAACATTAAATCCTTCGAGGCTAAAGCTCTCCGGACATGGCTTGGTTGAATAAGAAAATTAGACTTGATAAGTTTCTTTTCCTTACTCATTTGGAGCTGTAGCTCATGTACCTGGGCAGGTGTAAGAGGAGCCAAGCTGACATTTATTTTGTCATGCACAAAGGTGTAGAGATTGGTTCGGCCATCATGCTTGGTCTCTTTGTCAAACTGCCATGGTCTTCCTAGCAGAAGATGGCCAGCTTGCATGGGCACCACGTCGCACATGACTTGGTCTTGGTACTTGCCCACACTGAATGGCACAGTGACTTGCTCATGGATCTTGAGCTCCACTTTGTCATCCAGCCATCTCAATCTATATGGTCGAGGATGCCTTGTCTTCTCTAGACCTAGCTTATCAACCATATATGCACTAGCAACGTTAGTGCAAGAACCACCATCTATGATGAGGTTACATACCTTGCCCTTGATGGTGCAACGGCTGTCGAAGATGTTCTCCTTTGGATGGTCTCTGAAGGATCCACCATTGCATTGAGGATGCGTCTAGTGATCAGCACTTCCCTCACATCAGGGTACTCAATGTCACCATATTCCTCTTCTGGTTCATAGTCCTCTTCATCTTGGGACTCATATTCTCCAGCCTCCGTAATCAGCATGACCCAGTTGTTTGGGCACTCCCTTGAGATGTGTCCACGACCCCTACACTTGAAACAAGTGATGTCACGTGATCTTTGAGGGTTAGAAGATTTACCAGGCTCTCTCTGGTCACGGGTGGGTTCAGGAGGCTTGCTCTTGAACCTTGACTCGATCTCTATGCTTTTGCCTTTGTCTACGGGCTTGGGCATGTTGCTTGGTGCCCAAGGTGTCTTAGGCTTGCTGCGGATGTCTTGGCTCTTACGTTTGATGTGCTGCTCAGCCTGGACAGATAGATGCAACAAGTCCTTGAAGTCATTGTAGATTTGCCTTTCCACCTTGCGGCTGATCCTTTCTTGGAGTCCATCCAAGAATTGTGCCATCAATGCTTCTTCATCATCATTGAGCTCCAACCTGTTCCTTAGCTTCTCGAACTCTTCATAGTACTCCTCTACTGATCTAGTACCCTGCTTAAGAGTACGAAAACGACGTTGCAAGTCTCTATGAAAGTAAGGTGGAACAAACCTTTGTCGCATGAGGTCTTTCATGTCGACCCATGAGTCTATGGGCCTCATTCTCTTCCTCCTTCTGTCAGATACCTCACGATCCCACCAGATGAGGGCATTGTCCGTGAGTTGTGCTACTGCCATTGAGACTCTCCTAGGTCCTGGTTGGTTGTAATGGTGAAAGATATGATCCATTCTTCTCTCCCAATCTAGGTAAGCCTCGGGTCTACTTTTCCTGCAAAACTTGGTGGAGTTAGCTTAACATCAGGATGAGTTACCCGGTTATAGGTGTGTTCATCTCCATCCTCATGATGTCTAGGAGGCATTCTTGGTCTCTGGTGAAGACCATATGGCTCAAAGCCATCATCTTCTGCCTCTGGTTGCCGTGGAGGTCCTCTCGGCCTATGGTGATAGTTATGAGGTTGTGTGTCCTCATCTCCATCTGGCTGGGGTTCCTCCTGTTCGTGCAGTGTCCTAAGGTGCTCAGGACCCTCAGGACGGTCTTGCTCAGCTCTCACGTGCCTTATGGCCTGGAATCTCACTGGTCTTTCCACGCGCTCCAACCTCTCGCCTATGGATGCGAGTTGCATTTGGAGTGTGGTGAACATGGCCATCATGGCTTCGGTTGCTTCTCTATTTTCTTCTCCCATTGTGTGCTACAAAGAAAGAAGACAAGTTAGGATGCTCCTAAATTATTAGGAGGGTTTTCTTTTTATAAGGATTCGAAAATTTGCAAAAAGGGAAAAAATCTGAGAATTGGAAATTCAAAGATATGAAGATTTGAAAAAAGAGAAACTTTCTTGACAACTTGTGCTAGCTGTCCAATTCGAATTCTTTTAGTATCTTTTCTATTTTCTTTTTTCTTTTCTTTTTAATTAAACTTAAAAATAAAGGAAATATGATTTAAACAAAAAGGAAAACGTGAATGACAATGCAAAAGTGAATCTAAACCCTAGTGATACACGTAGGAGGCTAGATGCACTCGGTTTGGAGTTTGATGTTATTTTTTTGATTTTTCTTGAATGCGACTTAAACTAATGCAAGAACTAAAAACAAAACAAGCAAAAGGATAGAAACAACCTGGTTTAGGAGCTTTAAGCTCTGATACCAAAATGATACAAGCCTCGATTCAAGGCTTGGATGCGCGTGGGCTGTTTGGAGAAGATTAGGTGAGAAACTCAACCTTAGGCTTCTGGATGGGGGTTTTCTGGTTGGTAAAAGATGGAAGGGTGAAGTGAACCACACGAGGGGTGATGAACCTCGTGATAAATCACAAACTTAGAGCTAGGAGGGCTGGTCTCAACTAGGTTCTAAGCGCACAAGATTCTTAGAGAGAAAACTTGTAGGAAAAAGTTCTACTTTATTAATAATCAAAAAGGTGTCGAACTACAATGCTGGAAGGAGCCTTATTAATATGCTCGACAGCTTGACCTTCTAGGGTCGACTCAAACAAATAAAAGGAAAGTTTACAAAAGTGCACAAAAGGAAAAGATACAAAAGTGCATAACCGAAAAAGGACCTATTCCTAAAATGTTTTGACTCAAAAATGTAAAGCAACTAGATCCTACCCTGCAAAACAGAAAGAGGCATATATTCGAATTGAAACTTACCTTAACTTACTTCATGGCCAAGAAATGGAAGGTGGCCGTCCTTGTGGCATGCATGCGCCTTGCTCCTAGTCTTTGACTTGGAGTAGGGTTAAGAATCTTTTGGCCCTGACCTCTCTTGCCACTAAAGCCCAAGTCTCTGATGTCC